>VZRL01003661.1:2753063-2788823 GCA_013397895.1 Origma solitaria | reverse complement strand
CGCCGCGAGCCTGAGGGGCGCCGGCTGGCCCGGGGCTGGGGCCGGGTGCGGGTCCGGGAGAAAGGAGCTCCTTCCTCTGAGGGAGGAGCTGAGGGTTGTCATTCGCAGAACCACAGAATGGGCAAGGTTGGAAGGGGCCACGGTCATTGGCCATCTGCTCCAGCCTCCCTGCTCGAGCAGGGTCAGTCCTACAGCACATGGCACAGGACTGTGGCCAGACGGGTCTTGAATATTTCCAGGGAGGGAGACTCCCCAACCTCGCTGGACAGTCTGAATCTAATTCAGCTTATACACGTTATCCTCGTTAAGGAAATTAGCGCTTCGAGGGTTAAATGAATATTTCTGAGGCTGTGGTTCGCCACTCTATCCCGAGGGTGACTGCCCTTTTCTTTTAAGGAACGCTGTGAGTTTTCCTTTTATATGGTGAATAAAACCTTCCCCCACCCCCCGGTATTTCCACTCTCAGAGTGTTTGTTAAAGGAAAAAGAAAAACTTGTTTTCCCGGATATCTCTTTGCATGGACAGAGCCATAGCCGTGACTAATTATTCAGACTTAAATGAATACAACAAACAAGAATTAAAAAACCAAAAAAGTCAAACCCACCCCGAGTAGACACATAGAGGTAAAGCATAGCCATAGTTATCTGTCAGTTGCCATGTAGCAATTCTGTATAGTACTGACAATGTTCATTTTATGCCTCTTTTTATGTAGTCATGTGCTGCCTCATTAGCTATTAACCGTTGTGGAATACATCTGCAAGAAGAAATTCAAGGTCTTCTGAGGGACACCGAAGCAAGCAATGTCTTTAAGCCATGAGCAGTGCAGGGTGTATGGATAGACCCAGTACTGTGAATGTAGGTAGCGTATATAATCATTCAAATCAAAGTGGGTTTGATGGTTCTATTTGGGAGTGAGCCTAAAATAGAGAAGAGCAGTTGGAGGCAGAGATGTTGAGGCTAGGATTTCAGAAAAAGTGCTGTGAATAAATGTGAGTTATTTTTTATTTTAATATCAACTCTGTGCCTACTTACTGCTTAATTTCAGTTTCGCCACAGTTTTCCCTTCTTTAAAGTCAGTCTTAAGTGAAAACTATTGCATAACAGGCTCTGATTTTCATTATGGTCTTTAATAAAGACTTTGTTGTGCAATCATGAGAAGTGACTTGAACATGAGGCGAACATGTTCATTTGAACATTGAATATCCTGAGAAACATTTTGCTGAACCTTTTGAGACAAAACTTTACTCCAAGAGCAAGATGTAACCCTCTTTTACATCTCGTGTATGAATGGCTACTGAAAGATTGCAGTTGTTACGAGTGCACATCTCCAAAGTTCACTGTGTCACAGGTTGCACTAGTGCAGTTTAGTTTTTACTGACTGCTGTTTGAGATGTATAATATATCTCTGTTTGAATCTCGGTGCTTTCTTCTCCTTTGCAGTCAGTTTCAGACACAATTATAAACCACTCTGAAATAGGATAAAGCTGAGTATGGGTGGTAAAAGCTGCCTGAAAGATCTGGAGACACTTGGATGGCTAGTCCTGAGCTTTTGACTGCTGTTGTTGAGATGATTAAGGCATCTTCCACTGGTAGAGCAAAGCGCGGTTCTTTACTTGTTTGAGCAGGTGCTTCCAGACTGAGGAACCCTTTCTGATTTTCCCATAAACACGTTTCCAACATTTCATTCTTTATTGGGCCTTGCTGATGTAAGAAAGAAGCTGTCAGTGGGGGATCCCCAACTTGCACTTATGTATATTCATAAACTTTATATAATCTCTTCCCAAAAGGCAGGTGTTCAACAGTGAAGTTATGGGAAGGTGATTTTACCTGCTTTGTACGTCAGCTGGTGATAGGTGCAACAAGACACTTAAAACTACACAAGGAAGTTCTGCGACTGTGGCCAGAGGCAATGAAGCATGCATCATCTGATAGGAATGCTATAAATTGTTATTTGCCGTCATGAGAAATGTAGTTAAGATTTGGCTGAGTTCTTATATTTGCTCTTGATAGAAGAGTCCATGTTGCCTTACTGAGCTCTAAAGCAGCACAGTCAGTGGCTTAAGTGAGACTTGAGGAGTACAGGTATGAATGGAAGTAAAACACTGGGTGTGTCCCTACTCTGTGTCTCCTCTTTGTTAGGTACCAGCATCCCTGTTGGTAGGTAGGTGTACACCTACCCATTCTGACTGCTAGGTGTTGCACCATCTGGAGAGCAGTTGGAATAAAGAATGAGCCAATGTCTGGAATGTGTTTGTTCAAAAGCTCACAGGCACATCTGCTCTGGCATATGAGTGAACCAAGGTGCAAATTGCCAGTGGTTGTAACCCTGTGTTGGCTGGGTGAGGAACTGGTGACTTTCCTGTGAGGAGTGTAGAGAGAGCTGCTTTTCATGTTTACATCATGCACTTTGAAGTGTCTGCAAAAACTTTGAAATTAGGAAACTTATCAAAAGAACCAAGAACATGTGCAGCAAGTCAGAAGTATCCTGCATCAGCCTGTAGCTGTTACGTGGATGCCCAGACATACTCGTGCGGTTCTGAAGAGCTTATATGTTATACTGCATTGCCATCATGATACTCTTCCGGTTGTCAGCTATGCTCGACCCGTGGACTTTCCTGTGTTGAGAGATCCTCAGTCTGTGCTCTGCCATGAAGCATTTGGTATCCACTTGAACCCTTACAGTTAATTTAGGCATGCCAACATTTTGTGTATCATTTTTATATGACAAGGATTTTCTTGTTAAGATTATACTTTGGTAGCTCAATATAGTGTCTCATACTTGGTGTACTTAGACAGTGAATACCAGGTCATCTGTGAAACTGAAAGAGCTCTTGAAGCTGATAGAAAAATGCTCCTTAGTTTAGTACTAGTACGGATTTAATGACTTTAACACAGTTTAAGTGCATGAAGGCTGAGGTTTTAAGACACTGATTTAAGAAAAATACTGTAGTTATATCCCTGCAAAAGTTGTGCAGACAAGTTCTGGTTTGAAATGCCTCCATTAACTGGCATTTTTAAAAGTCAACTTAAAATTGTATTTGTCTGTGAGGCTTCTGTGTGATGATCTTTGAGAGAGATCTGATACTTCTTATATGGTAGTTACTTGGTGATTTCATGTATTTGCCTTTTTTGGCGGTACAGTCGGCTGTTCTGGCTTCTAGGCTGATGCAGAATTTCTGCTGTGTATAAAGATGTGTGGCAAGTGTTTTGCAGGTGCTGTGCCTGCAGTCCTGCGCAGCCAGTTTGTGCAGACTTGTAACATTTGCTGGTGTTTGCTTGCAGTTCTCATTACTTCAGCAGGGTTTTCCTCCCTTCCTTACCTCCTGTGTGTGTTAATATATTAAGATCTGGATCTCTCAAACTTTACAGTAAAGGAATAATGTAATTTTCTTTATAGTGCTTCATTTGGAGAGAATGTAGTAATTCTCAAAGAAAATAGAGGTTATTATTAAATCCTTGTACTGGTTTAAAGTGAATTGTTTGTCTTGCTGTTAAGGGCTGCTATGCATTCAGCACATGGTACCTGGTCCCAGGGCTCAGGCTAGGCTTATGGGAAGGATTTCACCACCTTTTCTGCAATTCTTTGTTGATGTGCTGAACCAGTAAGAGCACCATTCAGCTGGTGAAAAGAAGAAGTTTTATTCCAAGCTAAAAGGCAGCCCTGTCACTAAAATCTTACGATTTCATTTCTTTCCATGATGGTGCTCATACAAATTTATCAAAAATCATCACCACCACCCCATCAGCCCCCCAATCCTACAACTTTCCCATATAAACTGTACAGATTCCTATGATCATACCTACTGAAACAGCAGTAGAAAGTCAGGTGTATGGTGGCTCAGTTCTGACATAAAGAGGAAATGTTGGCTATATTTTGAAACATCATGGATTTGTCTTTTTTATTTAATTACGTGTTTTAACAAAAAGGAAGATACAGGAGGGATACATTACATAGGATTAAGTATTTGATCATATTTCCCTTAGGCTAACAGAACTGGAAGTTACTTGTTTTCCAGGGAATGCAATTGGTATTTTCAGTACACACGCACACTCATGCCCTCCCTGTTTTGTCTTTAACCTAATGATAACCACCAAAGCATAGTGCAAGAGATGTCATTGCTTGTATGTGTATTTGTATTTAGGTTAACTTAAGTTCAGGTTTCTATTTCCCAAGCTTTGGTGCAGCTCAGGCAAGAATTCAAAGCCTGAGCCTGCACATCTAGCAGATCTGGAGTTCTGCCCCACTCCTTGTTAGGGATGATCCTGCAGGGATGAAGTGTATTTATGGGGTATAGACAACTCATCAAGATCCTATGCAAGTAACTGAGTTGTTAGTGATGTCTATCCCTTTACTTTAAGCTGTCATTGCAGGAGACATGGTGTCATGGATGTTTAAATTATGAATGTATGAACTAACAAAAAGACAGCTTTTTCTCCCTCAAAGAAATGTTTTCTATTACTCAAATTTTAGGACAATTGAAAAACCTAGCATGAAAAGAATTGGCAAAATTCATATATTTTGGAGCATGGATGTGTGTGCACATATATATGTCTAATAATTCCTGTTGTTATACATGCTCTATGAAGCAGCATTAATATTTTTTTTTCTTAGTGTTATGTGTTACTTCAGTTTGGTTTAATTTTCTCCGTTGAAGATTGAACGGGGTCTATTTTCTGCCCCTTTAGAAATATGACTGACACTAATTCTGTGGTTTCTTTTGCTTCCTGTAGGCTGGCCCCGATGCGATTGTACACACTGTCCAAAAGGCATTTTGTTCTGGTCTTTGTAGTATTCTTTGTTTGTTTTGGTCTGACAGTCTTCATAGGAATAGCAGGTAAGGATGTTCTCTTTTTAAAAGATTACAGTTCTTGTACACTTTGTCTAAACCTTTTGGTATTTACAGATGTATTTAAATGCTAATGAGCTTACTGCTACTGAGATGTCTGAGGAAGCATTACTTTTGACAGGGACAGGGAAGTGCTTCTTCCATCTCACTTTTTCATAGGAGTACTCCCTACAAAGACTTGGTATTTGGAGCTTCTTTTGAGGGGAGAGTCAGTAAAATGAAACAAAACCAGCTCCATTGCAACATAATTTTTCAGCAGACTGCTACCTTAATTGCTTTTCTTTGTATTTCTATCTGTTAAATGGTAGTACTAATACTTGGTTTCCTGTGAGGAAACTGATAACTGTTTGTAAAGCCATCTAAATGTTTGGGTGATATTTGCCACAGAAATACAAAATATTTTAGTGTAAAACTATGAACTTCACATGTCAAACATATATGAGCTTAGATCTCTGGTTTCAAAGATCTGTGTGAGAGTCCTGATGTGACCCAGCAGGCTAAGCACTTAGTGCCTGGCTACTTATCCTGGAGATCAGAGAGATTTGTGGAAGTCTGGTCAACAAAAATGCAGTGTCACTAGGGAGTTGAAAAGCAAGAGAGCCCTCTTTATTTCCTGCCAGAGAGCTTTTCCAGATCTAAAACATTCTTGAAAAATAAGTCCGTGTGCTGTCATAGCAATATTAAATATACTGTGCTGTCAGGAGAGCTTTATCAATACAGAAGTGACAGACAGGGAGAGGGGAAGGGAGGGACTGCTAGTTATTAGCAGCCCACCTCCTATATAAGAATTGCTTTAGGTTGTTATTATCTTCCTCTACTTTACTGCTGACTTCCACATCACCCAGCATGTCCACTGCGTTCTCCTGTGCCCCTCTCTGACACTTCCTGACCAGTCTGTTGGGTTGTCTCTACCTCTGTCCTGTCCTTCATGTCATTTAGGATGAGAAGGGCTGCCCAGGCCCCAGAGCCATCCAATCCTGCCTGCCTTGGAAAGAAAGGTGGGTTACCTGGAGGCAGCTGTTTGGGCTTTTTATGCCCATCTGTGCCTTGTACTCTTTTCATAATAGCCTTAAATAATAAAATTTGTCTGTGAACTAAAACTTTCTTTCCTGCTGTTTGATTTATTATAGCTGCCTAAGGTCTAAATAGGCTTTCAGTTCATACAGGTTAACAGCTGATATTCCCGTGACTTGCTGAAGGATGCTGAAGGGCATTATTTGGCCACTAAAATACTGCATAAATACATTTACAAAAGTGCATTTTATATGAATGATAAAGGAAAAAAATGAATAATTTAGTATAATTTGGCTATTTGGCTTTAAAATTGAACCATATTTGTAGTTGTGTACTTACACTGCCAGGTTGCAAGAAATGAAAGAAAGTTGTTTTAAGTAAGACTACGGTAAAAGCAATGTCCCTGGAAGAAAAAACAGTGTTTTGTTCTTAATCAGTAGCAGAACCTGAGAGAGAGCTGTGCTGGTGTGTTGTGTCTGCATGCAGAGTAATCTGGTGATATGACCTGTGGCCCAGGGGACCTGGCTGCTGTAAGCAACACTTGGTCATCTGAACCCTGCTGTGGTTCCAGGCCTTGCCTGTGATCCCCTTCAGGAACTGGCATGCCTGTGGGATTCTTGTCCTTGTAAGATTGGTTTGCTGGATAGTTTGGTTGACAAAGCGTGAACACCATTCATTATTATAACTTAATTATTTTTGAAAGAATGCTGTTTACCTTGGGAGGAGACCCACTGAGCAATTACTGTGATACTTCTCATGGCTTTTTTTGACAGCTGCTTGCTTCCTGTGAATAGAAGGAGGGGCCCTAACAGTAGAATGCTCCCTCATTAAAGGGTACAGTCTAAGAAAGGCTCACCAAACCCACTTAAATAAATGAAAGTGTGGGAGATCCATCCATATTTTCTGTCCTGCCTGAATATGCCGTTGCCCACACTTAGCATCTCTACCTGCAGTTTGGGAAGCCTGGCAGAAGTCTTGCTTTTCATCTGAGAAGTCAAGACAGTTTGATCTGAGATGGGTGTTGCTCTTACAGTTCTTGTAGCCCAAGACAGACTCAGACTTGTTTGGTCTTTTTTCCAAGTTTCACTCACTTTTCTTCCCTTTTCCCAATGGGTTTGTGTTATCTTTGGGGTGAGACAAGTGCAAAGAAAATCCAAGGTGCAGAACTCATTTTCTGTACCTTTGCAGTTTTCCTGTTCATCACCACAGGGTGTTTCTTTGATTTCGGCTGTGATTCTGTTAAGTGACTAAGACTAAAAGAAAAACATTAACAATTTAAATTAGTCTCTATGTGTTAATAATGCAGCTACAGCATCATTTTGGTCAGTGGCTTTAAAAAGCTTTTATGTATCACTTGCTAGAGGAGTGGCAGTTACAGCACTAGAACTTCATTATTTGGTTCCTGTTCTTAAAAACTTTGGCTGTGACTTCTCTGTCCCAAAATTGGTTCATATCTTCCAATTAAAAAAAACCCCTTAAAAAAGGCTAGTTCTTTTGGTTTTGTCAAGAATTAGTTACTGACATGTGATGACTTACCAACTAGGAACACCTATTGAAACTGAAATATGCTTTTTAAAACAAAAAATTACTTTCAAAAATCTGGTTTATATCTAATTGAGAACTGAAAAGTTCAGTGTTGCAGAACTGACTTTATAGTGGGTGGCTCTCAGTGATGTTGCACTGCAACTCTTAGTATGAAATTCTGGTTGTGATGGCTGAAATTCTTAATTTTTCCTTTTAAGTTTGTAAGATGGTTAATACTGTTCTTAGAGTGGTTGTAGGAGCCTAAGCAGTGCAGCATGTTTAGAATTGTCATGATAGCTAACCTAAAATATTTCTTGCACAGTGATCCCTTGTTGCTCATTTATAAACTTCCTTCTTTTCCATTGTTTTTCTGTAGTAACTTTGAAGTGTTTGGTCTTTGTGAGAAACTGCTTTTCTTGCCTAATTTTTATAATACTGAGTTTGTGATTAAAAGAGTGTATTTTGAGGATTAATAAATTCCATTAAACTGCGAGATCAAATATATACAGGGAGAGACCATTTGGACAGAGGAATCTTACTGGCCCAAATACAGGTCCTGCTCATATCCCTACCTGCTATACATCTCTGTGTTTGTTCACACCCTACTGTATAGATACCAGTCTTTTTCTGCTCTTCCCTGTCACTTTCCTGATTTAGTCCTTTCATGTTTTGTGTACTTAAAAATACATGTGCATTGTTCTTCTCAGTACCCCGTGCTCTTGCATACCTAAGGAGGCTAAAGGGAAATTGTACTGCTTTCTGCAAACAGTTTATCAGGGAATACACAGAAGATGGGGCTTTTTTTTCTCAGAGGTGCATGATAATGGGGGAGAGGCAACAAAAGCTGGAACACAAGAAATTCCAGTTAGATACTGTGAAATTTTTCTTAGCATAAGGGTGGTTAAATACCTGAACAGGTTTCCCAGGCAGGTTGTGGGAGTCTCTGTCTGTAAAGATGTTAAAGACTTAACTGGACATGGCCCTCAGCAACCTGATCTGATTAAATAAGGGGGTGGACTAGATGTCCTCTGTAGGTCTCTTCTGATATAAATTATGATTTTATTGCTTTCCCTTTACTACATACAGATCTAGAGGTAGGGTGTGAGTGGATGGATGTGTTGATCAGTACATGCTAAGTGTGTGTGTATTCATATCCAGAATGGTTGGAGGAGTGGTTGCATAAAAGGTCTGATACCAAGCTGAACATCTCCCGCAACAACTGGACATGAAATTATTTACTAAATAGATTGTCTGCCATGGGAGAAATTGCTTATACAGCTTCTATGCAGTTATCTTTATTTATGTGATGATGTACATGATATAGCCCCAGGACTCTGTAGAAAAGGAGGGGGTCAATCTGAGTAAATTGAGAATTGTTGCTAAACAAACATGTGGTGTCTTAGCTTGAACAGACCAATGCAATGAAAATTCATCCATAGTCAAAAGTGCTGTTACTGTGGTTGTATAGGCAAGTACTACAAGTATATAAAAAGGTTTTAGCATCGTGCACCAAATCCAATGGGATGTGTTTGCCTTGGTGCCTGAGCCTTGAGTGCAGTGCATTATGGACACTGTGCTCCATGTAAGCCAGGTAATGGTAACAGTTTGGCCATAGAAAATTTGTAGTGCAATTTAACACGCTGTTTTTTCAGGTGGTTTCTGCAGCCCTTATTGAGCTTTCAGTCATTGTAACAACAGAGCCACTGGTGCTTAGAGTGCACATTCTGGGCTTCCGACATGGAGTTCTTGATTTATAATTTACTTCCAGTTTAATTATGCCTAGAAATACTATGGCAGAGATACTTAAAGGAGCATTCAGGCCACATTAATGAATTATATTGAAATATCCAAGTGCTTTACTCTTTAGCTGAAACATCTGAAAAGTGAAGGACTATTTACCTGCTTTGCAGGGAGGTATTTTGTACAGTCCTTTGAAAACCTATATTCACGTAATGACTTATCAGTAATATGTGTACTTCAATATTATTTTCTTTCTTCCTTCTTATATATTGTGTAGGTCCTAATGTAATTGAAACTTCTGTAGCAAGAACTGACTTAAATAACAGCCTAAAGGTAAGAGTTAATAAATTTCATTGGATTATATGAATAGCTTTATTTAATGTTAGTAATGTTAAACATTTCCCTCCATCCCCCAGTTATTTTGAATATTTAAACTTTTACTGCAGAATGTCTTAGTGTGGTGCTTTCCAGTTTGAAACTGAACATGCAATATTGTACTGCCTTTGTGTTATTTCATGAATGGCCAACAGCAATTTCTGGTCTCTTACTGTTGTGAGCAGGTCAGGTAGAGAATTCTAGGATGTTTCTGCACAGCAGTTTCTGATAAAGTAACGTGAGTTTTTCCCTGGTGAATTAATGTTGGAGATTTTTATGGGGGATTCAGAAACAGAAATTGAAAACAAATTGAAAAACAGTGCACTCAGTGGCAACTAATGGTAGCTCTTTTGTGATTTCCCTTTCTATCATCTGTGAAGGAATATTTCTTTTTCTTCTTAATTGTTCGCTGTTATGTGACCAAGACATGGGATCTGGCTTCCTAACAGGAACATTCACATTCATGTTCTTAAAAGCTTTCATATTTTGGTTCTCAGTTCTTGCGTTTCTGTTCCTGTCCAGCTCTTCACAGTCAACCTAATATCTAAAGTATTTTTTGTGAGAGTGCTAAAAACGTTTTGTTGTTGTGTTTTGGTTTTTTTAAATGTCCATTTTCTTTAAATACACTGGGACATTTCTGGGATTTTTTAACTACTAGTCACCTATATAAATTTGGATTGATACAGTGGGTGGATTTTATTGTTTTAAAGCACATCTTGATTTCAAATTAGGTAAGTTTTTCCTGCATGTAGGTTTTATCTGTTAATGATATCTTTCATTCTTTTGAACTAAATGTGAGATTTTTAGAAAACTAGTGGAAAATCGGGCTTTTTTTTGTAATTATAATTGAACAAGTTTAAAACTGTGTAACAGATGAAGGCCCACAAATCTGACTTTTGATGTAAAGTGCTAAAAATTATTTCTTATGTTCAGGCTAGGCCTCGGATTTTGTATTTCATATCTGATTTTTTCTGTTTCATTGCTGCTGCTTTTATGGGCCTTAGGTAGTTATACCCTTCCTTACTTCAGTGCTGTGCAAAATACATATGCTGTTCAAGCTACTTGTCTGGAAGACTTCTGTTTGAGCTGCTTATCACCCTATCTGCAGAGTGGCACATATAAATCTCTTCTCAAAAACATTATCACAAATAATTAACATGCCTTTCAGCATTGTAACTACAGGTACGTCCTGTAACAGTGTAATGGCTGGTGCTAACCTTGTGGGGTTTTTTACAGCTGAAGCCATTTAATTTAAGTTCGCCACCACTGTCAACTTACAACCAGCAGCTGTGGCTGACCTGCGTAGTTGAGTTGGATCAGCAGGATGGTGAGAATCTTACCTAATTCTCAGGAAACTACTGTAGCAATCTGTCTATTGTATCTTTAGTTTCATGTGTCACACACATGATCCTGTTGCTTTCTGGCTGTAGTTGGTGGGTATTTCCTCTGATATGCTTTTCTTCTGCTTCACCCCCTCCCTCGGTAAAGACATGGACAGCACTGATTGAATTGTAAGCAGCAATAGCGGAAAAGTTGTTTGTTATTTCAGTGAAAACAGTAGTATCTAGATAATCTCTGTATTTTCCTCTTAATTTTGGGGAGAATTAGATGTGTAGATTGTAATGATATTAAGTTTTTAATAAAGTTTCCCTGTATATGTGTGAGAAATATTGTATTAGTAATTGTTAATCTGTCAGGATTCAGTACAGGGCTTGCGACTTACTGCCTATGTATAAAAATACTGTATCCCTACTTAAGTAAAGTATAACTGAGTAATTCTGAGTAGTATGTGGATAGCATATGTGTTCTAAACAATTTTAGAACTCTGTTTGAGATTTCATTTCTGTATGTAGCAATACTACTGTTAGTAGCAATACTACTACTAATGCTTTCTGTTTTAATTGTAGTGTCCCTCAAGAAAAATGTGACTATGACAGTCAAAGTACTGGGAGTGGTGAAGGATGGAAGCACACCGTATGTTAACAATCAGGTTCACAATCGGACGAGATTGCTCAGTTGTGCACAGGTATGTACTTGCTTAAACAAAATGATGTAGTGCATTTTCTTCAAATCTGTTTGTGTTCATACTACTTTGCGTTGCAAATAAGAAGAATGTATCTGTTAAACACATCTCAAGAAAGACTCTACAGGACAGTTTTATTTATAATGGCAGTGTAAGCAGTAATGCTGACAAGACACCTACCTGTCTAACGTTTTTATGTTTACTTCTGTGACTTGTGTCTATTGCCTGTTAAAGACCCCTCTTTCTTGTTAGAGTTGCTCTTTGTCAATAAAGCAGTGGGTCCTGTTCAGTCACCTAAACAGGTTTAGCAGTACTGAAGAAAAATGGATATTATAGCAGAAGATTGGATATGGGGTTCCAGAGGAGAGAAAAATTCTTCTCCAACACCTTGCAGAGTCTGCTTGAAATCAGGTGGCAACTGTGTTCTGAAAAAGACTTTTTTTTTTTGCCACTGTGAAGAAATGTCTGAAGATCCTTGTGTCATTTTCACTGAAATTTTTGAGCTTAAAGACATCCAGAACAGCTTCTTGAGATGCAAATCCTTTAGGAAGGACATAGCTGAAGTTTTTTATTATAAGCATATATAGTAAATCAAGTGTTTTCTTTTTATATAGATATATGCACATACCTATAAAATTTGCAGAAACTAATTAATAGCGCTTCAGTAGATTTAGTTACACTCAGCCAAGAGAGCAACATGCTTGGCTTTTCTCTTTCCTCCTTTAACTTTTGAAAATGATTTAGTACAAGATAGCCAGCCCCATCTCACAAGCTTGCCTGACAGAGTTAATCAGATCCATCCTTGTGCTTCAAGCAGTTGCTTTCACCAGCTTGAGTGAAAAGCTGGCCCTGTTTATTGTTCAGCCATTAATCCATCTTACAGTATCAGTTTCTTCTGCTTTCTCTGGTATCTTTCAAGAAAGTCTTTATCAGAATGATAGAGATTGGTGAGATATAAAATAAATTTAATCAGTACTGGACCATTTAGAAACAAATTCTCCAACCTATATTAACAGTGCATATTCTGGAATAATTTGAAGACTTCTTTGTACTATGTGTGTTCACAGAAATGCAGTGAAATCATTGTTGCTCACCTTGGCTACCTGAACTACACTCAGTACAACATATTTGTTAGCTTTGAAGACCTAAACAAGTTAACGTACACCATCCAGAATATTACTTTCACAGTAAGTATAAAGCCTTCTACTAGTAAAAGATGTCTCTTTAATACTGTAGAAGTCTACTTTAAAACCTGTAAGAAAAAAGTATCAGTTTTTTTAAGATAAATATAAAAATACATAATAATTACTTTTTCTGTCACTACTCATGTCAGAGCTATTGTAGCATTTACTGTTGATGAAAGGTCTAGACTAATATTTTTAACTCTGTAAGGAAATACTTTTCTCACAGAACTAGTGCTGCTGTTTTATGTAAGAGATACATTTAGTCAGATTCCTGAGAGATATTTTTTACAATAGGCAAGCTAGATTAGAACATCCAGTTTTCTGCATTTGCTTATAGAGGTGTTGCCTCTCTGAAGCATGGAAATTTTTTCAGCCTCTCCAGGAGGTGTATCTGAATAAGCAGAATTTTCCAGACTTTACAAAAGTGTGGGCTGGAAAGGTTTAACAAACTCAAAGAAAAATGAAGACTTTTGCGGGGGGGGCTGTGCTTATGAGGAAGACAATTTTTTTTTCAGCTAAAACAAGCAGGTTACTAAAATAATTCACTAAAATAATCTCCAGTTGAATAGGTATCTCAGTTCGTAGTGCTAAAGATTGCTTATAAAACTTATATCATGTGTACTGGTGGAAGACAATTTTTTTTTCAGCTAAAACAAGCAGGTTACTAAAATAATTCACTAAAATAATCTCCAGTTGAATAGGTATCTCAGTTCGTAGTGCTAAAGATTGCTTATAAAACTTATATCATGTGTACTGGTTGAGTCCAGAAGGAAATTTAGAAACATTTGAATTGGGAGAAAATGGAACTAAACCAAATTTATAATACAGGTTACTATGGTATATTTACCTGTATACAGCATTCAGTGTGTCAGAGCAGGTAGCAAAAATTTTACTGTAAAGGAAAAATAATTTTAATATACAAAATTAACTTTCTAAATACTAATATTTTTAATATTCTAGTGCATAAAGCACATAATTAAAAATAAGCTGTAAGGGGAAAAAAACCCCTTAACTCACAACCCTTTATTTAGTTCCAGATTTCAAACAGAACGAAGTGTTGGGGCATTTGTAGTTGTAGAGTTTATTGTCTTGCTTTGCCGCTGCCTTTAAGGCAGACCTGTGTGCCACCCGCAAGAAAAACCCAACCCAAACTTTCCCACAGCAACTAAAATTGTCAAATTTTTCTCATTATTACAATTGTTTATGGTGATCTCAGTTGAAATCAGTGGATTGTCTTTTGTGTAATAGGATTCTCTACATACAATTTTCATTCTACATTTACAGTTTAAAAAGACAAGACAGAGGTTGACAGATTTAATGCATTGAAAGATAAAGCTTCTTGTTCAGATGAGCAGAGCATATGTTGTGCCAGGGAGTTTACATTTCAAAAATTGCTTCAGAAGCATGCCAGGTATGAGATAAATTGTCAACAGAGTAGAGTTTATACAAACTGATATGTTGTAATTAATATTTATGCCTTTCTAATAATTAGAGTAGAAGAAGGACTCTCTCCTCCTTAACCCATGTAAAGATTTTTGTGTTTCTAGTAAGCTATTTATCCTTCCTTTACATGATTTTCTCTTTTTTGACTTCTGAGACAAGTGAGTAAGCTTTAAGAAAACAACCCCCTTACAGGAAGTACCCCGTACCTGATTGACCTCTTCATAATCAATTTATGCATCTGACCTTAGTAGTACAGAAGAACACACTGGATTTACTCATTTATTGGCATTCAAACTTTGATTGAAAGTGCAGTTGAAATCAATGAAGACTATCCTTTTTGTCCGGGGAGTGCTTTAACATATGACAGCGCTGAGCATGTTATGAAGTAGCAGGATAAAAGAAAAGCAAGGCTATTAGGCTGCTTTGCTTATTTTTTTATCAGATAGTCCTATAGGTACAAATTTTTCTTTCCATGATGACATAGTGGAATTTGGTTATACCTTTAAATTTTGAAAAGCCGCAGAACTTTTCAGTATCTGTGTAAAGTGCTAATTATTCCTGTCTTATGTGGTCTGTCAAATTACTATTCATTGGGCTCTTCTGTTTTCTTGTAGTGGAAGACCTATAATCCAACTTTTTCACAAGTGGAAATATGGTTCCGATTTGTCTTTGTAGTTCTTACTTTTATGGTCACGGTAAGATTTTGTTTCAGCTTTCCTGGAGTTTATTATAGAGTCAGCTGATAACACGGCTCTGTAGTGCTGTATTTAGTAATTTAACCCCAGGCAGCACAGTTCACATATCACTGAATGGGTATAAAAACATTTCTGAAATACTTATGTAGTTGCCGCTTTTATGTTTGTATAAGTGGTATTGAAGGGACATTAAGAAAATAGAATAAATGGGAAAACTTGTTTTTTCTAAACTCTGGTTTTGGATTAAACAGAAAAAAAATTGCTTACACAAAGGAAATTGTGATGAGATGCTAAACAAAAGTAATTTTTTGCACTGTAGGTAGGCTCAGACTTTGGAATAAGATGGCCAGAGTGTGGGCTGGTTGTCTTTGAAAATGAACAAAATTCAGTTGAATATAACCTGGATCTAATTTTAAAGTTATCACTGCCTTGATTGTGAGGATAGGCCAGATGACCTCCAGAGCTCCTTTACAACCTAAATTATGCCATGATTTGGATCACGTCTCCTTTCTAACCTGTCTTGGCTCCTGGAAAAGAAGTGTTTGGAAAAAGAAACAGCATAAAATCTAAAATCCTGACTTTTCAGAGTAGGGACACCAAAGTATTGCACACTTGCATAGCATTTTTCTCACAGATGATGCTGCTCAGCAGGTAACTCTGAATATAAAATGCAAACTCACTCTTTTAAAAAGTGAGTTTAAGTGGAAGTTTTTGATAATGTGTGACAAGTAACGAGGCAACATTTTTTTTCCCACACATTGTTGGTTTTCATGTACTGGCTGGTTTAATTCTCAGTTTGCTTGAGAAATTAAGTAATTTGTGTTGGGGTCAGTGAGCAAATTTGAAGTAGAAACTAGGAGGCCTGGCTCCCATTTTACAATGTTCTCTGAGGCAAAGACCTCATGAAATAGCCTTTGCAGTATGCCGTGTTCTCTCTTAGCTCTTGTTAAACCATTTAAGGCTGTATTCCTCCCTTAAAAATTGTTGTTGTTCTTTTACAGTGTCTGTTTGCACATTCCCTGCGGAAGTTCTCCATGAGAGATTGGGGTATTGAACAGAAATGGATGTCCATCCTACTTCCTCTCTTGCTGCTTTACAATGGTACTTGTATCCTGGAATTTTTTGAAAGGCTCCATTTTAGAAAAAGAAATACAAAAAAAAAACCAGAAAGAGAAGGCAAAATGGAATTTCTCCTTGAACTTATAAGCAGCTGTTTATAAGGCTTCAGAGGGGGTTTATAACCCTTTCCAAGAGTAGCAAATTCAAGGGCATAACAAGTGAATGGATTTCATTCTTCTGAGTCACAGGAATATCAACTATTTCTTTAAAGCTCTGATTGGAATAAGGGCCTACCATACTGATTGTCTGTCAATTTTTGTTTGTCTGCCGTCTTATTTCTCCATTTTTCAGATACTCACACTTTAGCTAAAAATGGAGGCTACTTTTAGTCCTGTAAAACATATCAAATTTTAGCACTTCCTAGCAGTACCAAAAGAATATTTGCATCTTCGTCATTGTATGATAATTTTTTATATCATCATCATTAACAGTGGTGTAATAGAAAGTTTAATAATACCTGAAATCTTCTAGAAATGTTGACAGCCATTTGAGATTATTTCTACAGCAGAGAGGATTGCTGCTGGAGGCACCATTTTGTTAATTTCTTTAAAATAAAGCAACTTCAGTTTCATTTACTTGTGTAATTTGAAAAATTTAGGGCTTTTTTGTTCCACTGAAGATAGATTCTGCTTTACTTTCATAATGAAAGTTTATCTCCATTTAACTTTTTTTCCCCCCCTTATTTTGTTACAGATCCATTTTTCCCTCTTTCTTTTCTGGTGAACAGTTGGTTTCCTGGAATGCTGGATGATCTATTCCAGTCACTGTTTCTGTGTGCATTGTTGTTGTTCTGGCTTTGTGTCTACCATGGTATAAGAGTACAGGTAAGGGATGCAACAGTACCTTCTACTTGCTGAGGAGACAGGACTTGTTTTGTTCAGTTCTCTCGAAAGGTGTCAATAATGAAACCAAATTTTTACAAAACAGACATTTATTTTATTCATTAAGTACAATGTGACCTATGAAGCTTTGGAGTTAAAGTGATTTATGGTGAAGTAGATTATTTTGAGTTTACCAAGCCCAAATGAAATAGATGGAACAGTCTTCAGAATGATGGTGCTTTGTTCTTGCTTGAAGAGTTTTGGTATTGTATGTGGTAGTTGATTGGTTTTTTAAACTACTTTAAAGTACTGTATAAGAGAAATAGAAATTCTGGAGCCTGTTCCTGTATTTGCATTATCAGTGAAATATGTGGGACCTTATAAATAGGATGTTTCAACTCTACTTCATCTTATTAACACAAATGATGATACAATATAATGTCTTCTCTAATCACCTGTGCAGGATGAAAGTACAGAAGATGAGTCTCTTAATGCAGTTCATGTTGAGTGAAACAAAGATGATAGTTATTTTATTCTGTCAAGAATGAATAAAATCTCAAAATGTGGGTTCACACCTTCACCACACTGTTGTTTTCTCAACAGGGGGAAAGGAAGTGCTTGACTTTCTATCTGCCCAAATTTTTTATTGTTGGACTATTGTGGCTGGCCTCTGTTACACTGGGAATATGGCAAACGTAAGTAATTTAAAATGTATTGCATAAGTATGAGCTGAGAGTGTTCAAGAATGAGAAGATTGTTCATAACTAGTGGTATCTATTTCTTAATTCACTGACTGGGATACAGGAATGGAGTTCAAATTCTTACACCTTTCTGTTCTGCAAATTGTGACTGATTGGAAAACAGTTCTCCGTGGACAACCTAGTAGTAAAGAATTTCATAAATCGGATTGTGATCTAGAAATCACTACTTTGTCAGTATGTTATGGCTTCCTACAAGAATCACTCCAGTGCTATGTCTCAATTAGCTTTTAGTATCTGAAGCAAAAGTTTCTCTGTAGTTAACTATGACATAGTTGGACCAGACTTTCTCGACTATTAAACCTGCACAATTGGTACTGACATGGCTTAGTCAAGCTATGCTGTCTCTACTCAAAACTCTGTTCTTTTGCTTTGTTTAGTGGTTCTCCCTTTTTTCCAATTTGTTGCTGCCCACCCAGAAAACTTAATCCATTTTAGTACATTTGTAATTTCTATGTTGTTTTAGTCTCAAGTGTTTGCCTCTTATTTTCTCTCTTAGAAGAAAGATACATTCTAACCTTCTCCTTTCCATTGTACATTGTTGAAAGCAGTGCAGTTGCAGGAAATGCTCCTACTAGATAGGCATTTTATAAAAAACAAGTGGGGACATTAGACATGATCACAATTGAAATCCTCCATATTTCTTCAAATTTAATTTGCTATATATGGTAAATTGTCATTACTCCATCGGAATTAATGACATTACACCAACTTACACAGCCAAACCCTTTCGTTACAAATTGTGTATGGAAACCTTAAACCTTTTCTTTGTGAATGAGTTTCTTGGTCAGTATGTCTTTTTAACATTGTCTGGATTTGTGCACATACTACTTCTTAATTTTGCATCTTTTCTAGCGTTAATGAAGTACATGATCCTACATATCAGTACAGGGTTGACACAGGTAATTTCCAGGTAAGTCAAAAATGTCACCTTGCTGTCCAATTGTTAGGTACTGTTAGACAGTATAAGGAGTTTGTTCTTCTATAAAAATCTATAAAACAATTTATAAAATAGAAAATGCTGGTCAGATGGTCTTACTCTGACTAGAGTACTTCTGGTTTTGCTGTAGATCATGCATAGACCACATTGAGATCCATCCTACTGAGAAAAGTAAATTGTTTTGCATATCTAGAGACTAAACACTGCAAGTTTAGTACCGAGTCTTGACTGTTGGGATTGAAAGAAAAATTTTTAAGTCTGTTATGAAGTCAGTTTTGTACATCTGAGCTCCTGCCAAGGTCCCCTACCCTAGTAAATTTCAGACTTTCTTTTTGTAAAGGAAGATTTGATGTACATGGGTCCTTGTGTTGTTCTTGGGAGCTGTGTTTATAGAAAATTACTGATATTCAGCCAACTCTGAAGTCGGTTAACAAAATCCTGGCTTCTGTTAAGCATCTTTTCTTTACATTCCCCAAAAACTTACCTGAATGTATCATCATCTGCGTTTCATGAGCCTGCTTTCCCTGTATAAGTGGACCATTCTGTGTTGTGCTTTTGAGAACTAATGATTTCTATTGACAGAAAAAGGAATAGATGAACTCTTACTAAATAATAAAATCTAACATTTTTCTTATAGGGAATGAAAATCTTCTTCCTTGTGGTGGCAACCACATACATTCTCTACCTTTTGTTCCTGATAGTGAGGGCATGCTCAGAACTTCGAAACATGCCTTATGTTGGTAAGGAATATTTCTTTTGATTCTTCCCGAACACGCTTGTTTCTCGTAGATGTAGGTGTAAATTCACTAATAACAATTTTTTTCAATCTTTTTCAGATCTCAGGTTAAAATTCTTGACTGCATTGACTTTTGTAGTGCTTGTCATTAGGTAAGGCTTTTCAAAGTACATTTGTCAGTACTGTAACTTTTCTAAGCTTTTTCTCAGGGCTTTGAATACATTTTGTTGCTAATAAAATAGTCAATGAAACTGAAGAATGCCTTTTGATATTACTATGATGGCAAGCATTTCTTAATTTTTATAACCCTTCTTGAGGCTTTTTGAGCTAACTTTATATTACTTTGATTATCATGGCAGTGCACTACAAGATTTAGAGGCTCACTTGGCAGAGCTCTTCTGGAGCTTTGTAAGCTTCACTTAATCAAAGCAGAAGTTTACAGTTAGTTTCTTACAGTATTTTTAATATCTGTTTTCCCCACACCAAGCTGTTATTTCAAATTGCTGTTGACTGTTGGATTGCCTGTAGTGGATGAAATCTGAAAATTTCTGCTTCTCTCAGCTGAGTGCTTACTTTTAATCACAAAAGAATCAGAACTAGGAAAGCAAATCTTAAATGTTAAAATAAATGGTATTAAAATAAATATTAGAGTATTTATCTTAAATCTTAAAATAAATGGTCAGCATGTTAACATAATTATTCTCTCATTTACTCTTCTATCAACGTACTATTTCAATTTTGCAGCCTTAGGACACAGTACACCTATATGCTTTATTTTTTTCCCACAGCATTGTTATACTCTACCTACGCTTTGGAGCACAAGTTCTACAGGACAACTTTGTTGCTGAGCTGTCAACTCATTATCAGAATTATATCCTTGTGTTGTGATACTGCTCATGTAGGAATGTTAATCTGTTTTCATACAGAAGGTACTTTAAAAAGATGTACCTAAGACTGAGACCTTTGACTTCTAGGTGGACTTTTGAAATTGAGTCTGTTTTGTTTGAGATATCCTGTCAGCATTTTGTAAGGCTCTTCGTAAAGGTTATGACCTAGACAGTCTCAATCTAATGCGTCCACACCACATGAATCACAACTGCTTTGGATACTCTCCAAGGGGAAGGAAGACTTAGATACACATGCCTGGTGCATATCTAAGTAATTTTAATGAGATATTATGGCAAATTCAGCTGTATTTGCTGCCTCAGTTGTTTGCTCTATACTTACCAGTTGTCACAGGGCATACTAAAATGTGAGAAATTAATAGTTTAGAAGTCACTGAAAATGCATTTGTGTATTGGTGCAAGTCTACATGCAATATAGGTCACAACAGAGAATTTAAGTGGCTTGGTAGAGACTATTTCTGATGTCTGTTGGCAGCAGGATTATGACCTGTATTCCTGGCCCTGAACCATGAGATCCTAATTCATTCTACTTTCTGAGAGTGCTTGTGTGACTGCAGCTGCTCTGGTTACTGATCAGCTTAGGTATGAGTTGGGAGGTAGGAGAAAACAATATGTAAAGCCTTCAGTATTGTCCCAAAAGAATGGCAAGAAACCCTCTTCAGAGCTCTATCCACACATAGTCCTTTCTCCTTCCTTCTTAATCACTGTGCCAAGGAAGGAATTTTTTAAAAATAAACCAAACAAAACCCATCTGAACACCCAGCTTGTTCTTCCTTTCAGCATTGAAGGCAGAACTGTTTGATTGACCATGCACTCCACTGCTCAAGAACAGACTGTACCTCAGCAAATGTTACTGTGTTAAGAGTTTTGTTTTCAGTGGGAGCTTTACCTGAAATAGCTTGAGTACGTTAGTTGTCATTGAATTTAAAACATCAGTTTTGTTTAGCCATTCATGCTCTCCAACTTCAGTAAGGTAAACATTCTTTCCATTGAAACAGCCTGTGTATGGGTTGGGTCTTGTTTCCAAAGTTAATATGTATGGAACTATATTGAGCAATATCCTTGACACTTATTACCAGCAGAATTCTTATCATTTTATGGTTTATTGAACTTTTATCTCTACACATTAGCCTTCGTGTATTCCCCCTCGAAGAATGCATTATATGGTAAGTATGAGCCATTGTCTGGCAAACTTGGATGACAAGAGCTGCCATATTAGCAGATGCTGTGCAATGTCTTTGTATTTTGGTTGTCTCATTACTGTTCCATTGGCTTTAACATAAGCAGAAGCTGCACTGTTCCTGAGCAAATCACTATAGGAAATATGAAGGAACACGTAAAGTGTAATCAACTGATTAGCTAGGCTTGAATTCTCGTGCACTTAGATCAAGCTTACAGTCGGTATGATGTTCGCATGTAATGCACAAACCTTTGAAGTGACTCACATACAGTCCTTAAGGAACAACATCACTTCTTTTGTACTTTGTTCTAACAAAAGTTAATACATTGACATGCTGGCAAACTGGACTCTGAAATGGGTAACATGCTGTTGGAAAAGTAGGAGTGAAACAGATCTCTATTACAGGAGGAATTTTGGAGAACTTGCTATGGGGAGATCTGCACAGGGCCCATGTAAAGGGAGATAAAGGACTGAATCATTGACATTTCTGGTTTTGCATTCCTGTGTAGAGGATACAGTTTGACTTACATGATGATGATAAAGCATTTCCCTCTCTAACAGATAAAGATCTTTAAAATAAATATTTGCACTGAGTACATTCTCTGCTTTAAGCATTCTGTTCAAGATACAGAACCATAGAAGAGCACAGGTTGGAAGAGACCTGGAAAGATGCTGTGGCCCAACCTTTCATGGGAAAGGAGGCCTAGATGAGATTATCTAGCAGCCTGTCCAATCATATCTTGTATGCTGAGAGCATGCAGGGGGAAGGCACTAAATAGTGAAGCTGGTCCTTTCTCTAAACTTTTTAGAGTTGAGATGGACAGAACTGTTGCAGAAAAAGTGCTGGTTTTCCATCCAGAATGGAAAGAACTGGCTGGATGCAGAAATATTTGAAAACTTCTGCTAAGTTGCGGGAATGTTTTTTTGTGGACAGCAGAAGGTAAAAGGCTGCCAGGAAAAAGATGCTCTGGTAAATCGCTAGATTGAATTTTACTTGCATGTAACTATGAATTGCAGCTAAGCAGCACAGATTATGCAAGAAATGAAGGCCTGAAAACAAACGAAAGGGAATTGTCATAAATAAACATTGGAAAGTATGTGTTTCATCTCACCATAAAGGTTCAAGTCTTTCCTTCATCTCTTACAAGGATAGAAAGTAACTGGATAATCAGTGATGTGCAGTCAAGAGATTCCAACTTTGGTCTACTCTATTTGTAGCTTAGAAATAACCAAGAAGTCTGTGCTTTTTTAATATATACAAAATTTTGATTAAGAATAATTAATTTATGTGCATGTTGAAATACGACACAGGACATTGCACAGGGGAGGAAATCCGACTTACACAACATGGAGAATATCTATCTAAAAATGAGATAATTATGTCATCCCCTTAGCTCCTAAAAACACCATAATTATGTGGCTGAAGGGCAGAGAATTTAAAGGAGAGAATTCCTGTTTAGATATAGTTTTGTTGAACTGTGGTTGTGACTGCCTTGAGAGTTGTTGTGTCTGTTGCTAGTGTTGAGTTAGAACTACAGTCATGTTTCTGTATTTAACACACTAAACTAACCCTTAATTGTGTTTTCCAGAATCACAGTTGAAAGACAATCCTGCTTTTTCTATGCTGAATGATTCAGATGATGATGTGATTTATGGGTAAGATTATAAAATACCTATGGAGAGTTACTTCTGGTGTGTTATATTTGAAATACTCTTTTACATATTAATTAAGCAAAGGATTGGTTAGTGAAAGTTTTTGGCCTAAAGAATAGAAATGTAGCCTTTTCTGAAACAAAATTACAATGAGAATGCATGTTGTTTTTTCTTTTTTTTTGGTTTCTAAAAGGGATTTCCATGGCACTGATACAAACAGGTAAGAAAGTATTATGATGCTGGTAGGTCATGGAGTGAAGGCAGCAAGAGCTGTGAGATGAAAGGGCTTCCTTTTTACACTGGGAAGGACAGCAGGAGTCGGGTAGAATTAGCAAAAAGGCAGCTCATAGGTAAATGCTTCAGGGAAGAAGAATGGCGCTTCTTAAGTCTCCAGCACTTACTGAATTAATAATCAAGTCTAGCAAAACTTCCTTGACTTGCGTGATTTTATGTAATATGAGAATTACAGTAGCAGTTGAAACCCATCCCAGTCAGGTGTGTCTATGCTAGACACTGAAACACACCCATTACCTGCCCTTGATGTTTTCATCTCTTACTAAAGATGATGAAGTGGCTGGAACAGTGAGGATGGGACCAACACTGCACTAACCTGAACAAGTTCATGCTGGGATAGCTTGCCTTTGGTTAGTTAGATGAGTAGTGGTAGTGCCAGCTTGCTTCTAAGCAAATCCATGTGAAAAATGGCTTTCACTGGAATAACTTCTATTACGCATCATCCTCCGGAGAAAATTTGTCTGCATTGTTTATAGCTCCCACAAGGAAGAAAAAGAGATACCTGCTTCTTACCCAAGTAACAATTTGATGTCTCAGTGTAGTTTCTCTCCTGTTCATTTTCAACTTCCTATCTGAACACCATGTTCAGAAGTTTCAACACGTGTCTGTTTTGCAGGAGTGACTATGAAGAGATGCCGCTTCAGAACGGCCAAGCTATTAGAGCCAAGTATAAAGAAGAGTCGGACAGTGATTGATTGACTGATTTCAGTGTAGACAGACTTGTTCATCTGGAATTAAGCCAATTCTGAAGTTTTCCTAGATGGACAACTTCCTTGGCTTTCTTACAGTCTGCTGTCATCTGAACACCAACTCCCAGGAAGGACATCCTGCTTCTGTTTCTGTTTACAAGGATAAAACTGAGAAAACAAATGCAGGAAATGGTTGTGGGGAAAACATAAGAAACCAAAATTTTTACATGTCTTATAAAATGCCGGATAGCAGGATGTCTGTGGATAAAATTGTCTATTTCCATTTAAAACTCTCACATATATCCTGAATTTCAAATTGCTTCCTTGCTGCTTGGTTTTGGTTTTCTTTTTTTTTTTTTTCTCTTTAGGAGGATGTACAGCATTCATCTGTTGCATTTGCATTAGCTGTTTTGTATACTGTCCACTGTGGTATGAAGTGCCTCATTTCCCTTTCAATTTTCTACCTTAGCCTTTTGAGCTGGAGGCAGGTAATGAAGTGGTCTTTTTTTTTTCCCAGTCAATGCAAGAAGACACAAGCTTTCTATTCTTCCTTCAAATAAGTGATACAGACTTAAGGCCATTTTTAAAATACATTTCAGTAAGTTTACCAGATTTATAAGTGCAAGATACGGGCAAATAGTCAAGTTGTAGTGAGCCACAATAGTCTTGGTGGTGCAAAATGATTTGTATAATATATGTTTCAAGGCATGCTTTACTGCCGCAACGTAAGTACGTGTATTGTTTTTTTAAACGGCCCTTTCAAATGGAAATATTTCAGCAACAGCATATCTCAGAAGGAAGCCAGTACTGGCTTCTTACTGGTCTTCTTGTATGCTGAGGGGAGATTGTTACACTTACAGAAAATAGAGTATGAAAGTTTTCTAAGGAAATACAATTTCAGATTTCCAAACATTTCATTTTTAGAGTTTTTTTCTATATCATTTTTCCCTTAAGTTGTATTAATAGATAGCTACTCTACATGCTAGGAACAACTGTGATTGCTCATGTATTGAATGTGCCTGAGAGTCAGCTTGTGAGCATGTTCTGTGCACAGTTCAGCTCCTTTGTCATACCAGTCGCCACCTGTATGATGAGAACTTTTACTAGCACATTTTGTGATTATCTGTATTCCAGTCTGTGCCGGAACAAAGTTTTATGGGAATTAAGTATTCCTTGTACAATGCTGCTGCTTCTCTGTTTAGAAGTTGGTTTTCTCCTACACTGTTGTTCAGTTCTTTATTTGTTTGTTTGTAACTACTTCTGTTTTCAGATACTTGAACTTTCTAAAAGTATCTCCTTTTTTTCATGTATTTGTAACAGAGATTTACTCTTGTAAAATTTCTCTGCCCTGCTGCTGTGAAAGACTCTCAAAAGCACTGTTAATCTACTCCAATAAGGTGCTGGGTTGCACTTAGGGAATTGTGCTCATCATTAGAGTAGTTTGAGCAGAATAGTGCAATGAAGTCCTGCTAGACTTGCTGAATCATATTGGGGAGAAAGGAGATTTGTTGTGCTTTAATGCAGCAACTGCTCTAGACCATTCCCACTGCAATAACCTCCTGGTGGCTGTTCAAGATCATGACGGGGAGACTTCACAAGGCAGCAACTCAGAGAGGACCAAAGGAACTGCTTCATGTGGTTGTGCCCTTACTGTCGTAGAATAGTTCAGATTAAATCAGTGCCCTACTAAAGATGTGTCATGAGACATTGTGTGTGTGAGAGAGAGGGAAAGCTTTCTAAAATCATGTAGAGCTGTGAAGTTTTTTGAGAGTATCTGAAAGGAAAACCTTTTTGTGCCAGGGATCATTTCTTTGTTAAAAGCCAAAGCGCTGTTGTATGGCTAAAGCAAGGAAACTGCTGGGGAGGGAGATAAGGTTTTTCCCTTTAATTTCTAAATTGATGTTACTTTAGAAGAACATATAGAAAAATATTAAAGAAATATTTCAAGTTAGTGGTTGTTTTCTTTCCAGTGAACTGTAGTAAACTGTACCTTCAGCAGTTCTTTTCAGACTATTTTAAAGGGTATGGGAGATGCTCTGTTACCCTAAAATTGGAGAGCCCATTCTCACTTTTACTATTACTGAGATAACTCTCCCTATTTGAATGTGCAGAGTCAGACTTGGGAACCAACTTGGCATTGTTTGCATAAGCCAAACCCTTTAAGTTCCATTGCAGTAACAGTGGGTACAGGAAGTCGGTCTGCAAAAACTGGTATTTACATGATTCTTAATTCTCTCCTAAATTGCTATCAAGAGGTAAAATTTGACCAATGTGCAAAGTACACTAATGTTTATCACAGTCTGAACTGGTTGTTACAGTTAACACTAAAATAGTGCCATGCTTTGGGATTTCATTAACTTAAAACCATATTTGTAATCTAACTTGGAGATTATTTTTTCTAAGCTGTTTTCAGCCCATTTATCTTGCTGTTTTGTTTGAATAAACTTCACTACATCACTACGTTCAAGGTGGAAATAGAAAAGCTGAGAATGGGAAATGTGTACTTAAAGTAAGTATCTCACTGTGAAAAGAGTGAGAAAATAGTTTCTGTGGTCATTTTTAGAGATTATATTTAAGTAATGTTTGCCATGCAAAATAGCTTTCTATTTTGGAAGTGCTACAGTGTTATGGTAGCTTGGTTAAAGCACTGTTGCGTCAAATTCACTATACAGTGAGGTGACAAAAGCAGTGAAGCACATGAGGAACTAG
Source organism: Origma solitaria (assembly GCA_013397895.1). Taxonomy (NCBI): domain Eukaryota; kingdom Metazoa; phylum Chordata; class Aves; order Passeriformes; family Acanthizidae; genus Origma; species Origma solitaria. The sequence goes on along the minus strand of VZRL01003661.1, from coordinate 2,762,174 downwards.
TTTTGCTAGCAGGACTCCTCTTATTTCCATGATTGGAAAGCAGAGACAGTATTTGAAGAATATTCCAATACGGATTGTAAACAGCTTGGGAGTAGGTGGCATAAATTCACCTCTGAGTAAAGTATTGAAATCTAAGGGTCAAACAGAACAAATCTGTTTAAGAAGCTAGCCTGGTTTTCCTTTTATTACTGCTAAAGTAGTTATTTCCATCACTACTGGAACTGTACAAAACAAGAAAAGTACACCAAAAGGTCCCACAGCATACAGTGATCCTGCTCTAAAGGAGAGGTCCTCCGTTAAGCAATTGCAAGACTTCCACATACACAATGATTACAAGGGACTTTTAAGAAATCAATAATTGATTGCAATTGATTGCAAGCCAGTCATAGCAACTATTTTCTGTTGTATTCGCTTTACAAATACAGTTGGTGTTGAAATTGGTTGAAAACTTTCCTAGGACTGGCAAAGAGGAAGCCTAAGGCTTAACACCAGTGAGAAACAGCTAGTGCATTGGTTCTGTGGTACCAATATTGGGGAGAATGGTTCCAGCTAAGAAAGACTGATTTGTTGTCTTTCTCTGAGCCAAATGACAGCATTTTATCCATAGTTACCTAATTTCCCCACCCATTTCCTTTTGCTTATGCCAGTAATAAATTTTGCATTACTGTAAAACTTTTTTTAGGAGTTTGTAAATATGTAAAATGAAAATATGGAAAAATTGTGTACCAAAATGGTATAAAAATGTGTAAGATAAATGCTCTGTTTAATGAGAAGCTGTAATTAAATGCTGCTTTGAGAAAGTGTGCATGAGGACATGTTAAATATTCTGTGTATCTGTAAGTTATGCTAATAACAGCAAATTATCCATTTATGTTGTAAAACTTGATGCTAATGTGGAATATGAAGGAAAACTGAATATTTTACTTCAAGGAAGTTTCTTGGAAGACTTTATGTGCATAATCATTGTTAAATATGTTCATAATAAAGTTTTATATCTTTATATTGTGTCCTGGGTTTATTTTCCTTCTACTGAATTTGACTTTTCTTCTCATAAACTGTTTTCATTACTTACACATATTTTCAGTTTACATGCATTTTCTTATGCATATTTAAACTTGGTTAATTGCATAAGAATGGGATCCAAGAGGCTGTGTCAGCACAGATGTTTTGTATTGCTTGGGTTTTTTTATTACCCTGCCTGGACTTGAAGGTGGAAGGACAGGTTGCTAGTTTCCTAAATATGCCAGCCAGGTAACAAAAGGAACCTGGCATTCTTAAATGGCTTCACAGTGGCTTTGCAAAGCCTGCAGTGGTCATGCTGGCAGTGAGGATTCCCCTGGTGAATGTTAATGCTGGCAATAAAAAAAAGGTTTAGAGATGGTGAAGATGCTGATGTCATTCATCAACTTCTTAGAGCTCTGTATCTTCCCAAAGTCTGCTCATAGCTGGTAGACTGCAAAAGTGATCAGCACATCACTTGCTTTTTGGGGTGATGCCATTTCTTATATAAACTCGAGGAGAGACTCTCTCTGCTGAATAAAATGGCCACAAACTTCCCTGCACAAATGGATATGCAGCTTACTCCTGGCTTTAGTATCAGAATAGTGCTCATTTAGCAGCAGCATTTACTCCTGAAGCCATTTCCTTACGTTTTAGTTAACACAGGTCAGACTCCTCTGTGGCAGTGACAATAAATGAGTTCCCCCTTCCTCCTCCTCTCCTGCAGACTGGGGCTGCCATGCTCCCCATTTCTATAGCTGTAATCATATGAAGAGCCATGGCAATAAGCAAGAAACAGGAAAGAGAGACTGACTTTATAATTATCTTCTTGGATGCTCCAGCCCAGTTTGGGCTAATTTTTTTTAAGGCCAAGTAATTACTCAGAGCAAGGACTCTGCAAGCTTATCACTACTTTGGCACTGAGATAAGCTGGCCATCCGCCTCCGGAAAAAGTGATTAAGACTAAGGTGTTTGAAGGTAATGAAAATTTAAAAATCAGTTACTGTAGAACAGTGAAACAGTAATATACAATTGCTGTGCACTTTTACAGGAAAGCACTACCTTAATCACGGGAGTGGGACCTAAAAATCCGCAACCTCTGAACCACTTTCTGTGGTCCTAAAATTGTTATATTGGAGGTACTGGTTATTGCTTATGTACTACCTGTAACCATCTATAAAACTGTATCTCCCTTTCTGTAGCACAACTTCTGTTTTAATGCAACAGGGATTTTTCTTCCCATGCAGCATTTACATTGACAAGCATCTCAGACATTTGGGGTATTTTTTCTTCAGCTTAGCATATGCACAAACCAACAAACAGCAAAAATCAAGGGATTTGCTGTTATTAACATGAACAAAGGTCAAGGTATGTCTGAATGGCTTGACCAAGAAACAAATACTGACTCAGAGTGCACAAAACTATTTATTTTAAATGTAAATAAATAACTCAGTAGGTACTACACCACCAGCATCATTCTGGCAATGATGGAAAGGAGATAAAGTATTTAAGCACCCAGATGAAAAATTCCCTTAGCAATTCAAGAGAAAGATTTAGTCTTTATATGACAACTTTCTCTCTCACCCTGATGACTGTTTTAGGCATGTTATTCAATCTGGTTTTAATATTTTCTTTTTACAGGTGTGTCATTTCCTACTGAAGACTGAACCCGTGCTAAGGCTCTCTCTGCTACAGCAAGGTAAGGTACGTGCTCCTCAGGCTAAGGTATGTACACTCTATAGCTCTGTAGCACTCACTAGGACGTGTTTATAGAGCTGTTTTGAAACTGGAATGTCAGCAGACATACAGAAGCCTTACAGCTCTAGTAAAAGTCTCCAATGTACCAAGCCCAAAGGTGCTGATACATACAACTGTTCTGCCCTCCTGACCGGGGATATGGATAGGGAGGAAGACGGTCAAAGCCTTGCCGAGCACAGGGTTTTCCACAGTTTGGATACACTGGGCAGAATTATCACAGAGCATGTAACACTATAACAAATAAATCCTCTCCTGTCATTTGAATTTGCAGTATAGTGTCTTTCCAGATCATGGAATCATCCTGTTGTATTAGCAATCATCTCTCTCGAAACAGCTTTATCTGAGAGCCAGATTCTGGAAACATTAGACAATGCCTTCTACAAAGAAGCACATCTCAGATCGCTTAGACTGACTCCAGCCCAGGGAACCTCTCCCACTCTTAGTCTGTAATTCTTTCAGCTTCACTAGCAGTGAGCTGCTGCTTGCAGAAGTAGCACAGCCCTTTGCAGAGGTTTTCTGAAATTCATAGCATGCTCCCATTTCTTTAATTGGCTGAGAAAACATTACACAAGTTTATACTGAAAACCTGTTTTACTTGTTATTCTTCTGCAACTTTACTCTAGAAGGCAGGAGACTTACTCACATGTTATTTAGTCACATTGCCTCAAGGCAGTTTTTTTCCCCTTTCAGAAAGGATCATGTTTCAACAACTACCAGAACTCATCACTCTCACTATCAGCAAAATTAACATGGGCTGTAGCAAGTAAGTTCGAGCCTTACTTAACACACGTAACTGCCTGCAGAAGTGAATGATTACCCAGGTATAGCTTGCTGAGCACTTCGAGAATGTGAAAAATTTCTTATCTGTCTTTGTTCAATGAAGAGAGTTATCATTCCATGCCTTAAATACCATACACAAATATTAAACAGGTCCCAAAAATGCAACCAAGTTACTTTTTGATAAACATAATCTAATTTTCTTGCAACTTTGGTAAAATTATAAACGTGCTTTGCATTCTGGTATGTACCTCGACTATCGTGAAGAGAATTGAAAAAACTGAAACTTTTCCCCCCAATAACAAAAGATTTAAATTTAAATGACTCACACCAATGGTTATGAATTTCAATAATTTAATGCTAACCAAAAGTACAAAGTGTGAAAGTCAGTGTCTCATTTATATTGGTCTTAGAAAAGAAATCTAGAGAAAGTGTTTACACTGCAGCAGATTTCAGTATTAGCACCTTGAAGAGAAGTTTTGAAGTGATAAAAAAGTATAGCAAACACTTGTATGGTCCTAGGTACAAACATAAAACATGTAACAGCATGTTTTCAAATTTCTACATTTGAAGAAAAGTTACTTAAAAAATATATTAAAAACAAGTTGTTCAGGTATTCACAGTTTGAGTGGAGATCAAATCAAGTGCTGGAATAGAAAAGAGAAGAATGAACGATTTCAAGGCAATTATATTGCAAGTCCAAAGGCACTGACGATACAGTACATGGTCTTATTCTCCCATCTCACAGTGCAGGTTCCTACAAACACAGAAAAGGGTTTCAGAAACAGAAGGAAGTTACAGTGATTACATGCATGCCCCTATATACATTTTAAAACTTGTTTACTTTAAGAATCTTAACAATGAAGCTGTCATGACAGCTAAACATTTCATATATAGCCCAGTTAGCATCACAGCCAAATGGAAAGAATACCAAACAGTATGCTATTACTCCAAAACTAGAGTACTTGGGGAAAGAAAAAGTATGCTGCCTAGTCTTAAAGAGACTGGCTTTAAGCTGCAAGTTGGAAAATCCAAGAGCTGTGTTCCTTACCATCACTGGAGTTGTCCCAGAAGCAAGAGCTTGCTGTATGTAGCCCAGCACCATTCTTTTGCATAATCACACAGGTCACTGTTAGTCAGTAGAGAAGCTCTGATTAATTTATCACTAACATTAATTCACATTTAACTCCATTTTTGCTCAGCTTAGCACACACATACACAAAAGCAAACAGGCATGCATGTGCGCAGTTTACAGACAAGGTTCTAGCTAAGATCTTCCCCCACCCCCCATCTATTGGTGCACTTGACTGTAGCAGCTTTCACAGAAAAGGGAAAGCTGAGCTCACCGATGTACTTGAAGGGCTTCCCCAGCTTTGTGAGCTGGCTCAGTGTTTGTTCCACCACACTTGTTGTCCACTGGTTCACTTTGCTGTGCTGGTAGGCATTGCCACCGATCGCACCCTCTATGGCCTGGGGGGGACAAACAGGTAAAGGAGCTGCACTGCTGCCAACTACAAGGCACCCATTAACCCTTTCCAACATGGACCCCATACCCACAGAAAAATGCTAAATACTGCCAGTCCACACTGGTTGTTGGAAGTGTTTTCAATTACTAAAAACTCGCAGGTCGGAGTCTGAACCAGGCACAGAGGAAACCATCATAGATCCAACCCTCTGTTCATTTTGTGATATTCAGATTATTTATAATGTCCTACAGCCAGAATGATGAAAAGGGCCTTGCCTTTAAACAGTCCAGAAGAGAATGAAAAAAGGCACAATAGTACAATAGCTCATTCACACATATTCTTCTATGGAAATGAAATTCAGATTTTTCAGTAGAATAATTTTTGGGAAACAAACACCCAAATTAAAACAAAAGACCCATGTAGTTGCTGGTTACTAACAGAGCAGAGGCCTCCACCCAAGTACTCCATTTTACTTATGAGGATAGTTTCCCCTTTAAGATATAAATAAAGGTCCATTAAAGCTACATGTTTTTCATTGGCCTAAATCATCATAGAAATTATTATAAAAATAATGACAAAATTATTTTGAATTCAGAAGAGACAGGAGAATGTATTAAAGCATGTGTATTCAATTTACAGAGTCCAACCAAAACAGTTACTTTGCAACAATAAAAAAACTTCACTAGTCTACAAAAGGAATTCCAAACCCCGCTGGAAATTTTCTAGACTAAAAATTCACATTTCTTAGCAACAAGAATAGTTCAATCAGTCCAAACAAACAAGAACTCATTTTGGAGAAAGGCATCTTGGAAGAACACAGTAACATGCATATGCAGACAGTCTATAAAAAACTCCTGTATTTTACTAAAACATAAAATCTATTTCTACAGGGTTTATCATAAAACATCCCCCTAGAAATTCTAATAGGGATGCACTGCAACCAGAGAGGAGCGTATGAAAAGATTTTAAATATCTCTTGGATTTGCAATATGTATCACAGCTAAAGCATGGTATCATTTCTACTGAAGCCCATACAATGGTTAAATCAACAGTTACATGTACTTTGAGAGAAGCCTATCTAGAAATCTATTACAAATCAGTTATCACATTTTAATGAATGCTTTTTGGCACGCAGCATACAACACACAAAATTTCACACCAACAAAATGAAAATGTTTAAATTACCTCTTTAATGATGCCACTGACTTCATCAACAACAAAGGTAGCCTACAAAAGAAAAAGCAGAGTTTTAAATAATCAGTGGATACATTCTTCTGTTTATGAGATTCAATCTCTGTTAAGAACATGCACTAGAAACTTAATTTATGCTTGTAATTTCTGGCAAGTCAGAAGATAGCAAGTCTTCCTTTATTTGCATATATATGCAAATAATATGCAGTAATAAGTAGTCTGGCTCCTTGAACTCAGTCAAGTTAACCTTCTTAGAAAAGTAATGAAAAGTAAGAGATGAACTAATATTGACTGGCCTTTTGAGTCAAGAAAGCTTTCAAATTTTGACCTGGAAGCATTTTAAAATAACACATACAGCACTTGTGTACATATATATTCTCTCTTCCCAGTAAGCACTAATATCTGCACAGCACAGTGGGCTCTCAGAGATAACCTCAGCTTGCAGTTAAATGCAACTGACATCTCCAGGGCACTGATGTGGACAAGATATCAATTCACAGCTGAAGGAAAAACTGTCATGACAATCTCAGCTAGGGATAAGAAGAAAACTGTCCCTTGGAAACCAAAGGAGAAATGTAGCTTGCTGGACCTTCGGCCTCCAGGGAGCAGAGATCAAACATGTAGCATAATAAAGACAGTGAAGGCCCCAACATTTTACTAATCTTAAAACTACCACCCATTTACATGTCTGCTTAGCAGTATATGTTTTCTTGGTTTTTTCCCCTCTGCTCTTGCTACCTCCCAATATCAAGAGGTTAGAACAAGCTGCCCCTACTGCTGGGGCGCCCACTGAGAGGGCCAGGGTGCACTGACAGGGGGACCTCACATGGTGCAGCAGTGAGTCACTGCTGGTATCTCACAGCCTCACCTCACAAACCAGGACAAAAGAATAGCATGTAATGGCAAACTAATTAATTTCAAAAGATCGAATAAGGCTGTAAAAATGAACCTAACCAGGTGTATGCTGACTGGGTTTTCACTGGGATGTCAGTCAGTTTCCCCAGCTGACAGAAAAGAACAACATCATAATTCATATGTGAAGGCAGGATGCAGTTCCACCTGCTCAGGAGAATTTCAACATCGCATTCATAAAACCTTTGGTCAGAAGGTGAACAGCACAACCAGTTTCCATGACATGTGACATTCAGCAAGATGAGGGCAGTTGATCATTCCCCATGACAGAAGTAACAGCACATCCTGGGAGACATGCTGGGCAATTAATTCCTTTTCTATACCTATTTGGTGGCACCGACTTGCTTGCACAATTCAACATTTTTAAAAGCTTTTATGTTCTGTGGTAAATTGCCTTTTATTTTCAGCTTCTTGACTTTAATTTTAACATGCCTCATTTATTTTCATGGTACTACATTTTACTGGTGCTTACATTTTAAGGTGCACCAGTGTATTTAACCAAATAAGAGCTACAATTATCAAAACACTCTCCCCCATGGAGCATAAGTTAAGAATACCTATGGCAGACATGCTGTACTGGCAGACATGAAGACTACTGTCAACCAAGATGATAAACCACACACAGTTTTTTTCTTTACAAAGTCTGCTCAGAAATGTCTTTGAGTAAGTACAAATATGGTTCACACCAAAGTAAAATAATTTAAATTCAACCCAAGTTCTCAAAGGTATTTTGGTATCTAATTCGTACTGAAACAGCAGAGCGATTTGACAATTTGCTTCTAAGGCTGCTGTTACTTTTCAACCTTGTTCGTTTTTTGGAACGACAAAAATGAACACAAATTTCTGATATCCAGATTTGGGATACACATGCTATAACTGAACTATGAAATAGCACAACATTACCCATTTTACCATTGTGTCATCTTTTAATCAGATGACATACGAACTTTTTTGTATTGAAAAATAAAAGGGAAAAAATAGTTTAGTTTACAGTTCCCCTGCAGTACCCCTCTGGCACAAAGCACGCAGAGACAATGTTTCTACCACTTGGATTAAAAAGGGCGCTCCCAGGCAACACAGGCAAACTGCAGACCAGTACTATAGCCTTTAGTAATTCTGAAGATGTTTTTGGAAACAGCTGTAACAATGATGCTCGAGTACATTAATTATGTATTTTTTTACAAAAACGTCTATGATTGTAACACAGGCCAGGCCCGGCCATGAGGACGAGGTTTTCAGAACAGCACAAGCCTGACACACCTTCGCCCCTCTCGCTGCTTCGCTATTGTCTCACCCAGTCACATCGTGGCTTTTTAACAGTGTCACAGCTCAGTGACACTGCCCCCTGCAAAAGCAGCACTGGCTGCTTCCTCCTCCTTAGCGGGGGGACATCAGGGGGTCATTCGGCACGATAATTGATTGAGATCCTTGATTTATCCCACTCCGGATCTTGTGCATGGGGTGTGACGCCCCATCAGAGCGCCTAGAACACGCAAACCAGAGGCTCGGACTCCTCTTTACGCACAGAAACAGCTTGCTCGCGTCTTCCCCTGACCTCAGAGCACCGGCCACCCTCCCACCGGCACTCCGCTCCTCCGGCGGGGGCAGCCCGAACCCACGACACCCTCACGCCCTTCCCCCGAGGGACCTGCAGCGGCAGCTCCGAGGAGAGGAGCAGGCGGGGTCCGGCTCGGTAGAGAGGAGCCCAGGGAACTCCCAGATAAGGGGCCGGTTCCCGGGGAGGGGCAGAACAAAGGCTGGGGCCGGCTGCCGCCGGTGCCCGGGAGACGCGGCTCCACCCTGGGGGAGGGCGACAGGGATGGCGGCAGGGCACGCCGAGAGGTGGGATCCGGGACGGACCCGCACCGCCTGAGACCCTCCGCCGGCCCTGAAAGGTGACTCCAGGCGGAAAGCTGTCCTCCCCCTGCCCCCCATCCCGTTACCTCCTCTGCCGCCTGGAACTCGTCCATGTTCCCGGCGGAGCCGCTCGCGCCGCCACCGACCCTGG
>VZRL01003661.1:2679531-2753048 GCA_013397895.1 Origma solitaria | reverse complement strand
GGCCGGCGCCCTCCAAGATGGCGCGGTTTCCATGGCTACAGCGGCCGAGGCCCGGACGGGAGATGGCGCTCGGCGGGGCAGCTGTGGTGTTGTCAAACATCCCAAAGCCTGTGGCTGAGAGAGATAGGGGGGCCTCTTGTCGCGGCTGTGCTTTCCGTGCGGCTAGCTTGGCATTTGTGTTCAGTCATCCAAGAGGTCCTTCCCTGGGAGGTCCTTCTCTGCTTCCCAAGGAACAAAGGAGGATTTGCATCTTGTTTCGGGAAACAGCTTGAAAAGAAGGCCTGCCTTCTTTCACAGTCTGAAAAAATAAAACCAGAAAAGCTCTCCCTGTCTTTTCATTATATTTCCGCCCTGCCCAGCCGACGGGTAGTGACAGGCCAGCTTTGGTGCGCATCTGGCATCCAGAGAGGGTCAGCCCACCACAGAAAAATATCTGAATTCTGACAGTTCTAAGCAAATCCCATTATTTTTAGCAGACATGGTAAGAGTCAGGACAATGAAAACACTTGTCACAGTTTCTGGACGTTGTGTGTGTGCAGTGTTTACAGGCTGTAACACATAAATCACTGATGCTACCAGGCCCTGAGAGCTGCTCCAGGCAGTAGAAGATGCTGTTCGGGCTGAGAGGGGCCTGCGTGAACTGCAGAAAGAGTCTGGGTGGAGGAAGAAATAACTTACTGGGGACAAGTGCAAAGGGCTATATGGAGGCAGGAATAACCAGCCCTGCAAGTGCAAGACCAGCTCATTCAGTAGCTGTTCCATAGACAATAGAGTAGGGGGGTGTTTAGGTATAATTAATCTCAATTTCTTGTATGGTGCCGTTTAAAAAAGAAAATGCGGGGGGAGAAGAAAAGTGGACATAGAGCTTGTAGGATGAGGGAAGCAGCATTCCTGTTGCTCTCTCTGCGGTAAGGCTGCACAAGGAATACCAATGGGAATGGGGATTGTATTTCAAGAAGTTTGAGGGAGTTACAACCCCGGGGCCTGGGTGTGCTGATTTATCAGTTTTGATCTTGTCTCTAGTCCTGTGTCAGGCTCTGCCTCCTGTTTCTCCTGAAAAGGGAGACCCTGACCAGCCACCGCACTTCGGGGCTCTGTGGGCACCCTGTGGCTGGGTGGGCACCGAACCCCGGAGGATATGGTGGCACTGTGGCTGGATGCTGAGCACATCCTCAGCTCCGTTCCCAGTCTTGCGCTTGCTGCTTCCAGAAAGCAGAGACCAAAAGGTGAGGACTATGGGAAGACGGAACAAGTGGTGCTTGTTCAAACAAAAGGCTTTTATAACCATATATTTGGTTATATTCTTAGCAGATATAGAATACTGCATCAATTTTCCATGTCCAGAGATGAGAGGGAAAAATACAATGAGTTAAATATGTGGCAATTAAGGCTTTGATTAGGGGAAAGCTGATGGTAGCACTAACGTTCCTCAGCCTGGATTTGGGATACAAGTAATCTGTCACTGTGGGTAGTTAGAATCCTCAGGCTAATTCTGACCTCTTAGTCAGTTAAAGTTTTGCCTGAAATTAAGGCCCAAATTATCCAAATATGGTGCAGATGTGAATAGCTCTGTTCCCCAATAAAAATTGCTTTCTTGTCCATGATGCAGGTGAAGAAGGTGATGAAACTTGACATACAGGGGTGGAAATGTTTGAACCTATTTAACTTAATGAGGTTATAAAAATGCAGGTTCTTAGACTTTGCCATGTGAGTAGAATTGCTGTGCTTTGTTTAATTTTAAATGGAAATCATGAATCTTAAAACACCTGAAGCAGTTAAGAAGGGCTTCTGTGTTATTTACACAGTGTGGTAGATCCAGGAACAAGAAAGGAGATTGACCTGTAAGAATAACCGCCTTTTTTTTCCCCCCCCCCAGGTTTAGAAATATATTGGGATGTAATTTTGAACTTCATTACCTATATTTAATCCTGTAATAGACTGTCTTGTGATATCCAATCTGAATGTTTTAATTTCCAACTGTTACCTGAGGTCAGATTTCTAGTTGTGAGGTAAAATAACTGTCCTTTTTTTTTTTTAACAGATGCATGAAAACTGAATTCTCTTGAATTTTTATCTATACTAATTGCTTTATCATGCAGACCTAAATAGAAAACTGCATTGTTTCCAGTTAATGATACAAACCAAGCTTTCTGTGCATGTCCGGGAGACACTGAGGTTAGAAGCCTTTTCAAATTTATGGTGTCAAAAAAAGAAACTATATAGATCTCAAAGCCACTTCTCTTCCTGTGTGTGGCTTGAAGATTGAGCATATTTTGGTATATCAGCCAGCTTTTGTAGTCTCTTGTGCCGAGTCTCATTTTAATGTTAGAAAAGCAAGTATCTTTTTTTTGCTCGTTGCTGGTAATAAAATCAGAGACCTGGCTGAAGCTGTTGTAACACTAGAGGTCTTTGTTGAGTGTGTTTGCTTTTAGCTGTTTTAGGGTGCTCCTCTGAACATACATCAGCAGTATCGGTGCCCAAAGGAAGGAAAGGGGGTGGAGAGCAGCCACCAGTTTTCTTAAAGGAAAGACAATTAAATAATAAGAGTGCTACGCATCTCTTATAAGCAGTTTACTTCCTGGTATCTCTTTAGTGGCTGCTGAAGAGGTAAGGATGTCTTTTTACTCTATTCTGTATGACATAGCACAGGGGGATGCATTTTTACTTACTTGCAGGGTGTTTGTTAAACTGGAAAAGATTCAATGGAAAAACCACACCTGCAACTTAATATTTGTGTTGGGTTTAGTTGTTTGGTTTAATTTTTTTTCTCAGTTCTGGGGTGGGATGTTATGAATATCAGAGACTTAATTTTTGTAAAGCATGATCATAGAATTTGAATAATTTTCACATGTATGTGCAGGAATGTGAAAATTAAACTGTTGCCGCCAGGTAGAACAAAATAGCACTTGTAATTTTCTTCACTAAGAATGAATTTATGTGATTGGTCTCAGCAGAATAGAAAATAGTCACATATTACAGTAGCTTTTGAGACTGGCTTTACTCTGAACTTTCTCAATCTGTTCCTCACTACTGATGTATTACATTCATGTTCTGGGTTAATGGATGAAGTAATCTAATTATCTCAAGTCAATGACGACTGTGACTTTAGAATATCTGTTAATTTATAATTATTTAATTGTCATTATTTTTCTAATGCTTAAGGATCTGAAAGGACATCAATAATACACTACATGTAAAATTGCTTTGAGGAAACGCTTGCTAAGTCAGGCATTTTTAAATTTAAAAACTTAGAAAGGAGGGTATTTTTTGCAAACTGAATCTAGGGTTAGGTAGGCCTTTTGCTTGATCTTCAGTAACATAACTACATACTATTTTACACTGATAGAAAAAAAGCATGTCTTTTTGATGTTGCACTCCGTGCATGCGTGTCTCTCTCTCCTTAGGCATAGCCACATTGGTCATCCCTTCTCCCTTACAATGGCTTGGGGATTTCTTATGATATTTTCAAGAAGTTACTTATCTATCTGCAAGGTGCCTGACACTGCATTATTTTAAATACAAAGTGTAATAATAATGAAAACTGCATCATTTGAAGTAATGCTTGAACAGAATATTTAATATGACCTTTGTGCTAAAAAGGAAGAAGTGTTGTGGTGTTTTCTAAAGAGGTTGTTGCTACTTTTGGTTTTACATAGAAGATGCTCAGTTTTGAGATTAGCTGACTGTGTAAAACACCTAGCTAGCAGGATTCAGTGGGTGAACATGAAAGGATGGCCTCTTTGAAGGTTTTTTTTTCCTGTCAAAGAGGGTCATTACTGAAAACACTAATTTATTCCTGCCAAAAAACTACTCTAGTGCAGACAGGTTTGATGTAAGAGAAAAGTTGTTATTTCACAGTGGTAGAGAGCTTTTCAATCCGATTTGAACATCTCTGTGAAATGATTACAAGTTCAAGTTTGTTGTGGGGCAAAGGATTATCTCCCATTTTGGAGGTTGTAATACTTTTATAATACTTTATTTATTCTTAAAGCTACTTCATCATTAAGCTCGATTTAGAGTTTTCTTTGGATGTGCGAGAAATATTGACAGGACACAATGATTGTCAGAGTTGAAATCTTCATGAACATTAAAAAAACAACTGCAGGAGTATTCAGGTGCAGTATTACTATAGCTGTTGGTTGTGTGGTGTATTTTAAGCTTTACTGCCTTCAGAGTGTGATGATCTAGCTCGATGTTGCCAGAGTCACGGGTGACTTTTCCCCTCTCTGCCTAGTGCAGATACTGTAGGATGGAGGGCCCCCTGGCCCTTTGCTCTGCAGTAAATTTGTTGTTTGGTACCAGGAGATGATCCTAGCCTTTCAAACCTTGTCCCTGTTGGCACTCTCCTGTTGGCATTAGATTCAGTGCTTATGATTTATCACTCAGAATAGGGCATGAAGTGTAGCTAGTTTGAAATGTGTCATCTGAAACCTGTTTGCCCAAGCAGGCCTGATGTATGGGAAAACTTAGTGCTCTTCTGTGAGCAAGAGAGGTAGTCCTTTTTTAAAGAATTTAAAGGAGACATTAAATAGTGCTTGCTTAACTGCAGGTGTTGCTCTTAGTAACTGTTTTACTGTGGTATGTTCTTAATAGCTCTGTAAGACATTTATGTATTTTCTGTAAGATCACTAGAGCAGTTTTATTGGATCCACTTAGTATTGACTGTCATGCACTTGCTAGCTTTTACTGATGCTTTAGTGGGATTTTCTGATGATGTTCTAGATATACCCAAAATATTAGGAGTTTATGGCAAATTTAGCTTGCCCTGTAATGGATGTTTTGGTATCCTGTGTAGGGCAGAGCCCCCAGAGTTTATACTGACTGCTCTTTATATTGTGTTGACTTAAATTGAGTTGAAGTCTTTAAACATCCCAGGAGGTATCCATAAGGTAAAAGACAAAAACAGATGAAGGATTGCAGGGGCCTTTGAAAATGACATATATTGTGTTAAAAAATTTTCACAGGTTTTTAATGTTTCAAATGAGTAATTTCCTGTGAAATTGCAGTTGTTCAGGAAGCAAAATATGATTGTGCCTATCTCTGTCTCATTTGTTTCCACAGGAAATATTTTACTTTTTTTCTTGAACACAAGCTTCTGTGAAATGCTTTGTACCTTTGGTGTCTGTTTCACAAAACCCCCCAAAAAACAGAAACAAACCCATACAGGAATGGAATGTAACCTGTTTATGAATACATATTATCATCCTCTGCTTTTTTTTGGTGGATGATTAAGTAACTTAATTGGGGCAAGTTCTATGTAAAGTAATTCCATGCACTGACAAAAATACATTGTCACTATGTATCTGAAGTTGTAGTGGGTGTTTTTGGGGGTTTAGTTTTTTTTGCTTGTGGTTTTCTTTTTTGTTTGGCTGTTCTGTTTGGTTGTTTGTTTTAATTTAAAACTCAGTATTTTAAAATAATGATCCAGCAATGCAGATGGTTTGTCAGATTCTCAGCTGAGATCCATCAGTGAAGCATCACTAACTGCTTTGGGAAAGCTTGACACCTTCTACATAGAGTCTGACTGTGTGTATTTAATTCAGGTTAAGTTTGAAATGCTTAACCAGTTTTCATATCCACACCTTTAATATTGGTTTACTGTAAGTGGAATTGTCTTCCTTTTCTAGTAATTTGCACTAAACATTAGACAGTAATATTGAAAATTAATATGGTGTGTAAGCTGATTTAGGTTAAATAATAATTTTCTTTATTGACTTTGCTGCAAAGTATATAAGTATATTAAAATTATTTTATATTTTAGTGGGTGTTTTGCAAAAGTGAAGGTCACAGATTCGATCCAAATTACAGTTGTGGTTCTGTTTTAATTTTATACTTCTTATGTATCTGTACATTAACTTTTTTTGTTTGGGGCCAAAATTGTTAGTGCACTGAGCTGGAGAAAAAAAAAAAATATATCTTAACTTTTGAGTGCTTCTGTGTATTGGCAAAGATAATAGCATTATTTGGTATCAAACTGTTTATCTAGACTTAACAGACATCGGTAATGGATGGAAGTGACTTAGAAGTTGTCTTTCCTTTTAGTCTTGTGATGTCTTGTCTTTTCAATATAATAAGATTAGAAAGAAACATTTTTTTTGTCAAAAATTTTGTCTCAAGCAGTATGACAGTCATGGGACCTGTAGGCCTGTGGTCAAAACTAACTTAAGCTTTTTTATTGGTTGCTTTATGTTGACTATACAAAAAAAATGAAGATATGTGCCTGAGTGTTCGTGGACAATATGGTGAGACTCTCTGAAAAACAGGATTGTCTTAAAACCTCTCCTGTGTCTGAATTACTGCATAAGAGGTTTTAGTATATCAACATGTGTTCTTTGCATATTATTTGAAGTATCTTGAAGAGGTGAGAAAAGATAATATGTTGCTTTTGGTTTTTTTACTAGGCCCAGAAATCCCAAATCTACAAGACCAAATAAAGAAACCCAAACCATTTCTGCCACTCCTCTACACCATCTCGTGAGAATTGTCCCTCCATCTGGTGCCAATTCAAGTCCAGTCTGAGCCATTGCTGCAAGCTCTCATATCTTTGGGAACCACTTTCGGCAGAAAAAAGAAAAGGAAGTTAAAAGACGTGAAAAGGTCAAGACTGCTGTGACCTTGATAACTGTTCATATTCCCTGGGTATCAGAGACGCTTAAGTGATGATCTGTGCGAAGACAGACACGGTTATTGTTCTTTTTAATAGTATGACACAGTGAAACACCTCACCAGTCAAGTAACAGTGCAGGCACTTAGGAAAAACCCAGACCATCACCCTGGATGTAGTAGAACCCATAGGACAGGAGTCTACGAAACAAGTGAAATAGTGAAATTTGGCAAAAATGGCCTGTGAATTTAATCTAAACTTCCTTAAGGAATTGGAACGAGAGGCTGTTCTGGAAGTCCTGTACCGTGACCAGATGGTGAGAAAAACAGAGGAAGAAAGAATAAGGTGTGTGCTGTTCCCCTGTTCCTGTTTTCTGGGTTTGTTGTTGTTGTTGTTGTTTTTTGTTGGGGTTTTTTTGTTTGGTTGGTTTTGGTTGGTTTTCTGGGTTTTGTGTCTTTTTTTGGGGGGGGGAGAGGTTTTGTTTGGGTTTTTTTTTTGGTGGGTTTTTTTTTGTTTTAGGTTTTTTTGCCCTTTCTGAATTACTCTTCTACTTTGTTGTCTTTCTAAATGTACTCCTCTTTTAGCTTCTTGTTAGCGAATGCCTTTTTATTCTCTGGGAAAATGAAGGCTATCCAGAGCCTCTTGATTTTGCCATTCTATTGACTCTACACTAAAGATGAGCAAATTCTGTTCAGTGAATAATGTACTTGGTGAATTTTACTTCTGGCCTTCATAGAAAGTTCAATTGCTGCTGGGATTTTTCCTGCGAAGGCTTTATGGCATTCTTATCATGTTCCTATGTATACATATGTTTAATCCTGGTAACACAGAACATGTTCAGATCTTCAGCTGGCTTGTTTAGCTTACGTTGTTCCAAGACTGATTTAAGAATCTGTGCTAAATCCATCACTGTCCCATCTCACATACAACAGACAACAAGCACACCATGCTGCCTTGGAGGTTGTTACTTGTGTCAATAGGTGTCATTGGTTAGGAAAAGATTTTGTTTACTAATTTCACACTATGCAAGTATCTCAGTTGGGGATGATAAAGGATAATTCTCCAGCACATTATTTGCTTTATATCTTGGCTAGGACAAGGATTTCCTAGTAGTTTATATCCTGCTTTGTGATACTGCATACCCCTGTAAAACAAGGTATTTGTGTGGATAAGATAGAAATTTTTAGTCTGTTAATGTGAAAAGTTGAACTTTGTTTACAGCAAACATTTATGTAAGTATTACAAGAAAAATTAAATGACAGTAATAATTAGGTGAAGGGTTATATAGAAAGTCTGAATTGGTTAGAAAATCCCTTTCTACTGCTGATGAGGTTACTAGCAATTAAAAGCAGTGATCTTGATTATTGGTACATATAATGGAAGCAAAGTTAATGACAGGAGGGGTTTCAGTATTTTGGACTGATGTGTTTGTTTTCGTTTGGTTTTTTAGTTTTCAGATGATGTATTTGTTATGTTTTGGTTTTTTTTTTACTTGGTAGAATATTTGATTCTTGGATAAATATGGTAGAAAACATCAAATGGAAGGGAACACCATTTAGTCTCAGTTTTTGTAATGCATAATCAGTTGCATACAGTGATTTCAGTGCCCTGAGTGGGCCTGAAATCAACAAAGCCCCATTTATACTGAACTATTTCTTTGTTAGCATGCACAGTTCAGGTCACACACACATTCACACTGCAAAAATGCTGTGTGTGGACGTTTTCAAATGGTGCTAAACAGAGGTCACACTTGAGGGTGTATCTCCCACTAGTAATGGTATTGCATAACCAGGGAATTAGCTGGTGCTTTACATGAGGATTTTTTCCTGTGTAATTTTTTAATTTTTCTTTTTTTTTTTTTTTTTTTTTTTCTTTTTACCTGTGGGCTTAGGAAAATGAAACTGCAGCTGCAGCAACTTCGGTGGAAAGGGGCAAAAAATGCAAGGCCTGAGTACCGGGAGAGATCTTGTGCTCGCTGTCAGAAGGCACTGGGGTTGTTGATGAACAGAGGGGCAGTGTGCAATGGATGCAGTCATCGGGTGTGCTCCGAATGCCGTGTCTGCCTGACCCCCTGTCTTTGGAAATGCACCATTTGTTATGCTCATGGGTAAGGAATTTTGCTGGCTTACACTGGTTGTCAAATGGATGCCCACTGGTTTTGTGTATCTGTTGCTTAAACAGTTAATGCAGTGAAGCCTCTGGTGTAATGAAAATGTTGGCTGAAGTCCTGGTAGCAATGAAATGGATGGGAGCTTTGCATTATGCTTCATGTAGTCGGTATTTCCCTTCCTGTGTTTAGCAAAATGTATCCTCAGGGTAGGCCAGGGGTACTGTTGAGTGTGACAAAGATGGTAACAGCAAAGCATAAAAGGTCGTGAGTTTCTGGGCTGTAGAGAGAACTCCTTTCCCTGACTGAAGCAGTGCATCCTCACAACCTGCTGTATAGGTGCTGTGCTTTGATGTAGTATAGCCAATTTCTTGACAATTTTCTAATTACTGTTTTCTGCCTCTTAACAAAGGAGTGAGAAACCTGGATTGATAAATAATTTGAAGTCATGTTTTGTAAAACTTTAAAGAGCAAAAACAATTAATAGCATCATTAGGATTTGTTCAAATATGGTCAGAAATCCAAATTTGTTTACTTTGAATTGTTTTTATCTTTTACTATGTCGCATATTTCAAGTTACAGGAAACAATCTTTTTTTTACTGTATTGGTACATTTTTTAATATCAAAATGTTCCTTTATAGTCCATTCTGTTAATTACAATATTTCTAAGCAAAATGGTTTAGATATATTTCAAGATTTGATGGAAAATAATATGTAGGCAAAGAACGATAGTTTTGGAAAGTATTCAAAAGCTCTGCTGGGTGATAAATATCCGTGTACAAAGGGTGAGGATTTGGATGAAAGTTTACTTTATGCCACCACAAGATGAATCCACCATTCCGCATCCTCTACAGGTGCCAAAATGAGATTAAAATAGAGGGAAAATATAAGGCAAAGTGTTGGTCTCAAAGAAATTTGGTTTTTATAGTTTGGAAGAGAGTTATAAACTATTGCTAACAAAATGTTCTCTGAATCTTCAGTTTATTTATCAACTAATATGCAAAATAAGTACATCAGCTCTATATATACTTGATACAAAAGTTACCAGGCTTTGGTGCATGTGTTTTGCAGTGTTTCAAACTATATGCACTAAAGTGAAAATTAAGAAGTTAACTTTCCACATCCTCCTCTAGATACCCCTCTCCACTTCCTCTTGTTTTAAATTCGTTTCTAGTTACTTGGTGGCCACAGTGGAAATCCGCTATAGAGTGTGGTTGATTGTTAAGCTGCCTTCTGTAGTTCTGCACACCCTTAATTATTTCATAAGCTTGTCCAAATATTTAATAGTAAAACCAGGAAAACGTTATTTAGATTAATTAAAAGACCTTTTTACTTTTCCTTGAGGAAATTGCCTTTTTTTATCTTGCTGATACAGATGGGTATGTCAGCTGTCGTTGAATTTCTCTTTATAGTGGAAAGAGAGCACATTTGATCTTTAGTTGTAATATAAAGTCAATTAAATTCAGTCAGACTTCTTCCATTGCCTTCAGTGAGCTTTACATCAAAGCTGCAAATCTCAAGAAGGGTAGGGAGTGCAGCAATGTGGTAATTGCTACTCAGCACCTTTTGCTTATCCTGGTGAGGGGAAAATAGGATGGCTAAGAAAGGTAAGAGGTGATTTTCAAGTCCCAAGTAACCGTAATTTTGAGTCTTGTTTATCACTAGAGTAATTTTTTCCTGAACCAAACAGCAGCAGCAGCACTACTGAGATTCTCCCCTAGACACTTGGGGTCATGTTTGTAAGGAATGTGCTTAAAAATCTCAGTGAAAGAGCTTGGAGGGATGGGCAAATTTTGTATTTCTTACAAAGTAAGAGGTTTTGAAAGCCTTGTGAATTGACAAAGTTTTTATCTTTCACCTAGAAGAGTCATCTCTTCTGTGAAAGGAGTTGGTATAGTCTGTTGGGAGTTTTTTAAAGGAATCCTGTCTTCTAGGAGTCTGGAAAGACGTTTGCTTTGGAGGAGTTTTGTCTATTTTACCTGACAAAGGTTCTTTATCAGCTTTGTTTCCATACTTTTGTTCATATCTTAACTCAATACACTCTTTATAAAAAAAAAAAAAAGTATTTTCAGCTCTATTTTCATTCTGTGCATGGTATAATTATCATAGAATGGTTTGGGTTGGAAGGAACCTTAAAGATCATCTGGGTCCCACTCACCCTGCCATGGCAGAGACACCTTCCACTAGAGAAGGTTGCTCAGAGTCCCATCCACCCTGGCCTTGAACACCTCCAGGAATGGTGTCCAGAACTTCTCTGGGTAGATTCAGTTATCACATGAATCTGTGCAGAACTGGAGATTAAACTCTGGAAGATAACCAGGGGGTAGTGGAAATAACATAAAGGGAAGGCTGGCCTTGAAAAAGGCCTTCTAGTGCAGACAGAGATTTCAGACATTTATTATTTAATAGATCTCCTTCCAAAATAAGTAAGTATCCTGTCTTAAAGTTATTTAAACCTAGTTTTCAGACTCCTCTGTGTTCAGTTCATTGCTAGGGTCTATGGTTAGCTATGAAAATAAATTTTAGTCTGCAAGGGTGGGGTATTTTTGTGTTTTGTTTTGGTTTGGTTTTTTTGTTTTTTGTTTTTAGTATTCTGCACTGCTACTTAAAAGGATTTAATATAAATGCCTAAAGGCTTTAAAATCAAGCCACAGAAAGAACAAAAAGTATCCTACCTATAGTTTGTCTATTTTGACATAGAATAAGATGAGGTGTGAAATGGCAGACCCAGAGGTTTTGTTGCCTGACTATTGGTGGGTATCACTATAGCTCTTGTGTTTAGAATTTCTGCCTTCTAATGAAGGTAGGCCCTAAATGAATTTACTGTTTGTATGCTGTTGCCAGTATTAAGCAATTTTGGCAGGGGCAATGGTAATTAGGAGATTAATTTTATAGAAGGAAAATCAACTACTGGGAATAGAAGACAGTTTAGGAGTGCCTGCACTGAGGAAATTTTTGCCATGAGACTTCATCTTGTAATAAGCATCACAAAATTCACAAAGAATGCAGATACTATATATGTTATATAAAAATTAGTAAGATATTTAGGTAAGAATTTGGAACCTGAAGAATCCAGAGAATCCTGTCCTCAGTTAATTTTTTTTTTTTTTGGTTTCTTTAATAATGGGCGAGTTCAAATTGCAGACTTCAGCAAGAGTAAGATTTGCTGAAACTCTGACAAAGCTATTTAATCTGACATAATTTTGCACTTGTTAATCATTACTTTTCTGGTCCTGTGATCCTTTGTAAAACATTGATGTAACTGATGGTAGTCTCCACAAAAAGGAGAAATGGGCTGTGAAGCCATTGTGCAGCAAAACCAGTCAATGGATTGAGTAGTCATGGGATCTTAGTTTTATGGTAGAATTGAGAGAGAATGTTGGATTGTTACATGATTACTGAACATTTGAAGAAGTGCACTTGGAAACATTTTGATTTAAATCTCTTTTGATTGTTTTTCAGAGATGTGAAAGTGAAGGCTGGTGAATGGTTCTTTGAGGAACGAGCAAAGAAATATCCAGGGGGAGGTAATCACTGGAACAGATCATAAACTGCTGTGTAATGTGTAGTCATCATCTAAGTGAAACACAGAATATAGTCTGACACTGTATCTAACGTTTCTTCCATTTTACCATGCAGTCCATCTGTCTGTGCAGTAAATAAAACATGAACACAAATTAGCTGAATGCATTGAAAAGTGTAACTTATTTTGTCTGAGTAAAAAAAATAAGAAAATTGCTGGTCATGTAAATTTGAATTAAAGAGCATGTAAGACTTCTAAGAAGTGCAATGACGTGGAATTGATATAGAAATGTTATATGTGCAGGAGGAAAAAGATCTTGCATTCATCATTTGTCAAAGTTAAAACTTCAGTTGTTTTCAATGAGGAAGTTCTAAAGTTTAAAGAAATGATAGAATTGAATAAAACCCCCCACGTATAGCTATAAATCAACAGAGAGCTAAACACTGTTTTGTTGCCTTCAGCCAGCTGTGCCATTGCCTTGTGCTGGGTCTTTACAGTGCCATTCAAAGTACAAAGCCCTAAAAGAAATTATAGCAGATGTGGGTGGATTGCTCTGTGGGGCATGTGTTTTGCCAGCCAAAGGAGCTGTTAGTTTTTGTTTTCACCTACAATAACTAGCAAGGTGGAGAGGACTTCTTTCCTCTTTCCCTTGAAAGTGCCACTTCAGATAGGCATCCATTTAATTTTGTTCCTGGCTGTAGTTAAATGATACAGTTTCACTTCTAGTATCTGCATCTATATTTAAGAGTAGCTGGTGAAAAGGAAGGAACTGGGCCTTAAATGTCTCTTAGGAAACTTGAATAGGAAGAATTTTATAAATGGAAGAGCGTAATCAGGCAAATTTTGGATAGTAAGTGTTCATGAAAGGCAGCAGGCAGCATATTAAGAAAGTAAAGTTGCTGTTAAAATAATTCATTTAACACTTGAAAGATTTCACTGAAGTCCATTCTATCTAACACAATTTCTGATTTTAAAGTGTTAGTTGACTGATTGTTTAAAGCACAGTTTCATCCAATACCATTGTTAATAATTTTTCCTCACTTTTTTTTTTCCATGTGTCTAAAGCTGGTAATTTTGCCAATCTCTCTTGGTTAATGGTGAATGCTATGTTGTTCTCAGAGACTGAATATGATATGGCAAGATACTGACTGTCCCTTCTTCCAGCAAAATAAATCAATTCTCACTTTGAATTATCAAAACTTTGTGCGTGCTTGAAGCATTCTGCTTAGTTAGTCTAATGGTAATACTATTGAAGTCACAAAGGTCTAAGGATATACAGAAGATAAACCTGCAGGGAAAAACATGTTTTGTTTAGTTCCTTTGATTAGACCAACTGATATATTTAAAGGTGTTTAAAAAGTGACAAATTTTGAAACACAGCAACCTTTATGCATCCTTCAATCCTGGAGGGACAGTGCCCTCTTTTGGTTTGAAAATATAGCATAACTGAAGTATTCACTGGAAAAGTAAGTTTAACTGGAAAAAAAAATTTGCAGTGAAGTTTTCTCATGTTGTGGAGTAAAAAAAAAACCTAGATGGTTATGTTTTTTATTATTTTTTTGTAGCTTCTACCTAAAGAATAAGATCAATATTTTCATAAAAGTGGTAGATTGCCATCAATGACCAATTGATTTAAAATCTAAGATAGCAAATATTATGTATAAATAAGAGAGAATTCTGGAGTTCTGAATGGAAATTGTAACCTTGATAAGCTGATTATTGTTTCTATCACTGCCAAGGTCTGTTACTTCTATGTAAGTAACGTTATAGTTAATGACATCCACAGCAAAACATGGATCACATGCTGCTTTCTGTATCAGAAATTACTAGTGATGAAAGTCACTCCAGATAATTTCAGTTGGCTGTTTGTTGCATGCTTTTAGCCCTTTTTCCTATTTGTGACCCCCTGCAACAAACTACAGTTTTAGGAGTCTTCATTCATTGTGCCTGATGGAGCTCTTGCTCCTTGGTGTCTTTGCATCCTGTGGCTGCTCACCTGAGGGATGTGCCATGGTTGCCATTTCCCTGTCGGGTTGCTCTTAGCAAAGGGTTTTGCTCGTGTTTCTGAGCTAGTCAAGCATTTTCATCGTTGCTCAGATCTCTAGCAGAAAAAGTGAAAAGAATTTTTTATAAGATGCAGGAGCTGACCACGTGCCTGCTCTTGTACGTGTTTTCAAGCTTCCCTTAGTGTTTGAGTTTTGTGGCTAAAGTGTGCTTTAGTGCAGTGAGCCCATGCACCACCTGCCTCCTGCACCTCGGGAGGCTGAGAGCACTTAGCAATGTGCAGGAATGGGCCTGTTGGCATCTGTGTGTGATTATCCGTAGTGTTTGTGAAGAGTTCATCTGAATGTGTCACCTGCAACGGGGGAGGGTGAAATTGTGGCAGTTTGAGATACAGGAGAGACTTGTGTGTTGCTTGGCTTGTGTTACTTAGCTGACAGATTAGTTGGGAATTTTCTTTGCTCCTGATTTGCATGTGCATGAGCTTCTGTAAATACTAACCCAGTTCCTGAAAGGCATGGATTTTAAAAAGTATTGTATAGGTGTAAGTAACTGCTGTTGCTGCTAAATGATCTTTGGATTCTTATTTTCTTCCCTCCTTCATAGGCAGACATGAAACAGTTGGTGCAAAGCTCTTGGAATCTTATCAGAATCTGAGGTAAGACTCATAAAAGGACAAACAGTCCTAGGACACAGAGAATTTGTATAGGTGATATATTTTATGTTACAAACCAGCCAGTAGTTTGTATTCCTTTACTATGAAAAAAAATCAATACTTTCAGATTTCAAATGACAATAGAAAAATTTTCACTTTTTTTCACTGTCAGCAATCCACAGAACAGGTCTCATGTACAAAAGAGTACTATGTTTAGAGTAATACTGTCTTACTTAAAATGAAGGGATGTGCATTATTTTTATCTGCTTATATTTTTTGCACAACTATTTATGCAATTATCTGTCAAATTTCATAGTATTTTTAAATTATCATAAATGAAAGTTATTAACTAGGTGTCATAACGGCGTCATTATTTGCTTAATGGGAGATATTGCTGATATGATTAGTTTTACAGTAAGTAGCAGACAAGAAGTTAGACATTTTCACTTACCAAACTTTAAAAAAATTTAAAATCTAGTTTACAGTGAATAAATACTTTGACTAGAGGCCAAACCATGACCATACTTAAGTTATTACCGGTGTTACATAATGAAGTAACAGTCTGCTTAAACTGTATATTATTAAAGTAATCCTCTGCCTTAAAATAAACCAAACCAAGAAACCACAACACCAAACAGCAACAACAAAAACAACTACCAAAACCCAAATCAACCAAACCCTGCCCCCAAAGCCTCATGTAAAAGAAGATAAAAAGAGATGGTCTCAATGTAATATAATTTTCTGGCAAGGCACAGCTGCATAAGAAACTTACAGTCAGCTGGGTAAGGTCCTAACCAGGACTCAGTTTTGCCTAGATGTGGTATAACTGAAAGGGAATCAAAAAGGAAGTTCACCAACTACCTTAGGGTCTGTGATTGTGCTGTGATAACAGAATCAGTCAGATTTTTTTTTCACGGACCAGGACTATTTGCCATAGATGGAATGGCAGGAATGTTTAAAGGGTCTTTAACAGCTCTGGACCCAGGCAAGGAAGGATCCTTTTGGTACTGTAAATAAAGATGACTGTTTTCTGAAAACATCTCTGAACAAGACACGGGGTATGTTGTACAGCAATTGTGTTTTAGAACTCAGAATACAGACTGTAATACTGCCAGCTGTATAGAAGTTTAGGGAGCCTGTCCTAAATTAGGTCTTCCTGATAGTTCTAATTTAATAATTTTACCTAGAGCACCCCAACATTGAGAAGATAGAAAGGTAGTCCTAATTCTTAAGAACAGGCAATAAACCTGTGCAGCAACTCTTACAGACACAGGATGTCAATCTAGACCTTTATAGAATGCAGGAAACACAGATAATAAGGACAATCCATGGTTACAATATATTAATTGTTGCACTTTTTATCTCTTAAATTTCTAGTAAAATTTCTGTCGTACCTCCAACGCCTCCTCCTTTCACAGAATCAGCAGCAGGAACCAATGTGATGGTAAATGTATCTTTCTGTGAAACAGATATATATATATGTGCACCACTTAGGGTGTCATTCATATGAAAAGGTCAGCCACAGAAATGTGGTAAATAATATCACTCTGCAATATAAATGCAGCCTTTTGTTACTTCGTCATTATTTTTTTGCTGCATTGGTACTAAGAGAGCAAGTTTAGAGGCTATGAGGGCTGTTTCCAATTAGTTTTCAGTTTTTGAGGGAAGTGATTAACCACTCTGCTTGATGCTAGAATACTGTATCTGGTTTTTGGTGCCTCATCACAGGAAGACTGGACTGAGATCTGAGCTCCCCTCAGACCTGAAGGATCCCATGTTCCTATGACATTCAATAGTCATGTGTCACTTTCATTACTGAATGAAAACCAGTGAATTTGATAGGTGCCTTTGCATTCCAGTTTTTAGTGGAAAGAATGGTAGAACATGGCTTGAAACTCACAGAAATTGCACTAAATTACTGTTTTATTTAATTTTGGATCCTCAGGCCCTGGTTTTGAAGCCCATTCCAATTCTATAAACATTCTTTATGTGCTTATGTGGAATTTGATGAAAACTCTTTGATTCAGATACATGGGAGCATCTGTAATAGATAGAAGTATTTAATACCTTACAACAAATCAGTGATGTAATTAGTTCTATTTATGAACTTGCTATGTGTTCTTTCTACAAGGAGTTGCACTTATATGTGAAAGACCAAGGAACTGAAAAGATTACTTTCCATTTTCATCCATTAGTGGGACAGTTTCCAACCATGTCAGTGTGTGTCCTCAGATGTATTTGTCTACAGAAGTGAGCCAATGCTGCCTTGCCATCTGATTGTCATGCTGTCTGTAGATAAGTAGTCATGGAAACTTTAAAAGTACAAATATTTTGTGGTTTTTTAGTCTTTCCATCTCCCATTTACAGGAACTTGGAGAGTCTAAAAGGTTTAATAAATCTGTGGAAAACTTGTTTTTGTCTCTCACAACGCATATAAAAAGTAAGTAGCTTTCACTGTTTCGTCATTCTAGAATAACATAGTCAAATGTTTCAAATTTTTGGCCATGGCATTGGCCAAGAAGTTGTAATAAAAAAAGAATTTCGAGTAATGGCTGAAATGATTAATGCCAAGGCTGTGCCAACCTGAAAAATAATACAGTAAGTCTTAATACAGTGTCTAACTCTCACTCAGTTGTTAAATAAACTGATTACATCAATCCAGAACACGTTTCTTGTAAAGATATGAAAAGACTGTGTAATTTGGGTTGGTTTTTTTTTTTTTCAAATTTACTAGGTGTTCAGATGCAGTATATTTAATTCATGTGAGCACAGAGTAATAACCAATTTCTGATCTTCATATTATCTGTCTGAACCCCAGCTGACCCTGTCAAAGTGTCAATCATTTGAAAAGAGCTAAATATTTTCATTCACTGGCAGTATTCATGAGGACTTCCTTCCTCTTTGTCAGTCTGTCTAGCTGTGTGGGTTTTTTCAGTGCACACTTCTAAGTGCTCTGCAGTCCTAACAACTCTCCTTCTATTCTCTTATGCTGCCTGCTGTTCCTAGGGGTGCAGACTGTGTGTGCATCTCTAAGGCTAACTACACTGAGGAGAACCAGCCTTTGTGAAAAACAAATTAAAGCCATCAGTGACCAGAGGAAAAAAACTTCTGAGCCTTAGGAAGACTGCAGAGGCTTGCAAATTTGCATGAATTTGAACAAACCTCAGTATTTTCTTACTAGCTTCAATTTATACAACCTCACATGTGAGATTAGACCTGAATAAATCTGTCTTTAGTGCCTTTCTGCCTTTCCCCCTAATTCTTGTCTTAGCTCTTGTTTGGTCTTTCCTTTAGCTTCTTCCACCCATCATAAAGATCTATTCTCCTTTAAATCTGCAAAATTTAACGTTGTGTCTGTGTGAGCACATATTAAAGACATGGTGACTTGTTCCTAAACAGAAGGATAGGGTGGTGTACAGCACCACTACTGGAAACAGTAATAGTGGCAGTACAGTGGCAGCGCAGACCTGGATGCAAAGTAATTTATTCAGCTTTCTGTTAGTTTGAAGCCTGGCCATATCCCAGAGTAACTGGTAAAGACTGTCAGGACTACAGCAAATGAATTTTACTATTAAAAGGAAGGTCCTACTCTGCTCACACCTTTCTTCTCTCTCTGTTTCTATACTTTTGCTGCCATAATTAGCATCTGGAACCCTCTGGAAACCGAATTAGCTAATTTAAAGGGAAGAACATTAATCTAGACCAAACACATAGGTACTTTTCTGCCCTTTTAGTGAGTTAAATGGGCTCAAGGTACGATATATGTTGGAACACGTACAACAGAGAGTGCTGGTCCATGTGGTCAGAAGCCAGGGATAGAGCAGAGCAGTGGTTGCAGAGGGAGATAGCAGCAAGATGTTAGTTCAGTTCAGCTGTGTGTGTGAAACGCCTCTCATCCTCCGTTAGTGTAGAGCAGTTTAATTTGTGAGGTAATAACAGTCTGTTGCAATCCTTGAAGTCAATAATAAAAAATAATAGAAAGTTTTACAGAGAGAAAGACTGGGATTTCTTGACTTAAGAAACCAGCTTTTTCAGACAATATGGCTTCTCAGTGAAACCTGGTACTGTGCTGAGAAACGTTTCTGGTCACGAGTGTCTAAAGTTAGTCCTCTGTATCTTATCTAGATAAAAATGGCCTGGTTTGCAGAGGTATTTAATACACCTAGTTCTTGTGTATTGCAGTAAATAAACCTGGAGAACCTCATTCTGCCTTTCTGCCTCTGACTCTCACTGGCAGCAGTGTGTGTGCGTGTCTGAGAGCAGCAGGAACAAGGGATCAGTGCGTGCAGCACAACGCTGCCATTGTACAGTCTGCTCCTTTATGCTGTTACCTTCTGTTCCAGTGGGGCTTGGCAGCAAGAGGAGATTATAATCCAATGGTTGCCATTTGCTGAATGTAAAATGAATTACATTGTAGTTTTATTTGCAGTGAGAAATTGCCCTTGGCACTAGAGAGAGTGTCAGTCTTACTGACATTTGGGTAGGAAAGCCAAAAGAGGAATAGATATGAAAACTGAACATTTGTGTTTTCTCATAATAACCTGTTCTGTAACCTGTTCATTTTAAGAGAGTGTGAGGCAAGCTGGTGTTTCTGTCTCTACTGTTGATCAGCTACTCAGATTGTATCTATTCCATTAGAACTCTCAACTCCAGTCTTTTTTATGATCTCTGATTTCACTGTGTATGTTAAAAACCTGGTTTAATTTACAGAGATGGCTTAATTGAGCCTGCCTTTGAATAGGTCACATGATGCCTTAATGGCGTACACAGAGTACAGTAAACATTTGAGGACTGATTGCTGCTAAGAACAAAACTAACCCAGAGTGTCTTTAAAGATCTCACTTGAGTGCCATTGTTTTTGAATACCATAATGTCGTATTGCCTGCTGTCTGAGGTTCCTCCACAGAGGTTCATGTTGTGAGAGAAGCATTTATTTCTTCTGTATGAATTAAACATATGATAGCTATTTCATGTACTACTTATAAATTTTTAATTCTTCATGAGAGTCTGGGATTGACAACAAAGTATCTGCAGCTAAGCCTGCTCACATTCAGCTTCAGAAGTCATGGATGAGTGCTGCCCTTCCCTTTAAGTGAAATTCTGAATGTACTCTGAGGAATAAGAAACGAAAAGTAGTGCATTAAATGTCCAATTGTCGTGTAGATTTATTTGCCAATAATCTACATGTTATTGCAGTGCTAATTCAACAAGGTGCTTAAGTATGGACATAAGCTTATCCATATGAGTAATATTATTGAGGTCAATGAGGGCTAGTCACGTTCCTAAAATTATATGTGGTTTGGGACCAAAGCATGTAATATCCCTCCTTTCATCCATATTTTGGATACATTTCTAAATATTTTCCGATATACTCTTCTTTCTTATTTTCATTGTCATGTTGCTTTGTTGTTATAATGATCTTGCTTTTATCCTGAACCAAACCAAACCATTTTACAAATCAAATTATACATAGGAACTGTAGTAGCTGCTTCTGCAAGGAAACTCTCTTTGATGGCATACAATTCCTTGCAGCAGCTATAATGATAGGCAGCAAGGAGTATAATTTCCAGTTGAAACAGCATGAAAGATTTAGGTAGGCAAAATATAATTATATGCAATGTGACAAGCACTTGTCTTCCCATCTGTTTCTTTGTCTTAGGAGATCAATGCTAAAGGTGCAGGATGACAGTTTGAAAGCTACAAAATTAGCCTATAAATCCACAG
Organism: Origma solitaria; assembly: GCA_013397895.1. Taxonomy (NCBI): domain Eukaryota; kingdom Metazoa; phylum Chordata; class Aves; order Passeriformes; family Acanthizidae; genus Origma; species Origma solitaria. The sequence goes on along the minus strand of VZRL01003661.1, from coordinate 2,732,433 downwards.
GATTGCTTGCCAAGTTTGTTATGGTGACTTTTCTCTTTATTTTCCCTTCAGAAATATCAAAGTCCCAGAATGATATGGCTGACAGATGTGTCCTAACCACAGATTATGGGAAGAATGTGGAAAGAAGGAAGCAAAGAAGGAGCCTGTCTGACACTGCAATCAACATTACAAGCAGGGTATCCATATTATTGTACAAAGTCTCTAACTGTAAGAGCTGTTTCAGGAGTGAAATGTATTTGTGAGAGCAATCGTGCACAGTGGAATTTTATTTTATGAACAGGACATGACTGGTGTTCACTGACTGTGGTCAGAACTCTGATTCTTCATAAGGTTTTTGACAGAGTCCACGCAATTGATTTCATCCCAGAGTCGAAATGTTAGACAGATTTTTACCAAGGGAAGGAAGGAGTGAGGGGATGGGACATTTTGCTCTCAGGTACACACAGACTCTCTTGAGGTTGAATTGGTATCTGTTTTGTGTGATTGTTGGGTTGCAGGTTGGTGCTCTGTGTCTTGTGTTCTTCCTGCCCCTTTTACTGCCGAACAGGACAAGCTATGACCATCCCAAAGCCATCCTGACATTTTCTGAGCATTTTTTAACTAGGTTGGGGAAAAAAGCATTACTGTTAGTTGCTATGTAACTTCCCTTTTCTTTTTGCTTTGGTTACAGTCTCTAGCTTTCAGTGTTTTCTTGAAAAGTTTGAGAAAAACCCAGTCATCTGTTTTCCTACAAATTGTGCAGGGCTGAAGATGATCTCATATTTCTTCTTTAGAGTTACACTGAAGATTTTGTTTCGTATACTTTCAGCTCTCAAGTGTCCATACTTAGTTTTCCACATAGTGGGTACTTTCTGAATTGCCTTGTTCATCTGAATGAGGTCAATGTGGTTTGCTAAGTGCCTGAATTAGATGCTGAGAAAAACCCTTGCTTTGGGCCAGACCTCATGGCACACATTACTCACAGCTCCCTTGTGTACATTTTTCGCTTTCCTCAGAAGTGTTAGGTGCTGATAAATGGAAGAGACAGGATTTCAGACTGCATGAACTGGGCAATTTGAATTGGTCCAGCAAGGTCTGAGAACTCCATGGAATTATTTCTGGTGGTTTTGTACACAATCAAATTATCAAGAGAATTGGCAACAATTATTAGTTACCTGAGTGCTGCTTTCATTGTAGCAAGCTACACTTTGGGGTTAACTTTATTCCCCAGGCAGAGCACTGCTCTTCTAATGCATTGAAAAAGATCACAGAGACAATGTGAATTTAGACTACGCTTCATTGCATGCTGACCACAAACAATCTGCCACCTCTAAAAGGTGGATATGGATTCTTTGGCTTCAGAAATGTTTTGGTAGGAGAATCCAAATTATTTGTATGGGTTTTTAATTGCCCATTTAAAGATTTGGGACTTAATTTATGTCCACGCTTTGCATTGCAGGTTTTGAAAGATAAGTTTCAATGTTTGTGCACCAGAGCACTATTTCTCTGAGTCATTTGAACCAGCTGGATTATATTTAAGTTAGAATTTTAGTTTTGTTAGAATTACTGTTGATTTTTTTCTTGTAAATGTGATTCATCTTTGTTTTCCTTTAGGAAGGGTAGCTGTTTTCATCCTTACTAGAATTATGCCTTAAGTTATGGGACAGAACCTGTTATAAATTACACTTGCAAAACAACTAATTTTATTTATAAGAAAATATCATGTTGAAATCTTACTTGTGATTTCCACCCCAGAAAGAACTTTCATTTTCAGAGAATTAATCAAAACAGTGGGTTTCCCCCCTAGAAACTGTGTCTTTTTCTCTTAGGAATGACTGTGAAGTAATAACTGTAACCACAAGTTTGAATGTGCAGTGTGTAGAACTGTAGCGCTGCTTAAGTCTCCAGAACACCATTTCTTAAATGTTCTGAATTTGTGATGTGTACAGAGCTTGATTCCTTCAGATTAAAGTTGATAGAGATTATATTTAACCTTAGTATTAGGGAAGAAACCCAATCTGATGGCAAGAACTACCAGCCAGTGTAAAATTTGGATTTTTGGGAAGTGTTTTTGAGGGTCTGCCATCATCGGAATCCTTAAGTTTATTAAGGGAACCACAGTTACAGTTGCCTCACTGGGGGAACAAGCAGGCATGTGCCACATTTGGGAGCTGTTTGTGGTGCATTGGTAGCTGTGGGATACCTCTCCTGTGGCAACAGACGCAGACATTAGAGCTGGGCTGGGCTTATGTGACCTGCTGCTGAGTTCAGCTCTGGTAGCTACGTTGCCTTGTCAGTCTCTTATGTTCTGTGTTGCACAATAGAGAAGTCTTTCTGATCCAAGTAAAAGCTAAAATTTAGTGTGTAATAGGTTGTTTTGGTTAGCAAGTAAAATCGGTTGTGTTCCAGGTTTTATAGAGCAGAAGACAATTTCTCTGCTAGGAAATACTATTTTGGGTTTGCTTGGGGGTTTTTCGAGACTATATTCTGAATGAATTTTCTGTCTGTTTCCCTCTCACAAGATAACTTAATTCTTGCATCTATTCTTAAGGTAGTGCACTTAATAGACATGACAGTTTCTGCGTGTTATGATAGCAGCAGACTGGTCAGGATTTTGCACATCCTGTTTTTTCAGAAGTAACCTCAATATATTATCTCATCTCTTGTCCTCATTCTCTAGTGCTTTCTGCTGATTGTGCAACAGGGATTCTCTTATATTTCCTGTTTCTTTTATGCAAATAAGGCCTAATCCTTTTTATGGATTCAGTCACATTACATTCTTTTTAGTCTTTCAGGTAACCTCTGTTACACAACTTTTAAAGAGAAATTATTTTCTTAAAATTTCTTACCTCTCTTTGTTTCCTGCCCGTTAAGGTGTCAGCATCCTTCTCATAGATTGTATTATCCTGGGCAAGTGCTGTGCCAGAAGCACCAGTATTTTGAGCTTATTTCTAGCCCTGTGTATTTGTATTTCAGCACTTCATTCTATTAACTGTTGTTCTTGATAACAGAGGTGGCTGAAGATAAATCTCAAGGAGGAGCTTGGTTGATACATATATATGTGTATATATATATATAAACTCTTCCACAGATTATCAGGGTTTTCATGGAAAAATTGGAAAGGTGAATGGACCTAGTCAAAGCAAAATAAAAACATCTTGGAAACTTAAACTTTTTCTATAAATAAAGCTAAATAAGTACTTATAAGTCTGTTTCTATTTTCAAATCTCTTTCAGCTTACATTCATTCTTGCATAGGTAAATGTGGGCATGTGTCATGCATATTGCAAAATACAATTTTTAATTTCCTGGAGGCAAGATTACTGTTTTGTTAAGGCCTAATAAGGACTTTTATTAGTATATTGCTACTTTTGGTGTGTTATTAGTACACTGCTGTTAGTAGTTGCTGTGGTTGTGATGCTTAGATTAGCTGGTGGTTTGTTGATTTTTAGAAAATTATTAATATAATGAATGTACCACTAATCAGGTAGAGAGAGTTATGAATCGGCATTTAAATTAAATTACTGCATTATCTTTGAAAGTGTGACACCTACATAACCTTAATCAGTCAATTGTAGCTATTTACTGATTTTTTTTCTGATAGCATTCCTGAAGAAATCAGGACATTTTTCTTTAATTTAAAAAAAAACAAACAAGCAAACAAAACAAAACTTTCTGAATTTCTTACAGATGAAAAGTACACCCAGTCTGCAACATCTCATCACCGGGGCCCAAAATGACAGTGAAACTCAGAGCAAAAATAGCTGCAAGGAGGAAGAAGACATAACAACCAGTCCGACAAGTGATACAGTTTTCTGTGATGGCAGAAAACATGTAAGTTAAAGGTGAAACCCAACAGAACAGGTGTTTAAAGGGAACAGATGTAAAAGCTTGTGCAGGATGTTGGTGTGTTTTGGATTATATTACAAAATGAAGGAAGAATTGTACTTGAGCTTGTATCTGATGAAAAACTGATGCCTTTGGCACAGTCCTCATAGTAACACTGTGAACTTTTTGAAGCATAAGGCAAATCAAATTAATAATGGATAATTGATAGATGGATATATCCACTGATAATGAATAATTGATAGAGCAGCTTCTTCTGAATTTTGCAAATGCAACCAACATCCTTCCCATTTGTTTATTAGGATTGGGATTATGAATGTGGTACTTTCTCACCTACTGGTGAGAAAGCTGGCTTTTTCTCTTCAAGCATTATTTAACAGAAGGGTTTTGTCAGTTTTAAAAACTGTGGTGTTGAAAATGTCAGTGGAAATTCAAATGTCAGAATGTCAGTGAATGAAGAGGAAACTGACAGTGATGGAAGCCAGGGGAGCAGTTCAAAGGCTTAAGGGATCACATTGAATCATCCTCTGTTGGATGGCATTTTGAATACTGCAAATGAGAGAGAAGAAAGCTGGTTATAAATTAATTCAGTACATGCTTTAAAGACTCTGTGATTAACTGTGGAAGCTAATCTCTATCTATTAGTGATGAGGTTAAGCAAGGTGAAGTATCCAAAGAATTCATGACTGATCTTGTAAAGAAGGGAGCTAAAATGACTTGGGGAATCAAAATGAAACCAGGCTGTTTACTTTTCAGAGAAGCAAACACACACAGGGACCTTGGTGCTCTCTCACAGTTTACTGCACTGTGGAGTCTGAGGTGTTAAGCTGACAAATGGGTAACAGTTTTGTATTACATTTGTGATTCCAATGACAACCGTTTGAGCTGGATTATAGGTAGCTCAGGCTTAAAACTGAAATATTTTCTACTGTCTTATAAAGATGGAGGTCAAGTTCCATTAAACTTCCCTTTATGGGTAACTGCTGGATGTTGAAGCCATCCCATAAAAATGTATTTTCCAAAACATCAGATGGCATTGCTTCCAGTTACGCCAGCAGAAGTAAAATACATTAAGTCATTGCTAGATCCTTGCTCACTGAACCAAAAGGATGGTGGTGACTTCCACGTTGAATGTATGTGATGCCTGATCAGGTGTGAGACATATGTAGTGATATTTAGTCCAAATATCATTAATCATAACACCTATCCAGCCTTCCTAAATAAATAGGGTATTCTGTGGAATAAATAATCAGGGACTTTCGCAGAACTTTCTTTTAGGACATATGAGCCTAGGACAAAACTCTCTTTGCATTCCATTGCCATAAAGGATTTTGGTGGAAAATAACCATTTTCTGATTTGGTGAATAAAAGTATGTCAGTGAATGAAAGAGCAGAGCTGAACAAAGCTGCAAGGTAGATTTATTACACTGGTACACTTCTTGTGGAGGGAGCAAAATTACATTCAACAAGCATCAGGTCAAAACAGTCTTTACACTTCTTGTGACTTCCTCAGTAAGTACTCTAACCCTTCTTTTGACGTGTGTGTCGCTTAGAGCTTAAAAGAGAGAGTAGATAGCCTCTTTAATCTAATAAATCTGTTGGTGTGAATTGAATATTTGGCATGCTGTACAAAGGAAGAAAAGCATCTCCATAGATGAGAGATATGATCTTACAAACACTACTTTGCACTCGTAGCTGCTGGGTTGTGCAATGCAGAACTCCTTGGTTAACCAGTCCTGTATGGGTTGGTGTTTATTTTCAGGGGAGGAGTGATCTAACACAGGTACCTTAGCAATCTAGGGCAGTGTTGCTGAGAGACTGATGACAACAGTGGTGCCTATGTGACAAATGCTATGTAAAAAGTTTCTAGGGCTCACCTTAAAGAATATAATTGTAAATGAATGGAGACCAAACTGTTCTGAGTTGATAATTTGTTACAGTGAAGGCAAGATAGCACCATAAAATTCTGTGTCTGGGCTGGGCCACACAAAGGATTAGTCTCTTCCTTCTTTGCAGTGTCCTGACTTCTGTAAATGCTAGACACAAGTGCTGTTTATATCTGTGGATGGACAGCCTCCAAACCTTTGCCCCAAAGGTGAAAGCAGATGAAGGAAGAACAAAGTGGCCAAGGTCATCTAGGAAACATCATCTTTATGCACCCTCATACAACAACTGGAAGTCTTCCTATTTTAGTCTTTCCTGAATGGTCTGCAATACAGATTAAATCATTTTTGTAGAGGATTGGGGCATCTTGTAAAGCATTTACTGGGTGTGCAGGCCACTTTGGTATTTCCTCTAGTACATGGTAGAACTGAATGTCTTGGTAGTGTACCCTACTATGAGCTATGTATAAAAAGCAGTCTAATTCAATATTTTTATGTTTTTACATTTCAGAGGGTTTTTTCCACTCACTTTCAGACACTTATCCCATTTTTCTCATAGGAGGTGACATAGCAGTTTTATATAAAGACAGTTTCTAGATCTAGAAGTTACTTAAGAAAGAATTTTCTCAGCTTAGAGAGTTTATTGAAGAGGGCAAAGCAGTAGAACTGCAATTACAGTCATAATTTTCAAGGCTGTTATGGAAGCAATGGAATGTTTTATACTGGTTGCATTGAATTTTGTGATTTGCAGTAGCTTTATTGTCATGTCTATAAAGATACTGACTATTGAGGGAAAGAAATGTTTTGTCCTGTTCGATTTGAAGCTGCTTTTACCAGACTTTTGTCTTTTCTTAGGGGAGTTTGTATAGTCTTAACAGCACTTGCACTGAGTCTGGCAATTTTGGCAAGGCTAACATCACGGGAGAAATAGAGTTTGCCTTAAAGTACAACTTCAGATCTTGCATCTTGGAAGTTTGCATCAAGGGATGCAAGAACCTGGCTTATGGAGAAGAGAAGAAGAAAAAGTGTAACCCGTAAGTATTTCTGTAGAGACGGAGAAGAAACATAAGGAAAATATTCTGGTTTTTTAAAATACTTAAAAATGTTCTGATTGAAATGATTGATATATGATTCTATGCATTTTGGCACTTCAGGAGCATCCAACATACGTACCAGCCTTTTGCACATGTGCACTCTGCAAGACAAATAGGTTTCATACCAGTGCTTATTCCATTCTAACTGTTTTCTGTCAGGAATTCTTTGCCTGCCTGTGAGCAGGCAGTTGGGTACCTGTGTTGCTGGTGAGTACCTCTGGTTCTCAAGAATAGCTGTTCAGATTTTAGTTCTTAAGTTGTGGCTGAAACATGAGATGTCTTGTTTCTAATTCATCTGCTGACCCACTGGGGGTCACTGGGTGGTTGCTGTACTACTTGTGTTCTTCCATCTTCTGTGATAAAAGTAGAAATTTCAGATGCTGCAACATATTTTAAAATCTAAAGCTGCTTAATAATTATGTATCACTGCAAGAGGAAGAAATATCAACTTCTGTGGATAAAATACACAATAGAATTTTTTTCTTGCATAATTAAACCCTCGTGGTTTCTTCATTTATCACTAAACAGTCCTCTCTAACCATGCAGTAACCATTAATAGAAAATCACCAGGTACAACCCCTAATTACCTGTTCTCGCCCCTGCTGTCTCACTGTGTTTGAGCATTTGAGTGCCCACACTGGAATTGTGGACTTGCAGTCACAAAGGATGATGGATTTTGTGCCTCTTGCAGAGAATATTCATAAAGACAAGCCTGGTGATGAGTAGTGCCTTGCTGGAGGAGCAGCCTGTGGAGAAAGGGCCGTTTGGGAGCACTGCAGAAGTGGGTCAAGGTTCTCTAAGTCCCCTGGTAATTAAGCCAGGCAAACAGTTGGAGGAAGCCTGAAAGCCAATGTGGGAAGTGCTGTGCAGTGAACATTATGTTCCCTATGGGTATATATTTATATATTTCTGTTGGTTTCCAAGCCAACTGAAAAAGTACAGCACACTTATTTGACATGCTTGCTGAAAAGCAGTCTTTTAACTGATGTTTAAAACCTGATGAATTATTTAGCCTATTTTCTGGTTTGAAGTCTGACTGACTATGTTTTAATTAAAATGATCGGGGCTCATAGAACAAGAAGCTAAATCTTCTAGTACCTTTTTATTTTAAAAGGTAGCTTTACCTACGGATAAGTTAGGAAAAATAGGGAATATGTGTAAGTTCTGCACTGATGATATGAGATACAGCTGATTTTATTTGCCCAGTAATTTGATCAAGAGGCTCTTTTAAAATTCATGTAAATCATAATATCTGAAATATGTATAAGTACAGTTGAAAAATGTTCTGTATTATGCAAACAACTACTCCTTTTCTTCACAAGCTGGGAGCACTCTCTGTTGCAGAAACTCTTTAATTCTGAAGCCATAACACAAGTACAGCCCACTGAACTGATATTAAGGGGAATATTTAAGTATTAGTGTTCACTTGACCTACACTTGACAAACTTTGGGTATGAATCATTGGTGCTTGATATTGGTCCAACTCAGCTTCCAGAAATTTTTTGGCTGATTTTCCTTGAATCAATGTTAGGGCGATTTTGAGCCTTTTAGCCAATCTCCTATTTTCATTGTAGTGGCTATTAGAACAATTAGCAATTGTAAGGCTGATGTATTATTCTGTATTATTTGTATGATAATGCCTTTTTTTGCTACATGATAGCTGACGTGAAGATGAGATTTTCTTTGTGAACAAGCAGCAGTGATCTTAAAGTTGATTGAGTTTATTTTTTTTCTTTGAGCACATCATATGCTGTTTGTTTTCACCATAAAGTTGTCACTACAACTGACAAGGTTGTAGGGGCTGTTTTATCAGAGGCCAAGAGTATGACGACAGAAGACTACTATTCAGATCCTAAACCTTTCCCAAGTACAATGGAACTGAAACATATTAGCTGAATGTTACCCAGGGATCCTTATATTCTATCTGCTTTTATTGAGAAAAGATGTGAATCACATTTTGCAATTTTATTGCTTGGAATTTCAAAGTCAATAAGGTTGTTTAAGAACTAAGAAAAATAAATCACCTCTCATCTAAACGCTTTCTTCATTTGGTCTTTCCTGTCCCTTCTGATGACTTTCCATGTATCTTTATCTCCAAGGTACATTAAGGTTTATTTACTTCCTGATAAATCTCCTTGGAGTAAGCGGAAGACAGCTGTCAAAAGGAGCACAGTGGATCCAGAGTTTGATGAGACTTTGAAGGTATGTTTTGCAATTCCATGCTGCTGAGTGTGCTTTTCCATGGTACCATTCTTCAAGTTCTGAATCGACCTGGTGGGGCAAGTTTAGGAGTTGCTGACTTCTTTAATTTTAAAAATTGTGTTTTTCATTCTAAATAAGAGAGAGTTGCATTTGGAGGTGCAACAGTAAATTGCAAACTGTTAGAAAAGTCTGCCTTTGTCCAAGAAAGTACTTCTAGTGAATACCAATGTTGTTCTGATTTACCTTGTGGCAAAAGTGAAATGTCTTCCATAGATGCTTTTTTTTTGTACATTGAGAAATTGGGTGTATTGCAGGACAGCTGGAATTTTACACAACTATCCATTTCAAGTGATACTCCTTTGGTCAGTGCCATTGGAAGTGTCTCTCTACAGTTAACTGTATGCCAACTGAAATCCATCATCTCTAAAACATTGTCTGCTTCCTTTTACCTGTGCAACTGATGCCAGGCCATTTCTTTGTGCTGTTTAATTTCAAGCATTAATAATCCCACCAAAGAAGAGTAGCTGTGATTTCAACTCCTTAATGCCTTTCAACATTGCTTCTTGCATCCTTGTTAGAATTGTGTATAGGGAACAGGCGCCATTATTTTTAATTCACAGACACTGAAGACTGAGTATTGTCAGCTAGGAGAGCCTACATTAATTTGGTTGTTTCCAGCTTCACTTTTATACTGAGATCACTGCAAACCAAATTTTTTGGTGTGCTTTTGCAGGATGCAGTGGTGCACAAGGTTGTGAGTTCTTCAGTAATATATTGTCTTGGAAGAGATATGAAGCAAAGTTAGTGGAGGGGCAAACTTGTAGTTTTGTTTCTTGAACTACACAAAAGTTTTCTGTGTTACCCCCAACTCTTGGTGTGTATGAACATCAGGGATAGTAGTGAGTGAAACAAGCAAAATGTTTGTAAAGACCATAGTTAAAGTTTGATAGTAACAAAAAAGGGTTTTTGTAATGTATGCGATTCTCATACAGCCCGAAGCCTGTGTATAGGGTTTAAGTTGGGAGGAAAAAAGAGCCTGAAGTTGAAATCATTGGTCCTAATTTAATAGTCCTTTTTCAATGCCAGTCATGCAGAAGTGATAAAAGGAGAGTGAAAGCCATGCCTGAGCTGGCTGCATAAACTCTGAAGGTGTTTACTTAGAAGTATTTTTAAATAGTTTAATTACTAGTTTATCCAGAGTAGCAAAAATGATTGAAAGTGCATAGCACGACTGCAGGTAAACTCCATCATGGCACTGAGATCCAACTGGGTGGGATTCAGCTCTGAGTTAAGGCACCTGCATTTAGAGGTATCTGCTTGTGTGAGAGCTCTGCAAGTGCTCTTGGGAGTCACAGGAGCCCAGGGTGACTCAGGGTGATCAGCCATAGAGCCCACACCCGGCTTGTGATTCAGCAGCCTAAATATGGGTACTGATTTCTTTGCCTGTGCCATTGCCTCCAGCTTTCCCTGCAGGTCACCTATGGGCTGGGTTTGCCAGTCTCAGTGGGTACATTAGATACCCAGTTATGTCTCAAAGGGCTCTAACTATGTTTGGAGAGTGGATCAAGGCTTTAGTTAGTGATCAGCTGAATTACCTTGCCCCTGCTGACTGCATTAAGTAGATGTCGACTGACAGAACAGGAGTTTAAGCACCACCATTAGAGGTCTTCATCTTGAACTGGCTTCCAGAGCAGCCAAATTCTGCTGGGAGTGTAAACAGAAATACACCAAAGAAACCCAGCATAAATGGTCAAGGGTTATTTAAAGTTCTGAATTAATAATCAAAAATTTTAGCAAGGAGGTTCAAGGTGTTCTTGGAATGTTGTTTCCTGTTTGAATGAGCGTTATTCAGCATTTAAGTAGCTGGGTGTTTTCAGACTGCAAAGCATACTCAGCCAGCATGGTTCTGTCTGCATCTACATGCTTTCAGTCATGCTGTGGCTGGGCTTCCTGGGAGCAAGTCATGAGCATGGGCCTGTATTCATCCTGTACATTACTCTGTAAATGCTGTTTGTCTTTCTAGTACAAGATTGAATACTCCCAGCTGAGAAGTCGGCAGCTTCAGATCTCTGTCTGGCATGCAGGAGCTCTCAAATACAGGGTGTTTTTGGGGGAAGTGGTGATTCCCCTGGCAGCATGGAATTTTGAAGAGGACTCGATGCAGTTGTTTGACTGCTACCCACTCAGACCTAAGGTGACTCTTAGTTTTTGTGCTTAATTGTACCTTAAGAGGAAGATATAGTGAAAACCATAAGAAAGATCACCCCATGACATCATTTAGGGGAAAGTGCTGTCAATACAGTCATTAGCAAGATGTGTGGCAAATACAAATAAGCTGTGAGAAGGATATGGAAGAGAATGATTGCAGTAATGCAAACTCCTGTATGTCCCCTTCTTCAGCTTGAGAAGCGTGAAGATGATCTTATCCAGTACAGTGGTGAACTCCTCGTGTCTGCAAGGCTATCAGTACCAGCCCAGTACCAAAATCTCCAGTTTGAAGGTATAAGATATTTTGGCATACATGGGTGCTTAACAGTTGCTTTCAATGATCTTAGAGGTATTTTCCAACATAAATGATTTTATGATTCTCTGAATTCCTTGGCTAGAAAAGAATTGAGATCAGTGAAGGGCTGGCAAAGTGTCCATATAATATTCCTGTATGGGGTTTTTAACAGCTACAGCAAATGGTGCTTTGTGGTTTATTTTATTTTAGATAAGTTAAAATCGAAACATTTTCAAACTTTGTGTATTTGTTCTTTGTAATGCCAACAAAAGTTGTACATTATAATGGCAGCAGTATGATGCATCCAGCTGTTTTGCAAACTTGTGCCTGTCATGATGTTACCAGTAGAGGTTATTCTGGAGGTGGAACACCAGTTCTGCTGTCCAAGGTAGAGACTGCCAATTTAGGGAAAATGTGGAAGGGAAATATCTGCAAGGGTACCAGACCAGCACCGTTGGCTTCCTCCAGTGGTCTCATCTTAGGGAGATTGTTTCACTTGAAAGGTGTTAGGTACAAAATGTATAGTCAGGATTCAGTTTCCAGTAATGAAAGCTTGTAAGGTACGTTAAGTATTGCTGTAGTATGTCAGAGCAAGCCCCTTCTGGGGTGTGAAATAAACACTTTGGAAAGAAGGGATAGGAACACCTCGTTTTCCTTACTTGCCTAGACCTTAGTGAGGTGTACAGAGGTTTGCAGCTGTAGTAGTGCTCACTGTGTCAGGACCACAGCAGCAGGTAGAGAACAACAGGAAGCTCTAAATGACTGTTATTTTTGTTCTCTTTTCTTTTCCAAATGACCCCAAAGTTACCAACTCCGTATCTTCCATTTTTCCTCCCTATGCATGCCTGTGTATTGGGTCTCTGCTCTGTGCCTCGAGCTGTGAGAGGAGCAATATCACACTATGGGTTTGGCTCTCTCTCCTGCTTCTGACTGTTCCAGAGAAATGCTTCTGTGTGTGCTGCCCTCTGTTTACTTTTCACAAATACAACAGAAAGCTTTGTCTTTGGAATGGGAATCACAAAGCAGCCTGCTACTCACTGCTTGGTTTTCTTTGTTTGTGAATCATTCACTGTACAAACGTTCCAATCTTTCAAATGTTCCTAGTTCAGCCTTATGACTCCTTATCTCAGTAGTGCCACTTAGGCATTCTCCTACCTACTTCTAGCAGCATTTTAAGCAAAGAGCTGAACTAACTGGGCATTTCATGTGATAAGTGCTCCTTTTTCAGGAAGCAAAGACCAAGGAGTCCTCAACTGCCAGCTTCAGGTTATGCTATTCGGGGCCAAGAACTTGCCTGTGCTGAGATCTGCTGGAATGCTGAACTCCTTTGTTAAAGGGTATGTCTGAGACCTAACACTTCGAATACAAAATGTCACATGTGTTCTGTGCAAATGTACAGATTAATGTTTTCAGCAGGAAAATGGCATGGGAAACTGGCATTGCCCACACTCTTAGTCAGACTTCCTAGTAAGGGTGACACTTGGGTGTCTGCAGAACAGCAGCAGTTTGAAGCGTGGTGAGAGGTCCCACCTACCCTCTGGTCCTGAACTCTAGAATTCAATTATGTCATTAGATTTAGATTTCACTGGTTTAAGTATGTGCTTTTAGAGATAAGCAGAGGGGAAAAAAAGGTGCAAATAGAGAGGATGTTGTCACAGTTTCAGTTGTGCCTTTGCAGAATTAAGTATAGCTCTGGATACACTGAAAACTTTTATCCTCTTCATTGCAGACATTTTGAAAGAGAAGGGACTGAATTTTTATTCGGTGTGCTGAGTAGCTTGTATGTGGGATTGTTTTACTTTCTTGCTCTCAGGCATCAAATGCCACAGGAGGTATGAGTATGGCATCTCATTAAGCCATGTCACCTGTTGTGACACCCACCTTTGGTGAAATGGGTGAGCATTTTATCTCCTGAAAGGCAGGTTTCAGGCAGTGTTGGGTAGCAGCACATGGAACAAAGACTCCTTCAGCCATCAGTGATAGCAGAGTCAAAGCAGACAAGAGTCTACCTGCACCTGCACTGAAGGCAGGCAGGAAAAGGTGCAAGTCCCAAAATAAACACATGAGCACCATGTTCTACCTTGCACTAAGGCTGAACTTTTTTTCTATTTAAGGCAAACCAAAGGGCCCTAGTTGGTTATTGAAAATGTTCCATTTTCTGGTTGGGAAATCAGTAACCTTGCCGAACTCTTATTTTTGGGGGGAAGTTGTCTTATCCTTCCAGACCAAGCAGAGGTAAAGCAAAAGTCTCCTGTCCTGAAGAAAGAAACCTGTCCACAGTGGAAACACTTGCTTGTCTTTGATGCTGTGACCCCAGCTCAGCTACAGCAATCATGTTTACACTTGACTGTCTGGCACAAGTCAACTTTCAGCTCAAGTGATCAATTCCTAGGAGGAGCCAAGCTTGGGGCAAGTAAGTTCTTTATCACTAAAAGTTGAAGGTAACTGGGGAAAAGTTCATTTAGTTTACATCCAGAACAATAATAATTGCACTGTGCTATTTATTATCTGCTATCATGTACTTACACATACAGTCTCAGCCACTGTCCTAAGCAACTTGTAGGCTTGGGCTCTGATCCTGCAAGGACTGATGCATGTATTTCAGTTCAGGTCTGTGCAGAAGCTCAAGGCTGTCAGTGGAAATTTTCAGGAAAGCCATTTGTTAACATGGTGATTTTTAGGGTCAGAGCCCTGCTAAGACAAGCACAGAAATGGTGTGGCTCTAACTCATGTAGAGCTCTACAACTTTTAAAGACTTATTCCTTTATTTTTTATGAATTTGCTAATTTTAAATAACTTCTCATCAAAAGAAAGCAGGAGAACTAATAATCTAGTAGACTTTAATCTTGTTAATGTTTGTACTTATTATTTTACATCCACAAATTAATCCAATCAATGAAATACATTGGTGAAATTTGCTCAGTAGGGGCTGTTGCATGTTTGAGTTTTCAGCTCTGCTCTAACATAAGAGTGAGCTTCTTTTTCAAGGCTGAGCAATGTCTGAGAAACCCTTTGCTTGCTGAATAGGCCCTGTTTCATGCACAGCTGAGCAGCGAAATACTGTTCTTTGAAGGCTGCCTAAGGGAGTCTCCCATCCTTGTCCTCTCCCTGCGAGTTAAATGCTGTGGGTCTCAGTATTTGAGAGGAAAGGGTCAAAAAGCTTGAGGCTCAGTCCTGTTGTTTTGGTATCAGCATGCACTTTACAGGAGTATTATCACTAGTGGTAACAATGTTATGCAGCTTATCCCAGCCAGCATTTGCCTTTCTGCTGGAGCAGGGGCTATCTGCTTGTATGTGATCCAAGCCCTAAGCCTGGAAATGCACTGAAGTCACTGGAGGTGAAGTGAAGCAGGAGTCTTAGTGCCATTCTGCTATTATGAGCATGCACACTTGATTTTCTGCTTTTAGTCATACAACCAAAAACTTTTTCTTTGCTGCAGGTTGGAATCTTCAGAGAGGGATCCCAGTTTAACGGGATGTAAATGATAGTCCAAAAGTATAAATACAGTTTATTGCAATTGAGGCCTTAGGAGCTCCGGAACAGCTGAAATTACTGTGGGAGTGGGTGAAAGGGTTGGCCAGAAGTTGGGTAAGGCCAAGGGAAGAGTAACTCTGTGATCTTTCCTTTTTCTTTCTTGCAGAGGAATTGTTTGGCTCAGCAGACCTTGCTTCGCAGGCAGTGCTCCATTGGCAGGAAGTGCTCCGCAATCCAAACACATGGATGGACTTCACACTCGTACTGCATTCAAATAAGGAAAACTTCAAATCGTGAGAGATTATGACACAGCAACTTTTCCTTCCCTGTGTCCGATGTTTTAAACTGAAGTGGTACAACACTTCAGGTCTGAGGAAAGGTACACTGCAACAGCACCTATTCCAGTTTTTGGGGAATAGAAATATGTATTTGAATGTGTACGACATTCTAAATGTTTTATTTTTTCGAAAGGCTTTAACCTGTAGCTCTAGCTGGAGTGTAAGGATAACGTTGTTTCTTCAGGAGTGACAGCCTCAGTTTGAGATGCATTATGCTGACAAAGCAACGGTAGCCAGACAATATGTAGTTTTCCATTTCCAGGACTAGCAGAACTGTTATTATTTAATTTAAAACACAACTAGGACTACTTCAGAGAAAATAACTGTTACAGCAAGAAAGTTACATTATTTCACTCTGATGTTGATGTTTTATCCACAGAATTCAAAACTAGTTCATCTCTGTCTGCTTGCTTCAAATGGGTGATGCTAATGCCTCTGTGCTTCAGCATTATCTAAACTGCCACTCTGTTTCACATGGCCCTGAAAAGCTTTGGCCTCTGGCCACATCTCTCAAATGTGTGCTACAGCATGGTGCTTGAAATGTTAAATGTATAAATTCGCTGTCAGGAACAGTGTGGGACTACAGCCAATAGAATAAGGGTGGGTGCAACAAGTTCCTTCTTATCAGCTGCCACTGTAAGACAGAATTAACAAGTCTGATCCATAGGGTGTGCAGCACATGACAAGAGTGTTTCTAAGTTTACAATTTCTTCATGTGGACAAGCTTAGGGCTGAACTCCTGTGTCAGTTTGCCTTGCCTTGGCTGTAGTGTTAGAGTCAGCAGAAACTTGTATACAACTGTCATGAGTGCTGCTGCATTATACCCTTAGTCCTTGTTGTAAGTATTCCCCCTTCTTTCTAGGTCAGTGTGGCTTTTAAGGATTTGAGATTTAAAGACACAGGGACTCACATGCTAAGCTCAGGAACTAAAAGAGCAGTAGCATAACCCCCCACAAGAAACACTTCACTCCATGGCCTTTGTTACTTTGCAGATCTTTTATTTAGATGGTTGCTGCTGCAAATAAAAAAAAACCCCACACAAGATTCAACTCAAGTATAACGCAGCATAGATATTCTAAATGGAAGAGAAGAGGTGACAACATACTGTATCTCACTTTCTAACAGATTTTCAAGGAAAAAAGGGGAGAGTGGGGGAAGGATGGTCACAGAAATGCTCTCTACTAGAGAGAATAGAACTGTGATATAAACAAGCAGTCCCTTCATCTTTGGAGTCTGAAACTTTAAATCAAACATTTAAAAAAATTAGAAAATTTGTTAGAAAAATAGGTGCAGTAAAATTGTATATATTGGATCACGTGTACATATAACAGTTTTCATTAAGTAAAAAAATGATCTTTACAAATAATGCTTTATAGTAAATAATCAGCTGCACTGTATCAGACTACAGTCTTGTTTAGGCATTTTTACAGATGCAAGTCTTATTAAATCTGAAAAGTAACAAAATATACAGAGCAAAACTATTTCCCTTTAACTAGTACTGCAATTCACATATTGCATGTTTTATATATATATATATAAATACTACACTATAACTGATCAGTAAGTAAGCTGGAATGCAAACACAGTGCTGTATTAGATTCCAGGAGTATTTGCTACTTGTTACATGAAGAGGGTATCAGTGTCCCTATGCCACTTCTGAGCCATCACTGCACAATTTCTCCAGTTGAGAACAGCAACCAGAAAATATCTAATTTCTACGCAAAGTAGTTCTGAGGTGTTGTCAGTTTTTTTTGTGGGGGGGGGGATGGGGAGAGGGAACATGGGCATCAAGACCAAGGGAAAAACAGGGTGTACAAGCACCTGTGCATGGATGTACAACACACATACAGGTGCTTGCAAATCCTGAGTTCCACAACCTGTCTTCTCAGCTGTTACACTTTACACTGTAGCTAATAATACAAAGACATATGGCACAAAATTCACCCACAGATGCTTATCTTTTAGACCAGGCTGAATCCAGCACCTACACAGGACACACATCTTCAAATAGAAGCATGGCCTGTTAAAATTTGTCTTGCTTAAAGAGAGATGTGACATAAGGCCTTTTGGCACTAAGCAAAGGCATGAGCAAGTTACCAGGATCTGTGGTACATTAAGTTTCAAACTATACCAGATTTCACAGAAGGTTCAGAATAAAAGGGAAATTCAAACACCTCTGGGTTTCGAGAACATTTGTTATATGTCATACAGTGATGCCTCCTCAGAGGAAAAAAAAAACAAACCAAAAAACCAATACAACAAAAACCCCAAAAACAAGAACACAGCATTAAGATCTGCCTTTCCCACAGTCCTGCCGCCTTCTTACAAGCATCTTTACATTGCCTCAAACTCATCAATTCTCTGCTTGGTGTTGCCTTGCCGGATCTGCCGAAGCGTCTTGTACTTGTCCCGTCCCTGGCGCACGTTTTCTGAGTGGATTATGTCGTTTTGGGTCCTCTGGTTTTCCTTTCTAGCCTGGGCCAGCTCATCTGTCAGCGCCTGCAATATGAAGAACATTAAATACAGCTTATATGTGAGAAGCTCTTTGGGGAGAGCTGACAGTTGTCAATGCCTGGACAGAGCAGTGACATGGATATGACACAGGCTTTCCATAAACACTGTGGATGATTTAAGCAATCTCAAAGTTTGAGAAATAAGAATAATCATTATATACCTTGCCTTTATTTCAAACTTCCTATAGGAACTGTAAACCAATAGAAACTTTCATGTTTTGTGTGTTTAACCAAACTGTTAAAGGACCTGTTATCCAGGAATGACTGTTTCAATTCCTCTGCCTCCTCCAAGCAGTGCCTTACCCTCAGCTGGCTCTGTACACGTGCGTTCTTCTCTGCCTCAGTGATGCGCTTCTCCTCGTTGCGGTCATTCCTGATGCCCTCGCTGGAGAACTCAGCGCTGTAGGCAGAGTACTCAGAGCCCTCATCTTGCAAGTTGTCGTGGACATGGTAATTCACTGGCTCGTAGACAGGAGGTGGGGGTGGAGGTGGAGCAGTCATTACCAGGTGTAACTCCTCCTTAGTCTTTACCAGATCCTCCTGTGCTTCCCTGGCCTTTGGGAAAAGAGTGAAAATATATTTTAAATTAATTTTTTGCTTTGAATTGGCTTAATGAACACTTAAATGCTTATCACCCCAGTTTTTTCAATCTACTATGACAAGCAAGGGAGGATTAAATCTTTGCAGCTGATGTTGCTCTATTATGGTCTTTTACAGAACTTTTTGCTAGTGATGCTATTATCATCAGCCACTGTGTAATGTGCAGGGGGTCTGAACAAAAAATATTCTTCCAATAAAACAGTCCAGGAAAAACAGTTCTGTGGGAAGCTACAATTATCTTCATCCTGCTCTCCATCTGAAGAGCTGTTAGGCTGAAGACAGGGGTTCTACAGAGTAAGAACTTGGGAATCTAAGTTGGCATTTTTAATGCAATTACACACCAGGCAGTCACCTTCCCTGCTGCTGCAGTGGTTCTGCCCTCCCATGCATCCCACAATGCTTGTTGGGCACTGGGAGCACCGCCACACCGAGCCTCGTGTAGTCTGTCTCTGATTTTAGTGCATCACTTTATTAAACTCTTCTGATCCAGGTACCAAGAAGCCACTGATAACAGCACACACTCCTCAAAACAGATACCTGCAGTATGGCTGCATTTGCAGAATCTTCTCTTGACTCATGTAATATTTTCAGACATTATATCATGGATTACATGCATTATTTGTTCATGTGCCCCTTCCTCTCCAAGGCTCCAAGACAATGAATGATCACACTTTTAGGTTTTATACAGGTTTTCATTTTGACTTTTGACTGAAGGTTTGTTGGAAGAAAGCTGTTTTTGCAGGTGTATTGCACATTGATCACAAGTTTGCCCTTTTTCACTGCTGTACAGATGTTTGCCTCCACATGTCTGAGAAGTCACACCAGGCTGAGCACCACAGTATGCTCTGCTTAAGCACAGAACTTTAGAGCAACTTGTAAAGCAGATACTCACTCTGATTTGCCACTCTTCAACCTCACTCTCTTTACGCTTCCTTGCCTCTTCAAGAAGTGCTATCTTGGCTGTATACTCTGCAAGCTCTGTAGCCTGTTGAGTAATAAAATGAGAATTATAAGGACTCTTAAAAAACCCCAACCCACCCAAAAAACCAAACACAACAAAAAATATTGTTAACCTTAATAGAGAAAAAATAGGAATAGGAAGCTAAGAACTAAAAATTAGATTGCTTATGATAGAAACCAGGGCCACAATGATGCTATGACATGGCTCAGTACTTCACTGCACTGTGTTTTCCCCTGGACAAGATGGCTTTGCCTTACTCAAGGGCACAGTAACATGTCTGTAGGTCTTGTTCTCAAAATAACTGGGTCTTACCAGCTGTTCCTGGCTCTTTATCTGGTCCATAGTTTGTCTCTCCAGCTCTTCCTTGGCCTGCAGAGCTGCCAAGCGGTCAGCTTCCAGGCGTTCTGCCTCCTCCTGGGCTCGTTTCCTCTCCTCCTCCAGCTGAATGGCTCTTTGGATCTGATCTGACAGCTCTGGCAAGGGACAGATCAATGTGGTTAGTCCACAAGTCTGGTCAAAGCTAAGGAACTGCAGTCTCCTAGGTAACTGCAGAAGTCATGACAGCACTTTACTCCAGCTTGCAATACTCCCTTCACTGTGCATCTCAAAGTAATTATTTGCATAATACACCAAGTAACTGGATTCAGAAGTAGTCAGATGCATACTGTAATTAGATCTTCTGCAAGATGTTTGCTCTGAAGTCTGTAACATTGGCCTGACTCTGCTGCCCTTAATTGACAGTTTGCTGCATGGACCAGATGTTGCTGCCTCCAATGTGCTTTTCTGTGCATTGAAACAGAAGCTTTCATTTAGCGGGAAAGGCTTGTTCCCAAAGTACTTTTTCTGTTAGAAGTTAAGTAAAAAGTACTTGAGGGCTGAACTCTTGCTCACTGTTGGAAGAGGCTGTGGTACTTAACTCCTCCTGGCAACAGGGGAAAACAGAGTTCCTGCCCTTCGGTTTCCAAATAAAACCTGCAGATTTTTTTCAGTGCGCACATGTATGTTTAGCTGTATAGGCAGACATTAGTAAGTCTTGCCAAGCGATTCCAGTGTCACGAGATTTAGGCAAGGCATAGTCAGCAACCCATACAACCCCTCTATGGAGCACAAAACATGCGGTCTGGTCAGCCAGGACAAGTACTTTACCTTTCTCTGCTTTCTGAGTCTTCACTTCATACTCTTGTAGCCTCACCAGCAGCTCCTCCTTCTCCCTCAGCATTTGCTCTTTCTCCCTCTCAATTGTCTCTCTCCTCCTCTTTTCATCTTCTAGTTGTTTCCTGTTAGAAACATATTTCATGCTGGAAGCTCAGTTTCAGACCCAAGCTACTGCCAGACAAGAAAGCTGGCTGGGAATCTCTCCAGGCAGCTCAATGGGAAAGTGGCTGCTACAAAACAGGAGCCAGAAGACAGAAATAGGCCATTCCTTCATCTCTTCAGAATTTGTGCTCAGTTTTAGATACCCCATTTCATAAAAGCATTTGTATTTTTTTGGTTGCCACAGAAATTTAGAATTCCAAATAGCTGCTAAACACCGAGAGGAAAAACAGAACTTGCACTGCACAGCAGAGATGTAACCTTGTTACTGCTGCCGTAAGGAAAGTCAAGGAGGTGTGAAAACAACAGCACTGAAGGAAGGGAGACAATTTACAAGAGCAAAGCAGCATGATTTCTTGAACCATAAGCAACCTGCAGCCAGTGGTAGAATTGCTATTCCTTTTTCCATGCCTGTAGGAGATCTCCCAGTTCCTTCTGTCTTTAAAGTGTACCATATGTGCTCCCTGTGAAGGTTTCCCCTTACTCCCAACCATCCCATAGCCCAGCACATAAATCAGATGGCAACACCCAAGAGTCAGGAAAACCCTTCCCTAGGTGCACAACACCACACCAGAGTCTGCTGTGCCTTTACATGCACATTTCCTTGCAGCTCTTGAGACTGCAGCCAGGACAGCTGACTGTGTGGACACAGGGCCAAGCAGGAAGAATAACACAGTCCCACTGCAGGATACCCGGAGTCCCCCCCGAACTCCAGGGTCACACGTGCTCCTCGTGAACCTGGGATGGCTCAGAGCCTTGCTCAAGTGAAACCCCCGTTACTTCTCCCTGCCCAGTGGCTAAAGCTGCTGGCTGAACCCTGGTACCTTGGTGTCATTTATTTCCGCCACCCCACATCAGCTGCCTGGATCCAAGCCCACCTTTCCAGTTGTTTCTGGTGCTTCTCCTCCCGGGCCTGGGCTTTCATCTGCTGCACCTCGATGGTGTCAGGCTTCCTGCGCCGCATGTACAGTTCATGGTTGCCCATGCAGAGCTGCAGGATCCTCTTGTTAATTCTCAGACGAGGGGCATAAAACACAAAGTCCTAGAAGAGAGTCACCACAGTCAATTTTTTCCAAACATCCTTTCTTTTCTCCCAGCTAACTGCAGACAGAACATCGTGCCATCAATTTCACTCGAATCCAGACATACATGCAAGGCCATTTAAACACAACAGCAAGGACTGCAAATATCATCTGAAGCCAAAACTGTTGTCATTTCTATTCTCCATTTAAAGTCTACGTGGAATTGACAAATTACTCTTCTAGAAAAGGCATCTTTTAGACAAAATCCCCAACTTGATGAAGTTTCGTTTAAATGGAGACTGTTAGATGTTGCAGAATATTCTGGGTTAGCAGGTAAACATCTGGGCAACATATAGACCTCTAGTATTGAGTAGTTTTTCAATTTGCAGTTTTGTGACTGCAAACTGAAAGACAACGCACAAACTACAAATGTAACTTTCTAGAATTTCTTGATCTATCTGAATCAACATTCAAGGCTCCATGTGTTTTTCAGAGACAAATGCCTTCCAATAGAATTCCTTTCCATGGCATTTCCTAGTTAAGTTGATCTAGGCTTTTACAAGAGAGTAAAATGAAAACTAACTTTTAAACCACCAACCACATGGGTTATTTGGAATATCAGGTTGCAGGCAGTAACAAAACACAAAATATTCTAAAATTTCTTTTTCAGTAAAAAGGACATCTGTTTTATAACCAGACTTTTACAGAAACTATAGTCCAGACGGATCTTCTAGAAGAAAACCAGCCAAGGAAGGGATACAGAGGGTCCAAGATCATTACCTGCCTGATGATTTTTCTGAGTCCACAACCACACACATTTACAATACAGTCTGAACTTACACAGTGGACAAACATTCTTGTCCTTTTTCTGTGTACTACAGGGACAGTGGGCAAGCTGCCACATTATCACCATAAACCACTACCCATTCCTTGGAATCACTCTCCTATGGATTGCCTCACCGAACCAGGAATGGAAGCACTGATCATGCTTTTAATTGCCTGAGCTCAGAAGCACAACTGTGGCTATCTCTGGGAAAACTAGAAGTCCCACTAGAAGCAATGAAAAGCTCCCTAAGTGGCATTAAGATGAATATGCTGACAGACTAATTTTCTCCAACACATTTCCCTAACGCACGCACTGACTGCGGAAGAGGCAGTCAGAGCAGTGTGTTGTGCTCTCCCACTAAATCTTGCTGGAGCCATTCTGAGCTGCACAGGTCTGGTTGTGATAACTGTGACTGTGAGGTACTCATTCGACGTCCTACTTTGGACAAGCAATTGTAAAAACAAACAGTTTGTGCACATTGTGATGAACAGGTCCTGTGCTGAGGCAAAGCTCCCTTACATGGAAGTAATCACTGAGGGCATGGACAGTGCTTGCATTTGTCATTTAAGGCCATAACCAAGGGACAGAACATTCAAATAAGAATATAAAAGAATCTCCTTCTTCCCTCATCCCCAGCCTACCCCAGATCTCACACAACTGGAAGCACTGCACCTCAATATTTTAAAGATATTGTGCTGAAGATTTGGGAGTACATGGGCAGACAAGCCTAAAAATTAAAAAAATTATTCTGGGCAAGGTGACACAGGACTCTACCCTTTACATTACTGTCAATTTAAACACAGGCATGTAGAATCCTCCAAATTAAAAGAGAGCTTCTAACCCACATCTTGGGTGGACTGAATATTTTGCTGTAGTTATAATGCCTGCCTTTTTAAAAGGAGACACAAGCACATGAAAAGAGCCAGACAACTTCCTGAATACTCCGAATTAATGCCCAGATAAATTCTTCTTTTAGGCATAGCTTTAAATATACCACCAGCCAGAGAGAAAAGAACAATTGACAGAGAAGGAGAAAACATAACTGAGGTTTTCAATGTTAACACCTTTCTGTACCAGCCTTTTGCAAGCCTTCCATTTCAAACTCAGATTTACTGTTTGGGGAGTGGGTGGCAAGCCGTGATCTGTATTTTGTAATTATGTACAACACATGCAAGAGGCTCTTCTGAGAAGAAAAGCATGCCTGACAGACCAGCTTTCTATCTCTGGGGAGTTTTGTTGGTTTTCACCAACAGCATTACAGAAAAAAGCTCCTCTCCCCCAGGTTCTTATCTGGGGGAAGGAAGAAATCCCTGCAGCACACTGTGCATTAGTATCCTTTAAATTACTGGGAGGATCTTTTTTCTGTTAGAGATATTTATAAGCCATCATCCTTTGCCAAAGCCAAGCTGCTTATTATTTCTTAGGGCTGTACTTACCTACCAAGGCCAAGTACTGGGGTGGGGGAAGGGCAGAGGAAGTCTTTCTCAACTACTCCAATAATTTCACAAGACTGACAGAATGACATCCACCTATACCAGTTATTCCACCTTATGTCCTCAATAGGTCAAAGTAAGTTTCTAATTCCTCCTAAAATAACTCTGAAAACATACTTTTAAGTATTGAAAAGCAATATTCACAGGTAGCTACATTTCAGTTCTCCACCAAAGTCATATCCCTGAGATTCACCTTGGTGTTTAAGAAAGTCAGTGAACACCATATTTTACTCTGTCAGCAGTGTGGAAGTGAACAGTGATGGATGGGAAATCATACGTATCCATGTGGTTTTGCAATAGCATTTAAACTACTTTTGTTACTTTTTTAATGAACATTTTTAATGCTTGGGTTTTCTTAAATGAAAAAACAAAAATAAAATTTACCTATCAGCTTCTATACACTGAAAGAAATGCAGTGGGGACTCACAGAACTAGCAAAAATCTCAAATTTGAGCATGAAGTTACCTAATTTGCTAGAAAAAAGGACTCCGCCATTGTAAAATCCTTATCTTCTTTCACATTAGCTATTACCCTCATTTATGCCGCACAGAAATACTGGCAGATCTAAAACCACTAAATACTGAGGCTCATTTTGCATCTAGAACATCTGCAGCTGTCTCCTCTCCCAAGACTACTTTATTTTGAGATGAAACAGTATCAGTTGTTCATATGCAGTATTCAGGAATCCCTTTTAGATATACTTACTGGTGCCTTCTTGTCAATAGGTTTTATAACAAACTTCTTGTCATTGAAAGAGATGTTTCTAATTTCGCTCCAGGGGAACCCAATCTTTGGGGTTAGTCTGGAAAGAAGAAAAACTTGTTTTAAGAGATGATGCAATAAACATTTTTCCCCCATATTGCTTCTAACACACAGACTTGGTGGAATGCAATGCTTCACAAAGCTCTCCCAACAGAGAGAAGACAGTAACTGAAGCAGAACACCACAAAAGTAGGAAAAGAAACCCAGTAACCTCCCTTACTGAGTCTCTTCTCATTTTCATCAGCCACCTGACTGACCTTTGGCTATGTAATAGTGATGGTCTCTACTGGTCTCACATGCTCAGCTGCTTTTAAGTTTGTTTCTTTGAAACCCAGGCCCAAAATCCTCAGTGTGCAGATTTTATGTGCAGTACTTCCCACAGGTCTCTTGCACACCATGGGAAGCATAAGCCAAAGTAACTGAGCTGCTCCCCACACCTTACAGCAACCTCAGGCAAACCCACCCTGCTGTGTTACAGCTAGCCCAGTCACCTCCATGCTGCCTTCACTCTAAAGTGCTGGACAGGCACAACTGGTAGGAGAAGATTTATTTTCTTTTGCTTCACAGAATCGCAGAATGGGTCAGGTTGGAAGGGACCACAGTGGATCATCAACCTCCCTGTTCAAGCAGGGTCATCCTGGAGCACATGGCACAGCATTGCATCCTGAATACCTCCAGTGAGGGGAGACTCCACAGCCTCCTGCCAGTGCACGGTCGCCCACACAGTAAAGAAATTCTTCCTCACATTCAGGTGGAACTTCCTGTGCATCAGTTTCTACTCATTGCTCCTTGTCCTACTGCTTAGCACCACCGAGAAGAGCCTGGCTCCATCTTCTCGACACCCTCCCTTCAGATATCTCCTCCCCTAGATTGCAGGCAAGGTTAGTAACAAAGGGCCCTGTTCTTTCCTTCCTACAAACTGCTCTTTCAGCCCATCCCATGAGTCACCAAGCGGAACTTTACTCGCTGGTCATACCATGAGCTGTGCCACGTGGCTCCCCACTATTGAAAAGCTCCCCTATGAAGCAAAGGGCAAGATTCAGACTCCCAGCTCTTCCTCACTGCTGAAGAGTCCAGATCTGTTGATTTGTTTGAAATTATTTCTATAAGGCTCACTAATCATTTGAGATTTTCCTCTGCCTTAACTTCTCCAGACTCTTACATATAAAAAGCATCCAGTTTGTCATCAGACAAACTTTGTTTGTTTCTGAGCCATTCCAATACTTTACCCTTACACACCTGATCAGCTCTGGAGCAAGTTCTAATATTACAAGGACTTGTGTGTTTGACATTAATAAAGTCCTTTAATTGTCCCAACCAAGTATTTAATTTTTATATTTAATATCACATTATAATACTTCTATTCTTCTCTTATCAAGGGAGGGTAAATTCTCTAGAGAAAGCTGTTAATGATTAAGAATTGTATCTTACATAAAAGGAAATACCGATGAGCAATCTTGTTATTATCTAACCCCTCCAACGTATGTGTCTGTTACAATTATTCTTGCAAATGATTTGAAGACACAAGTATTTAATTTTTAGCAGTTAAAGAAATGTATATCACCACAGTGGACCACTCAAATTCTGTAAGAATTCTATGAAGTGCATTGATTAAGGGGAAAAAAGAGCAATTATGGGAGGAATTTCATTCATTGTCAAAGAGATGGAAAGCTACTACATCATAAGATTTTGCTGGGCCCAAGCATAAAAAAAACCCCCCAAAACTTATTTCATTTAAATTCAGACCACAAGGATGAAATTCATCCTCTTCAGAACTTTCCACTCCCTAATCTCTAACTCAACTGCTAGATTATGCAACAGTGTGTGTGTGTAACATTAAGAACTGTAAAGAAAATGATTTGATTAGACTAAGATTAACTAATTACTCCAGTCTCCATCACATTAGTACAAGTGCTTAATTCTAGATAATACTGTATGACAGACAACTAAAATAATTCACTCATTAGTAAGTTCTACTGCAGATTCTCCTCTTTAATGCAGGAGAAAAAAGAGCTTGAATATACCTAGAAATGGGACACTGACATGCACTGCAGTATAGAGGCTCACACAACTGTAGTACAGCCTCGTTTTCCTCGTGTTGATCTTCAACAATGAAACCTCTGCCTTTTCACCTTTGCCCCCAGCCCCCCAATTTTACACCTACAAACCAGAGGTGCCATACACATTACTGTTTTTCTAGCCCCCATATCTGCTGGAAACACTTAATTATATAGTGACAAGAGTTACAGCAGAAATAAGCAGTTTATTCCAGCGCTGCATTTGTTTTGCAAACGCTCTCGATAGCTCTTTACAGTCAATGGCTACACTCTGCTTCTGCAGCTTGAAAAACCTGTTTGTGTGACCATGGTTACATAGCAAGACCAGTCATTCAAGACTGAAGTATTACATGAGCGAAACTAGTTTTCTTTCAAGTGACACTCCTTGTTTTCTGGGTGACAGCACATATTAGCATTGCAGAAAAGACTGCCTTTCTCTTTGCCGTATCAACAGAAGCTCCAGCGAGTTCCAATTAATACTTGGGTTGCAGTCAAAGCTTTTTGGAGGCAAAGATGTAGAACAGGTGAAATCCCTTCTATATTTCAATGATAGTCTGTTACAGATTAGTGACATGAAACAAAGATTTGAAACATCGGGGAGAGGGAAAAAAGCAGTCTAGACAGCAATGCTCCATCTAAAAAATATCTATTTTAACTCCCTTCAATCCTTCAGTTGCAGAGTATTAGAAGAGACTAGCAGGCTTAGACACAGCTGTTCTCACCTTCTTACTATGTTTATTTATAGATGTAGTCTTTCATTTCCCACCTACTATCCAATTAATAATGGCTCTGCCTGTACCAGAAGAGCTGATTAAAACTCTGCGTACCTCAGCAAGCCCTCATTTCATTCCTTGCTCACAGTAACTATATAGGTTAGATCCTCCCTGGGCTCTGGGTGTCATCCAGCTTTGCTTTTGTGTCCACCTCATAACCTGCCTTTTTCTGCATTGGGCAGCTGCACACACATCCATCATTAACCTCAGGATAGGAGTGTCCTTAGATGTCTGAACACTGCAGATACCTTAGCCCAGCCAGGTTCTCGTGTTGTGCCCACTGATGGCAAACCTGGTGACCCGACTCAAGGAAAAGCTTGGTAAGCTCCTCAGTTCAGGGTTCAGCTCCACCACTACACACAATTAAGGAGATGGCATTGTACAACTGACATCTCTCTTTATACAGCAGGTAGCATTAGCAGGTAAGGAAAGGCACAAAAGCACAGGTGATGTGAAAGCCCACTTCCTGCCTTCACCTACTGATCCAAAATTGGAACACAAAGAAGTTTTCAACTTGGCCCTGATCCTGTAAACAAGAAATCTCCCATACCAGCCCTCTCTGGAAGATCAGAGATGAAAACAAAGGTCTTACTTATCATCCTTTTCATAGATGTTGAGCCCTAAGGCATCAACCCCCAGCCAAAGGTCAGTTCCTTTCTTATTCTTGATTTCAAAGTAGTTGATTCCATACATCTCCAGGTCTTGGGCAATCTTCAGGTATTCCAGCATGGCATTCTCTCTGATTGAAAAGGAAAAAGAGCAGATATTCATTTCTCATTTATCTGACTATCACAGAAAGCACAAACACCTCAGAAGAAAGAAATAATTCTTCCTAAACTTCACTTCAAACACAGGAGTTAAAAACGAACATTCACGATTTGGGATTCACTTTAGAAGTTATGATATCACATCTGTAAGCACACACACACACACAAACACACACACACCATTCACCAATCCGTAGTATTTCCAGACAGAAAATTAGCAACATTCATCTCTCTCAGCATTCATCCTTGTCTCACAGTACAGTCAGTAGGAAGGTATACTGTCTGAGCTTTCCTGATCTGTCAATGCAAATGCTTCAATGACTGTAAGGTTTGACATATACCTTTATTCTTTCTCCCACTCAAAGCTATCACTAATACAATGTACACAAGTCCAAGATCTTCAGGAAGCCACACTGTTCTCAGCACCAGTACAAAATACACTACTCTGTTTTACCATGTGATTCAATACTAAAAACCACACGCCAGGAGTAGCTCACGCAGGCAACTCAGAATCTAAACCATAGAGTTTCCAAACCCATGTTGTAGAAATGCAAACTTAAGATAATCAAACAAGCAGCAGGACGACCAACCCAAGGACCAACACAAAACACTCACTTGAGCATGCCACTGTGTTCAGCGTGCCACACTTGGATCCGTTCTTCCCACTGCTCTCTGGAGAGTTTATGCTGGTCCATCACTCTGTACAAGGAAACAGATATGAGCAAGATTAGATGTTCTGCAGTATCCACTGATGGTGATCTTTGCTATAGTCTTACTCTCACCCTGGTGGGAGCCTTACTGTAACCAGAAGGAAAACTCTACTCAGCCCGAAGATGTTTCCTGTGAAGCAGAGCAGCTCAGAATGAACAATAACCCTCTGCAAAGCCTTTCAGTCACAGATGAGAGACATGAGAGGTGTAAGCAAAACACTGCAAATGAATCACACACACTGTAGACACCAGGGGATTAAAGCAAAGCAAAAGTTGGTGCAATCCCTAGAATTAGACATAGCTGCAGTGTTATCAGGAAGTTTTCATAGAAGCCATTGCTCTGATAACATCCACTGAGCCTGTGTGGCGGTGGACTATGTAGCTTTTGACATACAAGATTTTTAGGACTATGCATTAGGATTCAGGACTCACAAGCCAACCTTCTTCAGGAATGACATATTCTTGACTTAATGGTGCTCTTTTCTTCTTAAAGAAGAAACTGTCATGCTGCCACAGTTACCAGTATGGCAACAATGTTTAAGAAATAAAAGCTGAATAGAAAATTGTACCTCCTCTCTCTAACCAACCCAAGGAGAAGCAAAAACATACTCAAATACAACAGGTAGAAATAAAATAAGGGAAAACCCCAATTGTATGCAATTCAATTTAAAAAAAAAAACCACCAAACAACCCAAACATGCTTTCAAATGAAACTCTTTGTATTAAACTAGAATTAAAAAAAAAAAAAAAAAAGAGGGAGACTGCCATCAACCAACTCCTTTACCTTTGGGGGATCAGACGCTCTGAATTGAGGTATCCAGGCTTGTGCACCTCTTTGTTGTAATCTCCAAATTTGGCCTGCACCGCATAGGAGCCAAGAAGTACTGCTGTTTCAGGAGGACAGTAGATCTCATCACTGAGGATCCCTTCCTTCACTTGCAGGAAAAACAGCTTCTGTGTAATGTCCTGAATCAGCTCTTCAGACACATCCTCTGGGAAGAACTTGGCACGGAATCTGAACTGGAGGGGATTCTCCTTTCTGATTTCTTGAGCAGAAACCTGAGGACAGAGGTGACACCACAACTGAGCAGGTGTTTTTTTGCAAACAACAGAATAGACTGCTTTTACACAGAAAAAAGCATTTGGGGGATTTGCTATAAGAGGCGGATGACTGGCAATTTCTTAGGGGAATTCCTTGATTCTGGCTGCTTACTGGTATGAGAACATGGGGGAGATGCGTTATGTTTTCCAGCTAAGCCAGTTAAATCCTGTTTGTACAGCAAGCACTGGTCACTGGAGAATGATTTACTGTGCTGTAATGGCAAACCCATCCAGTATTTGTGTTTGACAGAGAACAGCCCCCTGACATTAAACAGGTGTGTCACTGACTGCCCCATCAAGAAAAGCAGTTCATGCCCTCATAAGAGCTATGAATACGCAAACAGGAGCACATCAGAGGTGTCAGCACTCAACTGCCCAGCCTGGAAGTTCCCCTTTTCCAATTAGTGCACAACTGATCCTGCACAGGCAGGGCCTAAGCCCATCGCTAGCCAAGGAGTTCCTACAGCCACAGGAAGTGCAGCTGCTTCTACCCAACATCAACTGCTGCTGCACGTCTGACAAGTGCTTCCTACAGCTCAGAGAGTGAAAGGGCAAACTTCTACCATGCCACACCTCATCCACAGAGAGCACAAAGTTGTCTCTAAAAGCAATCCCGGAATTATGAAAATTAGGGAACAATCAACAACAGGCACAAGGTTTATGAAGTTGCAGCCAATAACACATCAGGAATCATATAAGCTTTAACCTTTGGCCAGCAATTAGCCCAAAGTCTGCTACCTTTTTGTCAAGCTTCAGCCAAGTCTGGAATCCTTTGTTGTCCACATACTGAAGACCAAAGTACCACACTTCTCGCAAACCTATGGTTTTAACCACCTGCAACAGAAAAGTGGAAAAAAAAAAAGTTATTGCAGGTAAGACTTCACTTGAGGTCCAGGTATCCTTTTGAGTCCCACATCACCTGTGATGGGTGCAGGCAACAGCCTAAACCTACTCATTTGGCATCTCTTAATTTCTCCTTGTAGACAAAGATAAACAGCTGCCATAGTTGATGATAGTATAGGCTAAGATACTTGTCCCACCCAGTTTCTAGAAGATGATGATCTAGGGGAAACCAGGTGAGACAAACAGCAAGTGACAGGCCACCAACTGCTAGACTGATACACTGGCAGCAGGTGGGGCTTCTGCTTGCTTTTATCTGCTGACCCATCTCAAAATTGTACTTAGGAAAGCAGATGAGTTATTTCACCAAAGTTTTTGGTGGTATGGTCTCTAATGGTGTTGGTACTAATTACAACTAGCTAGCAGTACTAATGGCTCAAGTCATCTCGTCTGCTCATCACCAGAGATCATACCTTCTGGAGGAAGCAACTGAGAGATGCTTCATACAGCTGCTGTGTGGCTCTGAGAGTTAAAACAAGATGCAAGTATTCGCAGTCAAGGGTATTATTTTTTTAAACTCCCAAAAAGGCTGAGTATATGAAGGACAAAAATACATTGATGGCCCCACATTAGGACAAGTTTCATGTCATATATTGTAAATACTAACCAGCTGAAAGATGCAGAAACACCATCCATTGGCTGGGTGGCACACTTATTAGTAAAAACAGTCCTGTTTGGACATGTTACTTTCTTCAGTGAAGGGTAGAGCCTAACATGTCCCTGACCTCTTCCTGCTCTTGACAGCTTGTTCTTATAGGCAAGTGCTTGGCTGCCAGCTCAACTCCATGTAAAGCTGTGCTCTAGAGACAGCCAAAATCTAGGAAGATCTACTATGTGCATAGCTGGATCATGTCCATCATGTTATTTGCAGAGTACCCCTCAAAAAGTGATGCAGGCATTGCGATAGAGAGCTCAACTGAGTGAAAGGCAAGAAGTTTTTAAAATCACTTTGCAAGTTAGGGAAGTGCAACAGACTTGTGCATGTGTAGTTACATGTGCTTCAACATGTCTTAAGATATCAACCAAGGATCTGTTTCACCCCCACATCTACAGTATTGCTGGAGACACTCTGGCTGGAGAGCAGACTTGAGAGAAACAACGTTAGCTAAGACTAACTAGAGTTTATGTAAAGAAACCCCAAAAGACAAAAAACTCCACCAATCCAAGCAAACAAAACCTCCCTTTTTTAAAAAGGGCTGGGGTCTGAAAATAATTCAGCTTTTACTTGACTAAAATTCCTTTTCCCTCCTCCCTCAAAGTGGCTTGTTCTATCATGGAAGAGACAAGTTTCCTGACAGCTGGATGTATTTCTATGAAGTCTAGCAGAAAAGAAGGGTATGTTGAGTGTGGTACTTCCTGTTGCATGGAAGTGTGTTGCAACTTTGTTAAAATAAAAAGTTGCATAAATCAAGCAGTTATCAAATCATTATCTCTGAATGTCTCTTACAAGAAAGTACACTCTTCCTATAAATAGAGCTAGAAAGCTTGCAGAAGTTATGACCTGTCAAGTTCTTCTCAAAACCGAAAGGCAAAGAAGGAGAAAGTATTAAGCGAAACTTCACAATTTGACTGTTTGAGTTCCAATACAAAGAACAAAGAATGTTTTAGCCTGTATTCTGGGAAATGCTCTGTAAACTTCCTCCATGCAAAACAAGGAAGAAATAAGAAACAAGGCATTATATACCAGATGGGAGACACCTCCTCTGCTTCCTCAAATGCATGAAGCAGCGAATCTTAAATCTGCCCATTCCACCCAGTAATGCATTCACTTCCAGAAAATGCCAGTTACACTCTCCTCCATTTGAACTTCTTTTATTCGTGATCAGGAGGGCACATGACTACCTGGGAGATAATCCAGCCAGCTGCAGAACCCACTGGGTTGGTTCTTGGGACACCTCAGACCTCATTGCACCATAAACTCTCTACAGGTCTGGCTTGAGCAGAGCAGAACTTAATATTCACAGGTTTCCACTATTTTCCCTGTCCTATAAAAAGGAGCTTTGATCCACCTTACTTGCAGGGTATAGTCACACTAGCAAAGCCTAAAACACAAGGGCACTGCCAGAGTAGCTCTGCTAGCTGACAGTCAGGCCAAGAAATCACCTTGTTGTTTTTAAAAATAGCTTACTTCTTCAAAACCCCCACAGTGGTTCTGCAGTTCCAGCTGGGCCACTCCCTATACCTGTGAAAACCTGTTGCCTCCACAGGCTTTATCTGGGTGTAAACTCCACCCGAGATAAGGGCCTAGCAAAAGGCTTGCTCAACAGAACTGAAGAGAGCATCTATGGTCTTCACCTTTCCTGGTTTTGTGCTGCACGCTTCTGTCTCAGCATTCCCTTGATATGCAGAAGTGTCCCTCAACAAGGTATGGATAAGAATTTCCAATCACAGGCTTTAAACCCAAGCCATTGGATGTAAGGAGTAAATCCTCACAAGGAGTAGGTCTATGCCAATAATGCACTAAGTGCTGCAACAAGCATTCTTCAGAAATCCCAAAGTACGCAGACAGCAAGCTAAAACAGAAGTATCCTGAATCTGAAACATCCTGCCTTTACCACATTCTCAGGATTTTGAACTTCTGAGCTGAAGACAGAGAAAGTAGCTTCTCTTCTGCCACAGAGATGACCCTGACTCTTAAAAGATGAAAATATTAATTTATATATGTGGGGAGTGGGAGAAGTCCTTGTTGAATGCTTGTCGAAAAGACATACAGTCTAATCTAAATCATTGCTTTTAAAAACTTGGCTTTCAGTAATTTGGATTTTTGTATCGTCAGAGATGAAATCTGATTTCTCTGTTTTGGATTAACATGAAAGGGCTGGGGGAAGAAGTTACTCTGATGCAATGGTGATCCACAGTGAATGGAATCATGGAATCATAGAATGGCCTGGGTTGGAAGGGACCTTAAAGATCATCTACTTCCACCCCCCTGCCATGCACAGGGACACCTTCCACCAGACCAGCTTGCTCAGAGCTCCATCCCAGCTGGCCTTGAACACTTCCAGGGTTGGGGCATTCACAACCTTTCTGGGCACCTTTTCCAGGGCCTCACAGCCCTCACAGTAAAGAATTTCTTCCTAATATTTAATCTAAACCTGCTTCTTTCAGTTTGAATCCATTCTCCCCTTGCCCTGTCACTACATGCCTCTCTCTCTCCAACTTTTTTGAGGTTCCTTTCAGGTACTGGAAGGATGCAGTTAGGTCACCCTGAAGCCTTCTCTCCTCCAGGCTGAACAACCACAATTCTCAGCCTTTCCTCATAGGAGAGGGGCTCCATCCCCCTAAGTCAACTTGGTGACCCTCCTCTCCACCAAATGCTGGTTCCATAAAATGCAAGTTTCAAATGCACTTCAGCAAATTTCCAGTCACACAATCACAGAATGTTCTGAGTTGGAAGGGACCCACAAGGATCATTGAGTCCAACTCTAAAGTGAATGAACCACATGGGGATTGAACCCTTGACCTTCGTGTTCAATGAATACTTGATGTTATCCCACATCAGTAGTAATCAAAAGGAATTAAAGTTAGATTTAATGCTAAACACAAGCTGGAATACTCTGTTTTGTACCACGAAGTTTTGCAGTGATTGGAATTTAATTTCCTTTTTTCCTTCCTTTCAAGAACCCACTAAAAGCTTTCTTTTCCTGTTTGTTGGGGGTTTAGAATTTTGGGTTTTTTTTAAACTGGTTTGTGGGTTGTTTATTTTGGAGGTTTTTTTGTGATTTCTTTTTAACTGCTTCTCAATGCACAATTCCCTTAAGGCCTAGCAAGTTCTAGTTAATTCACTGAAACGAGAAATTGTACCAACTATACTTTAAAAGGAATGGATGTTGTTTAGCCAGTACTGCCTACTTGAGTTAAAGCTCAACCAGCCTTTGCTATCAAGGCTAGTGGGTACGAGGGGAGAAGTGCAAATAACAGTTTGTGAACACCTTAAAACATGTGACTGAAGTCTGCATAGACCAATTCTTACTCTTCAGGTCCACAGCAGAAATGGCTAAAAGTATTTTCTTAAATTCCAGAGCAGTAAGTAAACGTTTTTCTGCTGAAATCTAGGCCTTGCTTCAGTTTTATAACAGCAAGCTACTTAAGACAATACTAACAAAGTTTTACAAATAGCACATCATTTGTTTTAGTTGTCTATATCTGACCTTTGTAGGTCCATCTTCAAACAGACCTGTATATTGTTAATGCAGTAACAGCAAGAACAACAGTAAGGAAAGACAGTCTTGGCCATTCATGCCCTCCACTTCCCTGGGAATCTCTAAGGCATGCAGCACAAATCTCTGCCCAGTCCTGCTGCACAGAGGCTTCTTACAAGGCATGTTGCCTATAAAAGCTGCACAAAGATCACAAACTCTGCTGGTTTTCCAGTACTCTGACTCAAACACTTGTGGCAAGTGGCTACCTCCAATCCAGCTTTTGAATAAGTGTAGCCATGCCAACACTTTCATCAGCCACCTGAAGACCTGATTCTGAAAGGTCTCAAGCATGACAGCAACATTTTTACATTCTACGTATGCTGTCTAAACACTTCAGATCCCTTGTGGCACTTCATCATCCAACATGCTAGGAAGACAAGTGTCACTGGAACATAACACACCTGCAAGGGTTTTTGCTTTTTTCTTTTACTGTGGTGGAATTTAGAGATCTTAGTTCAGACTGAGGCCCTTTGATTAGGAGGTAGAGAGAAAAAAGATAGGTTTGGAATTCAGTAGTCTTAAGAAAACACTGTAGTCTGAAATGTACTCCAAAATTAAATGATAAGAGCCCACACCAACCCCCTACTGACCTGGTCAAACAGCTGTTTGCCTGTAGTGTTTGGCTGGATGGCAAACTCCAGCTCTGCATCCATAGTAACAACTCGAACGTTGATCTAAGGAGAAAAACAAAAAGCATTGTTTAAGATGTATTGAAAGTTTTTTCCAGGTGTTAACACAGTACTTTGTGTACAAGAGCCTCCATGCTTTGATGCACTCCCGTAACCTCTATAATAAACACACTTAAGCCTCAATTAGAATTGTGTTATCACACCAGCAAACTTAATTGGGGCACTCATTCTGCTGTTTTAACCAAATTGCTCCACAGGTTTTCCTACTCAACACAGGATTGGACTGATCTTCTGGTTCAACAGGAGGGTATTTTAGACTTGACCCTTTCCAGGCCTAAACCCTCTTGGACTAAGAGCTATTGTGTGTGCACAGTATAGCTGCCTGCAGGCCATCCCTTGGATTACGAAAGGCCCTAATGACTAAATTAAATTTAAGACTTATAATTTAACTTCCATTTATATTAGAGCTGGAATTAATCTGAGGTTTTAAAGGCAAAAGGCTGCAGATTATTCTTATAAAGCAATCAGCATTAACCTGATAAATGTTCATTCTTTCCCTCATAAAAATCTACTCAGCACATAAAAACAGCAGTAACAGGTACTGAATGATACTACAGGGCAGGAGTTCAATAAGCTCTTACTGTCAGTGAAGAAACAACATAACCAGATTTACTGCAATGGCACTAGACTGCAAGACAGAGGTTACTACTGAATGCAGCCGGCACGAGTGTTTAATGACTAGAAGTTTATTAGCAGTTAATCAGGAGGCAAAAGCAGCAGCTAATCTTGCAGGGAATGGCATAAGGAACAGTAAAATGGCAAATCAGGAAAGGATTACCTCCTACTGTTCTGCCTACTGCTTGCAATATTACACTACTTCTCAAAAAATGCAACAACTCCAAAACAAATTAAAAAACCCCAAACTTGGATGATTGTGTCATACAGTTCTGCTTTCTAGCTCCATATTTTAAAGAAAAGAGAAGAAAAAGTGGACATGTAAACACAAGGCCAGACAAGAGGTAAGCTTTAGGCAGATGAGATTTCATGACAATTTCCCAACATTTTGTAAATGTCACATTACAGAAAGCCAGGGCTAAGAGACCAGGAGAGCCCGGCACACATCTGAAGAAATGAGAGGTAAAAGAGACAGGAGAGGAATAGAATCACTCACTACAAAGCTTTGACCTCCAGCAGTCCCAGCCACTTAATTATGTATGTTTAAATACTAGGAAAAATGTCAGGTGAAAAATGTTACAATGAACACAGAACTGAGAATAAAACAAGTTGCTTCAGCTAGTTTTAGTCAAATACATTAGAAAGCTTTGCACTCTTTTTTCAGTGAGACAATGAATGTTTAACCAACCTGCTTCAATTTAATGGTGGACCTGGTAATGTCAGGTTAATGGCTGAACTTGATCTTAGAGATCTTTTCCAAACTAAATTGTTCTATGAAGGCATCAAGTATCTTTATAGTTTCTTTCTTCTGTTCTCTCCCACATGACAGAGGAACCTCATAAAGAAAAATGACTGAAAGCAGTTTCCATGTCATGGGACCAGAGAAGATGACTTAGTGCCACCACTTTCAAGCTGTATTTTTAAAGCGCTGTCCTTTAAATTAGGTCTTTAAAAAATTTCTCTAAATGCAAGATGAAAGAACAAGCAAGAAGGTAAAAGGAGTTCTTGGCAAACCTAATTGTAGCATTTGGGAACCATAATGGAACATGGAATTATGTTTAAGGTTTTCTTCCCATGCCTTAAAAACCAAAGGTTTCCCAAGAAGTAGGAAGGAAGGGCAAGTTCAGATATCCAAATCTCTGGACCAGCAAGGCTACAATTCAAACATGTGACCTTAAAAAACACCTGTTGCTTAATCCCTCTCAACAATAAATCCCTAATCATATTCTAATCCCCCTCTACCCACTTCAAGGAAACATATGCTCAAAGTCTTCAGTTTTGTACTGAGCAAGTTATATGCATTTGGCTGAAATACCACAGTGGTCTAAAACATGTATCACTTTACAAGCTAAAGAACTTAAAAGGATGTGCTTCCTACTCACCAGAAAACCTGCAGAATATTGGCAGAGCACAAATTCCAGCTAGTACCAGTATGTATGTATTTTTCTGTATCTCTCCTAAGTGGTTATCTGCTAGTAAAAAAAGTTGAACTCCCCAATCCTGTTTTACTACAACCCTAAACGACTGTAGGATTAGCTATATAGTGAGCTATTTACTGCTAAAGCCATTTAGTCACTACATATTTTAGGAATTATTTTAGTATTAAGACCAAAAATCGTAGTAATATGCTTTTCCACTTCAATCATCCAAAGCCAGAGGCATGCAGGAACATGACTACTTGGTTATCCAAAACGCTTTCAAGGACACTTGGGACCTGCAGTAAAGGTTAATTTCAGTGTTTTTGAGGGCTGCATAAGCATCAGGGCAAAGAGGAATTCCCTGGTGTGCTCTCAGACAAACTTCCAGCCACATGACAGGCAGAGCAAGAAGAGACAGAGCCTTCTGTCCCTTCAATGAGTTGATGACTGCCTTAAAATATTCTTTGAGTCTCTTTCCTGCCCTATTAAGCCCTCCTGCTTCTCATCTCGAAACTTTAGCCTTAATGTCAAGAATGTAATGGTTTTAACAGTCTTTCTAAATGGATGTCCTACAACCACTCCATAAAAGCTTTTAGCCACAGAGAAGCTGGTAGTAAAGCAGCAAACAGAGCTTAACCCACATGAAACCCTGGTTTAGACAGTCTGAGGAAACCTTGATGCCTGTTACACTGAGAGTCGATCGGTTTGGCATTCAGCTCAGACCAGAGGAAACTCCCCATGGCGCCAAGATGATTAAATCAACACCCAAGGTGCTAACCAATTCAGGAATTGTTGGGAGGAAAACAGTGAACAACTCAAACTAATTTCCATGGGCAACAAAAAGAGTAAGACAGTTAAGACGACTTTCACAGGTGAAGTCCTGCTCACCCTGTCTAGGCAAGGCATGTCCTTTGTAAGATCCTACCAAATCCTGGCAGTAATCCAGGACAATGCTGAAGCCATAATCAAAATGAAAACAGTTTTTAATTTTTAAGAGCACAGGGGTGTGGAGGAGAGAGAACAGCACACAGCTGTTTTACATGAAATATGGGTTTTTATTAAAAGATATGTGCACTTAAGCACAAAGCATGCTAAAATCCTAGACAGTAAGATGTGACTTCTTTCTTGATAGCCCAATGTCATAACACTTTATGATTCTGGGGGGTCGAAATAGATTATATTTAAGGTCCTTTCCAACCTTAACCATTCAATAATTCTACTTTTATGTCTGAAGCTAACACTTAAAATTACAAATAGGGCCTTAGGAGGTTTGCTTGTGCATAGAAAAACATTACAGAACACAAGTTTTTCCTCTTCCCCTGTCTTAGGGTGCATAAAATTGCTAACAAATTAGATTCAGAAGGGAAAGAGCATACTGTTGAAAAGGCAATGCCATTTGCATTAAAAGGAAAAACTCTCCTTGAAGCCAAAGAACTTAGTACACTGAAAGACTGAACACCAGTTCTGTGACTTCAGACTGGACTGTAACATGATAGCTACATTACCAACTCCAACAAGAGAACAGAAGATGAAGGCCAGAGCCAGAGGGAACTTCAGTGTAGAGTTTAAATGATTGTAACACTATGGAAGGTCCTTGTACTAGAAGTTAGAAAGGAATCTTCTGTGCTTTAGCAATGCCCTTAAGTCATGCATTTGTTCTTACTTTTGTTGCTGTTAAAACAAAATCTCTTCTAATGCTAAGTCAGTAGATCAATCCTTAGGGCAGGTGCAGCCTTTCAGAGTCCATGCATATCAGTAGAGTATCTAACTTGAAAACTTAAAGTGCCGTTTGAAAAACATTCAGAAAACACTGTCTCTTAAGAAGGCAACACACTATCAACTAGCTGAGTGGCACCACCTCTGTGGAAGAACCAAGACCTAGCTGGGAACCTAAGATGACAATCCCTCTTCAACCCCTTCCTCTCACAAACATCCAGTTTTCAGGTGTGTTGGACACTATGAATGCACAGCTGCCGTTTTTTCTAACATTGAGCACCTTGGTGTAGAATCTGTCCCTGGCTGCAGGCAACAGGGTATCTGAAGTTAACCATTCGTCTCCTGATACTGCAGCTCCACTGAAAAACATCCCACACTGAAGAGAAAAGGGGAGGTAGAACAGACCCTATCCCCCCCACCCCGTGCCCCACCCCAGCTCTCTCACACACTATGCCATTTTGGATATTTTGCACCCTGCTGAGAGTAATCTAATAGTTTACTTACATAATAAAATAGATCAGTGAAACCATGAAGTTGTGCAAGTCATTTAAATAAGACCATACAATTTAGTTTCAGTGAATACATAAGATAAAGGGCAGTAAATACCAACTTTTACCCATTAACACAGGACAAACCGGTACTTAACTGTGTCACTTATCATTATCATTAGGCAGCTCTAAATGCCTTAGACAATGCTCAGGAATGTCTTCTTCCTCTTTCTAAGGAGGAAGAAAGACCAGAGTCTCCTAAGCAGCAGGTTTCCAAGTGGAGTATCTTTCCAAGTGGTGGCAATTAGAAGTGGAGAACCCTAGACAGACATGCCTTCTTTCTTCAGTCACTGGGTGTCTGGAAATCCCAGGAGTCACTCATTCATTTAAGCAAATCAGCCACATTTTGAAGTGTTGTACTGCACAGCACTTTCTACGAGAAGCAGCACACAGAGCTGTTAAGCTCTCTCACACACACACAAACTGACTGTGTGCATATGGACTTGCTTGTGCTGCAGGAACACGGAAGTCTTAACAAGCAAGAGGAAGCAGTGGTATTAATAATACTGTTAAGAAAGTAGTAGCATTAATCCTCACTTCTGGAGGTCTACTCTTTCACCACAAAAGCAGCAACTACTAATGGAATAAATAACAGGCAAGCTTCTTGGCCTGGGCTTCAATGCATCTGCAAGGACAAAGTAATCTCATTTTGACCTTAGCAACCAGAGCTGTTCATAGACGTGTGTAGTGATTAAGTGTCTGGTAATAGGAAAAACAACTTCATGCAGCAGCATCAGAAGGGCACTGAAACTGCTCTCCATTCTTCCACATTCCATTCAGTAGTGTTCACTGGTTACAGGTCCAACAACAAAGAAAGATATTGTGCTAAATGATGGAGTAACTGTTGTTCCAGCTTCTGGAAACTGTTATGGGAAAATTTTCAGCTTTGACTAGGGAAAAAAATCCTAGAGGCTTCAGAGCTCAGACCTAATCTGTTAACATCTCGGTATCTGCATTCCTCTGTCCTCAACAAGTTATTTAAGTCAACAGGTAATGGTTCAGGTAATAGTAAAGACAACTCTGAGAAGGTAAGTAGCACAAATAACACAGAAGCAACTGCAGAAATATTAGTTCAATTTATTACATTGTTCTTAAGAACCTATGAACACCAGCATGTGAAGAACGCAATATTTGGAGCCAATTCTGTTTCTTCTCTGACAGAATAACCTGCCTGATGGATCAAATCTCATCTAATAGCATATTTGATGTGATACCATACAACATAGACTAATGTGAAATTATAACCAAATCATAAGTTGTGCACCTACATTCTCCATAGCTTCTTTCAAAGCAGGAGACAAGTGTCATGAATATCAAGCAAACGATCAATTCCATTCGCTGCTGCAGGATCACCAAAACAACCTTCCTCCCAGTTGGGCTCAGCAACTTCATCTTGATGGAACACTGCAGGGACACATATTCTGACTTTTTCCTGTCAGGTGAAGGTCTTGAAAAGGGAATGTGAGTGTGGTGGGATTGAGGGAATAAGAAAACAAAGTAAAGCATTCTCACTGTCCTTGGAAGATTGAATGCACTTAAAAGACCACGAACAGCACCTAATCAAGAACAAATACGCAAGCCTTTTGGGAGGACAGGGTTGGAATTCAAAGATCTTGATAGGTCTGAAAAATAGTTACAGGTGCTGCACTCAGAGAGGTGAGAATGGAGAAGAGGCGGAGATGAACAAATTACAGGCCTGCAAACAATGGGCTACAGCAGGACTGTAGACAAGGATGTGGTTTATTATAATCCTCAGAAAAACACCACATTTCCTGGTGTGATGCTATTACATAGAAGGGAAAATTACATTCTTGAGTGTATTTGTCACCGGAAGCATTACAGAAGGTGACTATTCTGTTCTGCCTGCCTGATTGCTTGCTAGTTGGAATGCTGTCATCCAAATTTGAATGCTTCTTTTGGAAGGGGGCGAGTTAATCAAGGAAAGTCTACACTAATCTACAGGTAAGGTGTTTCTGGGTTGGTTGCCTGTTGGGTTTTTTTTGTCTCTGTGCGTTTGGGGTTCTTTGTTGGTTTTGGGTGTTTTTTGTTTATTTCAAACTGGATTTTATTTTTAAACATATTACTGATCCCTTTCCAAATGGGAGTTGTCTGAAACATGACATGTTTTATACAGAAGACCACAACTTCTAAACTCACATGGAGAAAAACAGTAAAAAACCCTCTTACTGCAGGCTGGGTAACATGACAAGAAACAATAATTGCTGGAGTGGTAAGATATCATGATATTATGTAACCACTTCAATCCAGCCTTCAGAAAGCACAGGTTCAAGTCCTTCCCGGTGCTACATTTTTATGATTTAAAGGATGTCCAAGGACCTGAAACCAGAAGGCAAATGACAAACCCACCATTTCTCTTCTGTGGGAAGGACTATCTGATTCCTATGAGAATGGGAAAGAACTGCACAGCACAACACTCAAGAAAGCCTTTCACATGCTCCTCCCCTGCTCCCATGACAGAACCTTTCATGCACTGCCTGCCCAACACGGAGCATTTCAGAGAGGGCAGCAGCAACACAGTGTCATGTTCCCTCGTACACTGGGGAGCACAGTTTGCTGATGAGGAAGAAAAGAGCCTCAGCAGTTCACAAAATGTGAATAGGGGACGGGGTCACTGGCATCCCCTTGGCTGACAAGGCAAGCTGGTTGCGCGCATTTGACCGACCCAGTTTCTCAGCATACCACGCTAAATCAAAACACCCGTCTGTGAACCGAGGGACGTGTTCCATTTCAGATCTCATTGTGTTAAACATTGCTTCCTCATTGCAAATAAATGGGAACATTAAGCCACGTTCCAATGGAATTCCTCAGAGTCTATGAAGCAGTTAGGCATTGCTGCATTTGCAGCAGGTAAAATCAGAGCTGAGTAGACTGGTCTTTGCTCCTGAAAACCTTGCTCACCTTCCCAGAAGAGGGAGAACTACCACTGAGGGTAAACTGAGTTGTATACAAGAATCTGTAATCTAGTAGTTGCTTTAAAATTGTCCAGTATGATTGTTAGCCTTAACTACTAGTCAGCTTTAATACAACAGCTTGTACAACCATATTTTTGGGGGTACTGGTCCTCAGTATTTAAGGAGCAATAGCTATGTCAATTGTACTTAACTGAAATTTCTTAAGTTTAGTCAAGGCAATACGAGCCCAGGTATTTGCTGCTCTCATGCACGGTGGAAAAGACTTACGACTTCTTCTGTGGCAGTTTTTCGGAAGAGAAATAAAGTAATTTGAGAGGAAGCTAATAAAAATCTTGGAGTGAAATCTGAAAGCTGGACTCCTGGATGAAGTGGAGGGCAGGGGGCTCATATGGGCAAAAAAACTTTCAATACCCAGATCTGGGGAGTCATCTAGAAATTCCAGTTTTAACAAAGTGGGTGGAATTTTCAGAATGAATTTCCCCCTCCCTGCCAGCACACACAAACAGGTTGCAAGAAAGCCAATCCATCGAGTTCAGTATTGCACCCATGTCACTTAACTCTTCTTTGTAAGATAGCATAAAACCTTCCTTATAATTAAACACAAACATAATCCTAGAATGCAAATTCGAACTTTTTTATGTATAGATGTACAGAAGATGCCATACTAAATTACATGCCTATCTCAGTTCCCTTAATGAAGGCCTGCTATCTCTTCTGTCAGCATGTAATAACTGCATAGTAGGCATCTGCATGAAAAGTCAAGGAGCAGCCATGGCTGCAATTCAGTTCATTATCTTAGGTCAAGGAATAACACTTTGCATGCCAAAAGATCATGAAGATTTCATGCAGGTGTGGCAAGTGCAAGTGACAGTACATCTCTGAAAGCCCTGGCTCCCAAATGCTGAGGCCCCAGACAGACTTCCAGCATTCTCCACCTCTGATCAGCTCTGTACAGTTAACTGCTCAGTGAAACAATACAACCAAGCAAGCACTCTTCCCAGAAAAAAAAAATTAAAAAATTAAAGTATTTCTCCACTCACTGAAGTTTCCCCCAACTCTTTCCTAACAAGCAAGCTGCATCATTCTGTTTCAAGCTAGGAACAAGATGAAGAACTGAGAGACAGAGG
This sequence comes from Origma solitaria, assembly GCA_013397895.1. Classification (NCBI taxonomy): domain Eukaryota; kingdom Metazoa; phylum Chordata; class Aves; order Passeriformes; family Acanthizidae; genus Origma; species Origma solitaria. The sequence continues at coordinate 2,688,067 of VZRL01003661.1, read as the reverse complement.
CCTATTTAAAATCTTCAAATTAGGTAGGTTTTTTTAAATGTAAAATTACCTAGGCAGAGCTCAATGTTCTGGCAAGACATAAAGCAATGAAGTGTAAGTCTGAAAGGCCGCAGGATACTGCCCTTGAACAAAGCCCCGTTTACCTAGGGACCCCAGGTGTTTTTCATGCAAAACACTTGCCCTCACTATGTGAGGGATGTAAGAATGATTTACTTTGAACATGATATTATGAAGAAGCAGGAGGGTTTACGGTGTTTCACTGAAATACATTAATGTTTTCACTTTAAAGACTCTCTGATGCTGTATAATACTCTATTAGCATGTTCAGAATATCTGTGTACAAACAGCAGTCTGGTCTTTAAAGAAGAAAAACATAGCCAGTGACAACAGGCTCAACATAGCACCACTGTCTGGAAGTGTCATTTGCCCTCAATGGACGCTAGGATGGATTTAGGAACAGAGAGTGCAGCAACAATAGGTCCTTTGTACATAAAGAATAAATACAGAGGAAAGCTAGAGGCCACTGGATCAAACTCCTGCATACACAGACTGTTTTATCATGACAGCTGTTGCATCTAATTAAACATAATGAAGTTGCAAGACAGGCTTTATACATGAAGTTTAAAGCAAGCCCCACAAACAATCCTCAAAAAAGCTTTATCTCAAGAAGTTGCTCAGAATCCAAAATGGATCAGATCTTCTGCTGTCTTCCATCAGAAATATAAGGATGGGGCCAAGTGCAGATAACATAGAAGTTTGAGATCTCAAGTTTTACTGTTGTTTCAGGGTCTTTTAAACAATTTAACATCTCCAATATTTACACTACATAAAGCAATATCATCCTTGTGCAATCCCAATGAGGGAAAAAAAAAATTAGTATCTTACAGTCTTGATCTGGAATACAAATACCATTTCTTACCTCTCCTTGGCTTTTTCACTTGAAAGCAACAAACACACAACAATTTCTGCAAAAGGTGAACTCCACAGGTGAAGTCACAACAATCAGGGGCAGGATCTGAAGGTGTAAATAATCTGAATAAAAGCTAAAATAGCCTCAGAGCTTCCCCTGAATCCAAGCACCAATATTGGTGTCTTTCATTCCAACGCTTATACAGAGATCTGTGTTCTAGAGAGCAATGTGCATGGAAAACCCAGAGCCATTACAGCATCAGAAGTCTGACAGCAACAACACAGCTCTCAACACTTTCAACAGATCCTGTGGTGGTTGCTCCTCTGGAGTGGAAGAGCAGCACATTACATTGGAACAGGGTGGGCTGTGTGAACACAAGGATTATCTATGACTTACTCTCTCACAGGACTATGACCTGGGAGTTTCAGGCATCCAAGAAAAAACTATTGGAGAAATGTTCTCAGTAACTGTACTCTTCCCAGATGGAAACGTTATAGGATACAAAGCAGAATTTTCATCAGATGTGGACTTGAAGAAGGTCAAGGATGCTCAAATAATTGCAATGCAAGGATCAACTAAGCTAGCTAGGACTTCTCAGTTTGGAAGAAAATTAACTGAGGCTAGGACATAAAGGCATATAAACTCATGAGCTGCGTGAACAGAGTAGACAAGGAACATGCGTTCATTGTTCTACCAACAAAATAACTACAGGGCATCAACACTGAATAAGGAAAAAAAAAAATCAAATAGCACTGTAGCAAGGAGGTTTGTCGATAACTTTCCAAACAATATGAAGGTTATGTAGGACAGCTTTTGTTAAATTATACTATGGATGCTGGAGTTCACAGGGTTTCAAAGGGAGACTGGACAAGTTCACAGAAGTCCATTTAGTAACTCATTATACAGGACCTTTCAACCTCCAATACCTCAGAAGAAAGCAATGGTGCATATCTTTGAAATACTCTTCCTCAGGCACCAGCTTTTGGCTGACATCAGAAGTGTGCTATTAGGCTACAAGGGCTTCTGCCTGACCCACAAGGCCAGCCATGTTCATACAGACAACAAAGTGCAGAAGGAAAATGAACTCCATTTACTTAGGGAGAAATAGCAGTGCAACAAGTCACACAAGGCCCAGTAACTATGTATGTCCATTCTGCATTCTAGATATCAATCCTTTTGTCAGAGATATTTTTTTTGTTTGATATCCCACCCTTCTGTTTTACCTGTTCCATATCAGCCTCTTTCATTTTACTCACAGACTTCAGTGGAACATATTGCATGGCACTTGTGAATTTTATTAGTGGGGTTATGTGATGTGATCACCTCAGACAGCTTGATAATCTGATCTATGTGCAATACACTACAATGCTTCCACTTCTCAAGAAGGTACTTCAAACAGCATGCAACAGGCACCATTTGCTCCCAGATAAAGGTAGGTCATAGCAAGGCCTGGAATGTCACCTAAGCACAAAGATATTGTTCTTGAGCAGTTACAGATCATAAAGGAAAAGTGATTGCAAGGATTGGCAATGTACCTCTTCCTAACCCCCTAAAGCAGCTTTGGGCTTCTGAGAAGAAACTCTTCACAAGCCCCTCACTACAGATGTGTGATGGCAAACAAATATGCACCAGTGGTTCCCAAAGTGTACCCTGCACACAGTGAGGGCAGAAAAAGTACCTTTCAAGAGTTTGTCTGCACAGCTGTGTCAGTTGTTAGGGAGGAAAAACTATTCTCCCTCACACTGAGATCACTGAACATCAATTATGCAAATCACCCCACCAACTGACACCACAGTTTGTGCAGCAGGAACTTGGTACAATCACTTACGTCTACAGAGACAAAAAGTTAAGCAAGCTAAGTGTATTTAGCTAGGTGTTGAAGAACAACTTTAGTTCCCACAAATAACTCTAAAGCCCAGATCTTACAGTACAGACTTGAAGTTATCTACTGGGCTATACAGGCTAAGTTCAGGTGCCTGGGTACAAAGGTGAGACTCTTTAATCTCGACTTCTTCAAGTAGCAGGCAGCTTACAGATCTCCTCTCTGCATCTACAGAGTGGGGGTCTCTTGGCAGAACCAAGCCACCCTAGAGTCATTTTGTAAGCCTGCTCAAGATTCAGCAACAGGACATCTGTCCACTCATCCCCAGAGAACCCCTTCCCACACTCATTTCACGCTGAGGTTAGAACAACTACAAAAAGCATGGACATTTTAATGCAAAAACAAGAGAGGAAGAGACAGTGATAGTGACACCTAAGAGTTTTATACAATAGCTACAGCACTTGCTCATGAAAGTGAGAGGGAGAAGTAAATCCACACAAACTAAACAGGGCAATCCCACACTCCCTTCTCAAAGGAAGCAAAAGGCTACAGGCCTCGTGCAGAGGAGTCAGTACCTCTTCCAACAAACCTACACAATGGTTAGCCAAATACAAGTCCGTGGCCAGCAAGCAACAGTTTTTCTCTTACTTACTCAATTAGAAGGCAGAGTTCTGCATATTAATTCTTAGGGTTGGGATTTTTACTTTAATGGACAGCTGTTACTATCAGGTGTTCATCAGCCCCAGCTGAGCACATAGCTGCTGCTCATGCTGTCTCAAAGAGGAGAGCGGATGCAGAGAAGGCAAGTGAATTTCCCCACTATGAAGTAGGAACTAGAAAGAGAAACAAAATCTGGATCTGAACAGATAAGCAATATGCAGACAGAATGATTAGCATTACACTGAGCTATGCCCCGTTTCCAGCCTTGTACAGCAACAATTTTCCCCTCTCCTATGTGCAAGGATCTCATACGCTGCTGTTCTTCTGCAAAGAGCAGCACTTCTCAGCTCAGAGGCTAAATGTTATCTATTGCAGGACCTAGGCTTCAAAGCAAGCACACAGCACAGCTAAAGTACATTACTTAACAGTGTGCAGCGTGGTTCAGTGATCCTGGGCAGCACTGCCTTCCATCAAGGTCAATCGAGTGATTATGGGATTTACAGTGCATGTAAAGCGCTTTGGGCACAGTGTGCCAAACAAGAACAACACTGACGAGGGAATCTTCAGTGGTCATCAAGAAGTCTTATTCTCAAAAAGTCCTGACATATCGCAGCTTTTTCTCGTGGACAGAGGAAGATGTTCATGTGGGTGGAGGAAGTGAGCAGAACAGGAAGGCTTATCTCCCTCCTATTGCCCTTTAAGAAGGCTAAGAAATTCTTTAAGTAGTGACTAACATAACAGTTAACACCCTTGGTTTCTCTGCAGCAGCTAACATCCCACAACAAACTGCCCTCGGAAATGCTTACTCAGCTCATGCAGTAAATAAGGGTTTTGGCAAAACTGTGAACTCGTTCTCTTATAACTTCAGTCATCTCCCTAAATTTATTGCTTATAGAATCCTCCACCTTTCTGTTGCACCAGTGAGTGGGAGCTCTTACATTTGGCAAATGGAAGCTTCCTGGGGTTTCCATTTTGCCTCAGAGTGAGTATACATCTCCTGGTACCACGTACACCACACATTGTATCACCTAATGTACTGCAATTGGTGCTTACAAGAGTAATATTTTATTCTTAACTTAATCTATAGCTATCCATAAGCTAAGAGTATTTTAATAGATTATGAACACTTAAGGATATGAAAAAGTAATATTACTTCAGCCCAGTTATAGCAATCTGCTGTGAAGAGCTCTGAGATAACACCACTACGTGTAGTTAGAAGACACATAGTCAAGAATAAATTGAGATCTGGGAACAAATACAATTATTAATTGTTTAGATTTAGAAATAAATTCCTGTCACTACACTTACAAATTTTTAGGGCTGGCTTATTGAAAACTTGTTGAATTTTAATGCCATAGTCTGTTCGCAGACAGATAAAGGTTTGGCAGAAGACTCGTATTCTGGAAAAAGAACTTGAAGACAGCGTGCATGTATATTCAACATCAAACAGGTATGGAGGACTTCTCTAACCACTTCATGCCAAGCAGACACTAGCACATTATTAACAACACAGGGCTGGGAAAAACCTTTTGAGACATCAGTTCCAGTTACCCACTCCGGCAGGCAGCAGCATTAAATTGTGTACTTGTCAAATTTTACCTTAAGGGAAGTTAGGTCTTGGAATAGTCTTCTAATAAGATCAACAAGGGAGGGAAAAGAAAATCCTACCCACCCACAAAAATCACCCCCACCACATGCACTTAACTGTTCTAAGGCTTGAAAGTATCTTAAACCACAAATTCTGCTTAAAGCAATTCTTTCTCCTCTTTAGCATTTAAATCCCTTACATTTTACACAGGTGAAGGAAGAGATAAGTCCTTGAATTCTACCAGGCTAAAGTAGCCAAGCACCCTTTAATCTTTAGGTGGATTTCTGTCTCTGGTCATCCCAAACCCCCTCTCTAGATTCTGCTTTGAATTTTCTCTTCTGGACACAGGTAAGTACCCACATAAAAGGAAAGCTCATGCTAGCACCTTCTATTATAGCTTTCTGTTAGAGAAGCCCTACACATTGCAGATTACATGGACAACGGGACAGCTGTACTACCACTGATTAATCCACCTCCTTCTATCCTATTTAGTGAAGGACCTTCTTTCCCCACCCCTCCAAGTTCAACTATATTCAAAGAGACCTTATTACCCCAGTCCTTCAATCCCCTTTATATGTTGGCCCTCTGCATCAATAATATCTCCCCTTCAACAGCACAGCATTAACAGATTTTGTTACCATGCTCAGCCTTCTGACCACAGGCCATTAATAAAAGTATTAAAAAAAGGTGCCTCTGGATATTATTCACCCGTATTTTCTCTTTAGCACTAGAAGCTGCTAGACTGCATTTACTGCTGTCCTCTCTTTACACAGTTTTATACACATTCACACAAGTATTAAAAGTTCTTGTGCAATACTACATCAGTCAAAGGCTATGCTGCAAAGCTGACTTAATTTGTTGCGAAGCCTCATGGTTTTTTCCCCCAAGAGGAAACAGAAAAAAAACCCCCAAACCAACCAAACAAAAAAATCCACCTTCAATAAAGTAACCAAGAATGCTGGTAGATCAGATCAAATTCACAGCTCTATAGACCCGAGATCACATTTCCTTCTCCTTCAGTAAGCACTGTTCATTAGCCCGCAGCCATGCTGCTCTAGCCACAATTTATTAGATGGGTTTGTTTTGCAAGAAGATATAATTCACCTAAAACACCATCCATTAAAAGAGTCATACAGAAATAAACTAGCACCACGAATCTAGGGAAAACGCAGACAGTACACAGACACTGCAGTAATGAAAAGATGCAAGGCTTAGCAAGTAAGTTTATTTAGCATTTCACTCATTTCCAGCAGGATTTGGACAAGATGACACCTTTTGCATTTCCTTACAAAATAATTCACTACCTGTAAAGCCCAATGAACCTCTGTACAGGCTAGGTGGAAATCATGCATCTGAACTGTTGAACTGCCAGCCATAAACCCTCATGAACTGGGTATAGGTTATATATTTATAGCCTACCTTGGAGAGATCTCGTTACTTTGTAACTGTTACACATGGCAGAATATCTGTGTTAAATTATATACTAAAACATGTCTATATTAACAAATATATTTATTTCAGAATTATTTTCTGGACTGTTACTGAAATTTATTTTGAGCACAGTAAGTATGCATCAGATACAACTAATTGTGACCAAATGTTACCATAGAGTCAGGAGCACAGTTGGCTTTCTAGGACTTCTCTTTGGTACTCAATTAGAATACAAAACCACTAATGTTCTAATGTTAATGGACTTGCCATTTGTTTACCCTGATATAATAAATTACAAACATGGTCTGTAAGCTTTCTGCATGCATTTGTAATTCTTGTTAAAACAATAGTTTCATACAAAGGTTTAGCGTATTGGATTGGGGGGCAGGGCAAGAGGGGAAGGTGCTGCCAAAATTTTGCTTTCTGCCATCATAATCTCTACTTGTAAGTAACTGATGACCAGCGTGTGAGACTTCACACACAGCAGGATGAAATCTGCCAAGCAACACCATATTTACTTATGCTGTGTAGACAAGACACTTGCAAACAAGCACAGGTAATAAATATTTAGCATTCATGCCAAATACCCAGCAGAAACTCACACTGTTTCCCTGTGTATCCCAAGAGGTCATGCTATCATTCCTCACACATGCCAAAGGCTGTTGTCACATTCGTCCTGAGCACAGTTCTGCCTCTGGAGTGACAGCTTTACATCCTCTTTCCATGCAAACTGACACGAATCCTATTTAACTGTATTAACATCAAATGAGCTGAGTTGGGAAGGATCCAAATCCAGTCTCAGTCTAAAGCAGTCAGACTGAACAGTGTGTTTTACTAAAATAACCTCTGCAAATTTCCTCTTTTCCGTTTACAGTGAGGTGGCAGTTAGCCCCACTAAACAGCAGATTAAATTTAAAAAATGCTTATATTTACAAAGTATTGGCACAGAGTCTTATCCATAAATCCCAGCCGGTAGGTCACATCTCAGAAGGCTTTACAGAACTACTGTCCTTCCCCAGTAGAACGTGGTTTACATCATCCACCTTTGTTATTCACTGGCTAGTCAGCCAAGAAACAAAGAAAAATCACCATCTCTGAGGGAATACAAACATAGCCCTGCCAAGCAAAACGATAAACACAGCTGTATTTTTTTTTAAGAGATTAAAGAGTTTTTGTACACCTATCCATTGCTTCCAGTGCGACTTAGTCCTAAACCAGGATTTCAGATTATTCTAACCAGGATATTTCAAGAAAGCACTCTGTAATTAGCAAACAGCCAACAAGGCAGAAAGAGATTATTCACACACAACCTTTTATATCCATGCTTTGTAAATTATATATTTGCTTCCCCCAATTACAGAAGGGCCCTTTCAGTTAGACATTATTATATGCAGCAATATATCACCTCCCACTGATGTAACACAGCCAAGGAGACTGAAGAATTATCAGTTCTTAAAAGGACTGAGCACAGCTTGGTTTTGGCGTGTTTTTGTCTTTTGTTGGTTTGGTGGTTTTTTGTTTTGTTGTTTTTTGGGTTTTTTTGGTTGTGGGGTTTTTTTGGTTGTTTTTATTATTATTATTTGTTGTTTTGGTTTTGGGGGTTTTTTTGTGGGGTTTTTTAGTCTGTTTTTTGGGGGTTTTGGTTTTGGGTAGATTTACAGAAACTGCAATGTAAAAACAAAACAAAACAAAAAATTCAACTAACTTTGATTTTACAGTGGTAAAACATCAGCTGCTTATTACCACAAAGATAAGCTTGTTTGCGCTTATTTCACATTTCATTTATGTGAGCTAAGACTCACATAACTTCTTCACTGCATTGCATTTTAAGAAATATTGCCTCTATTGAACATAGATAGTAACAACAATCTGTTCTGATTATGCTCTTCAAAGTTCAAAAGTGCGTCTGCTCCAACGACTGCTCAAAGCTCCGCATTAGGCAGTTGGCTCCTCAAGGGAATTTTACCGTCTCTAACCGGCACAGCAGCAGCAGACTTTAAAATAAAACAAACAAAAAACCCACAAAAAAAGAAGTCCGGAGGGGGAGGCGGTGAGGAGGTGGTGGTGTCAAGAGAAAGAAGGAGGAGTGGAAAAGACCGTTTAATTAAAAAAAAAAAAAAATTTA
>VZRL01003661.1:2662041-2678290 GCA_013397895.1 Origma solitaria | reverse complement strand
CCCGCACCTGCCGCCGGCCGCGCCGGGGCCAGCGGCGCCCAGCGGGCACGGCCCCGCCCGGGGTGGGCGCTTCCCGGGCCGGTGGATGGCACGGGGAAGGCGTCCGGCACAAGGGAGGCAGGGACCCTGAGGGACGGCTGCTGTGCGTGGGCTCACGGAGTCCCCAGCTGCCCCGGCCTCCATGCAGCCCGGGGAACGAGTTCCAGCTTTCTCTAGTGATGGGCATTGGTGCTGGCCTGTCATAGTTACTGTGTTTCTTGACGTGGGAGGTTGGAAAATATGATTACTCAACAAAACACAGGCTTGCTTTGTGTAGTAAAGCATATTTTCAGTAATGTCAGCAAAAGAGAAAACTTTGAAAATCCGTCTAAGCTCAGAAACTATAAAACATAGAGTATACTTGAGTTGATTCTGACTTTCCATAAAGCCCCCAAAAGTTCATGCAAGTAGCCTAACAACTGATAGGCATACATAATTGACAAAGTTTGTGTCTCTGCCCCTCGTTCCTTCTCCCTCCTCACCCATGAATGTAATGCACTTCTGCATATAGTGTCTGCCAGGAACGGCTGGCCTCCCACTGCATCTCCTTGCTTGGCTGGTCACAAGAGCACATTGATTTACATAGTCATGGGCAACGGCCTGTAGGACTCAGCTCTTCCACCGTGCCAGCAATGGCAGGTAGTTGAGCGGCGAGATTAAGGAAATTGTGCAGCCTGTACCCAAGCCGCTGTCTGCAACATCCCACTTCAACCAGTGTCTGTCTGTTTGACACAGGACAGGAGCAGTGAGGCACAGAACAAGGAGAATAATAACCCACTACATAGAAAATATATAGGGCAGGAGAGAGCCTGGGAAATAGCAAGGGATGGTGACAAAAAGGACAGCCCAAACAATACTGGTCCTGCTTTGGCAGAGATCCAAATGGTGTCTTCCCTCACAGAGTCCACCAAGCAGCAATTGGTTGTGCCACATTCAAATAAAAGCATTATTACAGTGTCAGGGCTGTGAAAGAAAGGGGAGGGGAGCCGAGCTGGAGGTTTGAGAGAATTCATGGTAATACTCCTTTCCTGGTGCGTGATCCTTGGAGATTAGAGGATGCTTTACCATCAAAACAGAGCTGTGGGGGTGGCAGCTTGCAACAGCAGGTGAGAAGAAATAGTCTAAGCTGAACATCTTCCAAGAAAAGGGACATGGGATTGAACATCCTTGGGAAACAGATATGGCCTCCGTTTTCAGATGAAACGATTCCACTGAGATTTACTTGGGTCAGGTTAATTTAACAAAATATGCTGACATTCACTTTGATCAGGTTAATTTAACAAAAATATGATTTGTAAGGATACTTTCTATGCTCTTCTGCTAAGCATTACGTTTGTGGTGGGATTCATGCCTTATTCAGTAGGATGACACTGGAAATGAACCAGACCAAATTATCAGAGTGTTTTGGGTAGACTGCCGAGCACAAGGAACAACTGTTTCAAGTAAGAAGTGCTGTAAGAACCCAGCTTCTGCAGCTCTCACTGAGAACCCTAAGTGACATTCTTAGATTTTTTGCAGGGAACAGAAAATGATAGAAATGAGATATTTTCTTGCCATAGTCTTAAGTCCAGATTTTGGCTGTGACTGCAAAAAGAAAAATCAAAACAAGTGTGTGTGTCTACATCCCCTTGAAACAAAGCATTGCATGGATCTAATGGGAAGCCCATTCCCATTCTGGGAGATATTCATTCTCTAAATCCTCTCCTGTCTGTAGCTCAACGTGGGCTCAGAGATCATCACCCTGGGGCTTCATGTTGAAGCAACTCCATGTCAGAGAGATGTCTCATTTAATAGAACATAATCAGTCAGGTAAGTATTTGTTTCCATATGTTAGTTACATATCCAAGCTTAAACCCCTGTTTTTGTCGGGTTTTTGTTTTGGTTTTGGTTTTTTTTTCCTAACGCTTACCATTGCTTCCTAACCACACAGACCTAGGGGCAAAAAGAATGTAGGTGACTAATAATTAAGTGTGGCAACATACAATCTCTAGGTTCCTGTTTGCCACAGCACATAACCTTGTGCCATTCTCCCACAGTCACCTGCAATACATGGGGAAAGGTAGATACCTCAATGGCATCCATAACTACTAGCTTGCCCAATACCTCTCCACCCAAAACCAGCCACTGTGAACATATTGAGCTTATATAGGAAGAATTGTCTTCCGTGGAAGGAACCAGAACAATTCCTAGCTTGGAGTATATGTTAGACACCCTCCACCTCCTTCTTGGGCTTTTGCCTTGTACTACGTTTTCAAACCCTCTTGCCTGCAGAGCACGGTACCTTATTGAACACTTGTCTAGGTATATGTCTTTGTGACAGCACAAAACTCTCTTCTATAGCTGGGTCCCTGAGCCCCTTCCTTTATATTTCTCTCCTCACCTCCCCCCTAGAAGGATGGGAAGGTATATAATGCAAGTCCGTTCTTCCCTTTTATACAGAAGCATTCTCATCATTTCCAGACACAAACCAATCCAGTTCCCCTCTGCTCCAGAGTGCAGGTGAAAGCCCTCAGTTCTCTGTTTTTTCTGAGTGTCCTGAAAACTGGTATATTGAATTCTGGGAGTATGGACATAGCGTATAATACCAGCATTGCCTAAGAATGCTTACAGACTGAATCCCCCTTGGAGTGTGTGTGAGGGAATATTGGAGAAGGCATGAAATGGGAACAAAGCAATCAACCCCCATCAAGACATCCTGGGGCAGAAGTACAAATATAGAAAAAAACAGATACAAACATACAATCTGGGGAAAATTCCACATGAAAGCCCTATGGAAGTTGGCTACTTCTAGATTTAGGCATTAGCTAAGCAAGAGAGAGCTTTTATGTCTACCCTAACACCATCATCTTCAGTCAGACCTCACAATTAAGCATAAGACCCAAATCAAAATGAAGCCTTTAAGTTACAGGATTAAGATCTGCTCTGATCCAGCACTTACTCTTAACCTGCTTTATTAAGAGGATAGCATTACTAACCATTTAGAGGAATTAATAAGGCAGAGGAGGTGATGAAAGAATCCCGATTGCTCAGCAGGTCAGTAGCAGAACCCAGTTTCTGTCCTCTTCCCTGTAACAGTTCCTGTGACTTACTGACCCCTAACCAAACTGTGTCATCCTCATCAAGCCTGCCTTCCCTGTTTTGGAGAGAAGACCCATTCAGTTTTCCTGTTATACTTTAATCTGTAATAACATTTAAACTTGATGTGGATCATTTATGAATTCCAAGTATTTGCCTGTGTTTGCTCAAGCTATGAAGTGGCTTTTGCTTGACAGGCTTCATGCCAGCCAGTTTTTAGTCAACATAAAGCTTCCTAAGCCAGATCATCCTGGAACTGGGAAACATGGAATCTTGTGCCCTAAATCCATCATTCTTGGTTGTTCATGCAGAATCAATAGTGGCAAGAACAGACAGACCTAAACTCCCTGTTTCTCTGAATAGGAAGCTTCATCTGGGTTAGGCAAGGCACAGCTGGAAGACTTTTGCAGCATCTCTGCTGGTTTGTTTGCAGATTCACTCCAGGAATTTTTTACTATCTGAAAATCTATAGTAGCTAACTCTATCAACCCATAGACTGTGCATTTAGTATAGCAGCTAAAAAAAAGGACATTCATTAGAGTAGTTAATGGAAAGGATGCCATGTTCTAAGACATGTATAGATTTAAGGAGATTTGCTGTCATGTAGGACAGGAGTTTTGATTTTGTCAGCTGGAAGAGTTGTAAAAGGAAAAAGAACCATATGGTATTACTGACAATAGTTTCTTTTTCATTGTGCATAACTGAATAAGCAGCTTTTTACCCATTGCATTTTCTGAAATTTTGGTATTATAATTCCTGAAATGCTGGACTTCACGAAGAGTGACCAAGGACCTGGCAAGTTACAGTTCTGTCTGCACTGAGAGCTACTTCCCCACTACCCACACTGAGCTTACTGAAAACCTGACGGATTGAGGTCACAGTGGACCAGCATCTATTGGCAAAGCCCTCTTGAGACAGTCTCTGGGTTTCTTATGAAGGGGACTAAGGGTGTAAAAGAGCACAAGGCTTGTGCCTCATTTTTGCTGGTTCCTACGAGAAGCTGCTGCTGCCAAGTTCAGTTGTTTGTTGTTGCTACATGAAAAGGTGCTGTTGCCAGGTTCAGTTGTTTGTTGGTTTTTTTTTTTTCAGTAAGCATAGATTGGGGTTTTTTGCCTGCACCAACAAGAGATTAGGTACATTCAGGCCTGGAAATAAACCTCATTAAATGATCCAATGGTTACATGCTGGGAGATCCTTATCTTTGCAATCATTTTGTCTTCCAGCAGCACCCCCAAGTAGTTCTTGGGATTATTTGAGTCTCTGATTGACCATCATGGAGCCCTATGAGGACATGCTATATTATGAAAAAAAGTATATATGATGAAGTTTATGAAGGATTATTTTAAAATGTTGTAAGAAAGAAAAATAAGCAGACAAGACTTCAGGCTTTTATCTGGTTTGTTCTTATCCATCATAAAAGGTGAGAAAAGCTTAAAGGAAGATTATGAGCATGTTTCTTCTCAACAAATTTTGAGAAGTCTGAAACACAGTTTGCTTTCAGTTCCCATGAGAGTTGTCTTGGTAACCACTCTAGTAACATATTCTTCTTCCACAGGAAACTCTCTCAGGGAGTGATGCAAAGTGTGCAACAAAATCTTCTTTTCAAATGAAACAAAACATAATTTTGCATTACATTTTGTGTACACTGAGACTGAGAAATTTTTTACAATGAATGGGGAAAGCAAGACTTAGTGGTAGGTAAAATACAGATAAAATTATTACTCAAAGTAAAGGCAGGTTTAAACATGAATGTGACCAGGGAAGCAAATTCTATGGTAATCATCTTTGTAACTGACATCCACAATGAATTATTGATTTACCAACAAACACACAAATAGAAAAAGCACTGAGAGTTTTCTGAATCTATTGAATGAGAACAATCATGTCACAAACCGTTGTTTAAAAATGTGTAAAATGACGAATGAAGTTCATGACAAACTGAATTTGTAGAGATTATACCACACGTGTAAATCCAGCCATGTTTGTCCAAGGCTCAAAGCAAATGGAAACTAGGGCCAACACAGCTTTTACGTCTTATAATGAAATCATGATCTTAATGCTTATGATAAGAAAGGAAAGAGGAAGGGAGTTCCCCTGGCTAAGTAATCTCTATTTCACCTTGATATCTTCCTTTGTGCTTTTTATTTGAAATCTGATTAAAAGCAAAGCTGAGTGCCATATACTGCAAATACCCCCTGCACATCTGACCACTTTCTATGGGACCAGCTCTTTTACTGGGTGGGGGTTTTGTTTTGCTTCCTTTTGTTTTGTTTTTGTTTGTTTGTTTGGTTGGTTGTTATGGGGGGGTTGTTGTTTTTTTGTGGTGGCTTTTGTTAGGTTTTTTGTTTGGTTTTGGTTTTTAACATCAAAGTAGAAATGTGTTAAGATGGTGCTGACAAAAACTGCATGTCAAATAACATTAACTTAGTTCATGTGCTTCGTAGACAGAGCACAGATCTGTGTTTAGAGCAGGTAAGAGTGGTAAGGAAGGTGGAGGTAAAAAAATGCCCGCTGGTTGTTTGAGAGAAAAATAGTTAATAGTCTGTCTACAGGGTTTTTTTTTTACTCCAAGTTGTTTTATAATTGTATATACTGCTGACATTTGTATTGCTCTGACAGTGGGAATGAGGCTGTAAGAGCTCAAAACCACAAGTAATAAGCTATTTCAATTTAACTAAGGGTGCCCAAACTCAGAATTTCAGGGCTAAGAGTGCAAAGTTCAATGTACAATTAATAGACAGTGTACCTTTTCTTTTCCTGTGATATCATACTGACTCACACCTTTTAAGATCAGTTTTAAGATCACATTGTTTGACTTTCAGTATAAACTAAGCTCTTGAGTTTCACCTGATTTTCAAATCCAGCATGTAACAGTGAAAAGGCCTTAAACCCCAGTCTCAAGACTGAATGGCAGTGATTCTACATCCTAACCAGATCTCTCCAGAGCCAAGTGCTCTTTCAGTGTAAGTTGTGAAAGTTGTTTGCATTGATTGGTACTTGTATTTCTCATTCAGTTTCAGAAGCTGCATTATCTATAAAGCAATTCACAGTTACATACTCAGCCAAAAATAAAACATCTAGCATGGCTCTTGCCTTGGCTAAGTCAGTAATATAAGCTGGGCATTACTGTGCAGTTTAGTGCCACACCATTTTATCTATTTTTCTCTAATTGAAACAGAAAAAACTCCTTGAGGCAGAGGTTATTAGGTAAGGTTCAGAAGTCCCAAATATCACTCTAGCCTATTTTGCCACTCAGGACTGTCTCTTTCACGTATCTTCTCATATTTTCTCTAGCCTCATTTAAGTGCTCTATGAAACAAAGCTCTCTCCCTTTGCACATTAGAGATCAGGTTTATTTTGTAGTGTAAAGCTGGTCAACCTATGTAATATTGGGGATGCAGTTTATGCACTGGTCCATACATTATCTCTCCTACTCTGCATCACTTGCATCTACTGCAGATGTGAACATTTCCAAGTGCCATTAGGAGCTGAATTAATTTGTGCTCCCCTAAGATCGCTGGTGCCCAACAGCAGTGCAGGCTGCACACAGAGCTTTCAGTGCTGAATAAGGAGAGAATATACTAATGGAGATTATTCCTGCAGATAAAGGAAAGTAGTTTTGACCTTAGTGTATCATGAGTAAGACACCAAGCTGGAGTCTGAAGTACAAAAATCCACCTGTCTCTTGGGAAATCCTCTGTTTGCTCTGTGATGACAATAATGCTGAAAACAGGCGGGCACTGATGAAGACGTCAGACCAAGTACAAGGCAGGTACAAGCAGGGTGACATTGCTAAACAAAGCAGAATATTACCTACTTTCACCAGACCTGAATTTTAACTCTGATAGTTTGCAAGGGCTTACCTGGAACTGTACCTCAATTAAATATTCATTCATGAGAAAAAAATATTTGTGTTTCATAGCAAACAGCCCATACACAATTTACAAATGGCTACATATATCCTTAATTGGTTTTCAATGACCCTGCTAAACACTGAGGGCAAACTAAATCCATTTTATGTCAAGGCTGCAGATACACAGTCACCTTATCTAATCAGCCCCAGCTGCCTTAGAGGCAGTAACTCAGAAACAAAGAGGCTACCAAACCAAATAACTTCTGTGAGGCCTTGCTGAAGGAGAAGGGGATCAGGTTGATTACTGCTCACCTGCCACACTGAGACATGCAGGTAACCTGAAACAAAGGGAGTTTTCAGTGCTTCCCAATGACACACCTACCCTGTGAAGTAATTAACTCTGACGCATGACACAAAGATAAACACCTAGTCTTGTAGCATGTTGGCTAGCAACTCACCAAAACACTTTGGAAAATAGTATCAGTATGCCACCTTTAAAATACTGAGTGAATTTCACCTGTTCGCAGCAGGTAACTGAGGACCTGGGTATCAACTGAGTATCTTTATTTTGACTCTTCAAAATAAAGTTGACATGCTGCCTTGGATGTAACCAGGATTTCACACAGACTTGATTTGCTCCTAGGAAGAACACAGCTCAGCAGTTCATTTATTTAATAAGCTGGTTATCTTTTAAAGGTGGCATGATGAATTCTTTGGTCTCTTTTAATAAAAGACAAATGTTAAGATGAGAGGGGAAAATCTGTCATATGTAACCTTATGAACACCTTCTGTGCCATGGTTTCATTTTTGTGATGTCTCAGCAATTGTTAACAACACCTTTGGAGCCAGATTTGTTGGTCCACTGCTCTGTTTTCATCTTCAAGCACTTACAGTGTGGGAGGAGAAGGGCGAGGTGCTGCTGGACTCCCTAAGTAGGGTGTTGTGTCCCTCCACCTGGTATCAGCCGAGGGTGAGGACCGGGTGACTCCAGAGCTGGTAGTTCATAAGCTAATTGTTTAGTATGTTTAATTATCCTGGAATGGTAAAAACATTGTCGTTGCAGCAATCACACATGAAGAAGAGTTTCAGTATCCAAGAAGTTTGTCTGGTTTTCCCACCCATGTCATTTGGCCTTACGGGACTTCGCTTTTTGGCCTTACGGACTTTGCTTTCGGCAGTTCAGTACAAACATAGATCCATTAGAAACCTTCATAGTCATGCCTTGGATCATCTCCAAGGCCAGGCCCAGTTTGTTCATGAGCGAGACCAGGAGCACAAGAACTGGGAACACCTTGTAGTCCTGGCTGAACCATATTGTCCCTAAGGCATGCTACACTGTTATGTGCGGCATTTTCCTGTGAGAAAGTGGGTTGCCCTGTGTTGTTCTCCCTGGCTGGATTCTGGCTGCCATGGCAGACATAGAGGGAGGGGGAAGTACAGTGTCAGCTCTGGCCTTCTTTTGCAGAGTTCAGATGCAGGGCCATTGCTGTGAGCACTCGGGATGTTGTTGCAATAAGGGCCGTGCCAGGTAATGTGGCCTGTTTCTCACTTCAGAGTGTCCGAGTGCTCTGGGTCCAGGGATGCAAGTGGCTTCTTGTGTGCCCCTCATGGGGAGTGTGGTCTTGGAGCCCTATTTGTGAAAGCCTGCAAGCAGGGCTCAGCCTTCTCCATGTCTACACGGCAGTCCAGACCTGCAGGGTGGTTTCCCTGCCCAGCCCTCCATGGCTGCTCTGCCAGGCAGGACAGCAGCACAGAATGGGAAAACTGAGAGTTCTGGCCACTGGGCTGGTTTCCCTTTACCTCTCTTACACGGTGAGGCAGGAAAACACCGAAAGGGCCTTAGAGATGACAGCAAAATAGGGTGTGCACGTACAGCTGATTCACAGGGTGGAGTAACAGCTGGACACACTGGCACAGCAAGACACTGCTCTCACAGGCAGGGACTCTCCATAGAGAAGATGTGCCTGGGAGGGTTCAGGGACATCCTGAAGAACTGCACCTAAGGTGCTCCCAGAGAGTCATGTGGATGGGACTAATGAAAGCACTTCACCACTCTATTTCTCTCCCAGTGCAATCATCTCTAACAACACACCATATTTTCTATTTGTGTTCAAAGTGACGGGAACTCTCCTGATCCCTTTAGGAGGCTGTCCCATAAGAAAGCAATGTAACAGCAAGGAA
The DNA here is from genome assembly GCA_013397895.1 of Origma solitaria. NCBI lineage: Eukaryota > Metazoa > Chordata > Aves > Passeriformes > Acanthizidae > Origma > Origma solitaria. Next base: position 2,669,142 of record VZRL01003661.1, on the reverse strand, counting down.
TAATTTTCTAATGTATTATCTTTCTAGATATCTAAATGTGCACCTTCCCTGCATTCCTCTCAATGCTCTCCACCCCTGTCTCCTGAAATAACTGCTCACTCATCACTAAAGTTTAGCCATGCTGTGCTGTACAAATCCAGAAAGATAAGAAACAATATTCTTTAGATAACAGCACAGAGTATTGCACAATGTTCTTTCTTGTCTCAGAGTTCAGTCTGCACCCTTAGTTAAAAAAAAAAAAAGGAATGTTAAAACAAAACACCCTCTTTACAGAAATTGCCTTAAAATGTAGCATGCAATATAGTTGGTGCAGTGCTAAGGACTTTTGAAATAGTGGTGTTGTTTCAAGTAAGATTGTGGCCACCATTTTCCCCATGGTTTCCAACATGTAGTATTTGAAACTATCCCCTTTTCTGTGCTTCAGGTAGCAATTAAGTATTGTGTTTCAAATGCTACCACACAGCAATGGTGAGTAAATACTGGCTTAAATAAGAAGTAAAAAAAAAGGTTTGTTTGCTTTTGCAGGTGTTAAATTTCAGCAGGACAATCTAACTCAAACAAGGTCCTAAACAAAAGTTACTGGAATTCCTGACTGACAACCTGAGTTTCATGTTAGACAAGGCAGATAATCAAAATAACCTCTTCTGGCTCTAAAATCTCTAACCAATGATTCTTACTGTGGCTATAAATTTCTGAGATTGAGTTTTTAAACTTCAGCTAAACACCTGCCCAATTTTGTTTTAAATTGCTATTGCATGGGAAAAATGACTGCAGAAACTACATGTAGTTAAAAGATTTATGTTGTAATGAGTATCCTTAAAAAATCCAAACAGTAAAACCCACACTGAGAAGTACATTGAAGGATTTAGGTGTGACTCTAAGTTATTTCCTTGTTCTTCTGGTAACCTGCTTATTTCTCTCTTGAGAAGAAATGCAATGTTATGTATCCAGTACCCAGATGGATTTAAACTTAGATCCTGTAACCTACCTCAGAATATTAGGAAAAAGGTAATTGAATAATTTTTAGACACGGCAATTAATTCTGTGCAACCCATTTACAGGAAACTCAGCTGCAGTGAAACCCTGCTTGTAGAGAAGAGAATGAAAGCTGCAGGTTGTTTCAATGCAAGCTAGAGATGCTTGTAACTGAGCCCCTTCCCACAGGATTCAAGCTTGAAATCCTCTCAAAGCCCTTCAGAGTCAAGACAGTGGGACCAGGCCTGTAACCGAGAGGTTTCGTGAAGAAAATTCCATGACTTCACTATGATAGGCTTTCATGGTAATTCTTAATTGGTTACTTTAGATTAGCCTCTCAGCCAACCCTTGTTAATGTGAAATGATGACCTTGAACTGTGTTCATGGTTTAACTATAATCCAAAGACCTGCATGAAGTGCACAGGGACAAAGTCAGAAATTATTTTGTGCTTGTGTGAGGTCAGAATCAGGCTGATTCTGTCAACCTGATCCCAGGATCACAGCAATCCAGCTGTTTATGGGCCTTATCAAACATCAGATTAAGAGTCTGTGCACACCAGTTGTCTGGAAACAGATCTTACCAGCCTGATTCTGCTAATTTTAGCCATGGTGCTATTACCTGATTTCTTGTGCAATTGTATTTAAACATGAGTAGAGGTGGAAGAGATGAGTTCTGCGTTTGTTAGAAAACTTGAGATGATGTGAATGGAAAATTAGTGGTACAGCAATTACAAAAGTAATTGAGATAATCAGGGAAAACTGAAGCAGTCCTGGTGAGTACAGTTGCCCTGTTTGTTTTCGACTCAAACTAAATGCCTATGCCTGTTTGTCCTAGACAGAGACAGAAGAGAAAATCTTTAAAATAATAGATTCCTTTTAATCTGATCTATAATGTAATGATTCTCAGGCTGGCTCCAGGTATTCTGGGCTAGAAACAGGCTGCTGTGGGTTGTGCCAGGGCCTTCACCGGAGCATGAGTCCAGGGCACTACATGCAGGATGGAAAGGTCCTGCTACAGCAGTCAGTAAACTTTATATTATCCTAAAAGTATAACAAGTTGGTTTAACTATTCTTCCTTTTCTTTTCTTTTTCATTAATCATTAATATTCAGTTAATACAGGAGTGAGCAGAATGTACCCAGAGGTCTATCCATAGAGGAAGTAGTTTACTGCCTGCTTTACAACAGTGTTGTGTAAACACTTGAGTTGCATTGAGTACTGCATTTCTGTGGGAGTACTGGCACATTCAGGTGAGCAAACACAACACTTTAGAGAAAACCAAGCACTTTTGGTCCAGCCCCAGACCACACTGCTACCACCCTGCAACAGTATAAAAATAAATCAATGTTGCTAATGAAAAAGATTGAGGAAGTGAAAATTATCCTAGTTCTTTAAAATTCAATGTTTGTGTTAGCTCCACAGCACTTCTGCTCCGTGCGGCTTGAATATAGCATTAGAGAGACAGTGTTCTTACTCCAAACGCTCATGGATTTCATTCTGTCAGGGTCAGGCCCAGGATGGGTACTTGAACTGAAATGATGAGAAAGGAAGCCCAAGGAACCTTCATTACTTCCCAGCATCAGACTGGTTTCCTACAAATGCCTTAAAATACTCTTCAGTGTTAGAAGTATTAATGAATAAATAATTCTACAACCCCTGTATTTTCCTGTTACAACTACCTCTGTATGAGAGGAATATCTAGATTCCTCTATTCTTGATTGCTCAAATCACGGCTCTAATTTCAAATGTCATTATTCAATTGTTTCTTTCTTGACAGATGCAACACTGTTTCTTATGCTGCAGTTTCACTGCTAAACAGAGAATGGAACTGATCCAGATGAAGACTGGGATCTGCAAGACCCTCCTTGGATTTGCAGCATTCTCATGCTTTGAGATGCACATCTAAACTGTTGCTGGGACCCTGGGGCAAGGCATATTGTACCTCATTGTGAGGCTACTGACTTCAGCCTTGCTGGCATTCTCCAGGATTCAGTCAAATTACAAGACTTGTTTAACCCTGTGCATGTCCTTAAAAAGTCTTGTTTGAACTGGAGCCTGGCTAAAGCCCACGTCCAGCAGGCATTCCTGTACATGCTCAAGGATAATAGTTGACTAATGAGTTCAGGGAGCGCTGATGGACAACTTACAGTGACTGTGATCTTCAGTACAACTAATTTACATCCTTAACATTTTTAGAATTTCAGTACGGTGTCTGTACATCAGAAGTCACCATGGCATACATACTGCCCTGTTTTCTTGCAGACATAGAAGCTTCGAATTCTTACTCTCTGCCCTCCTACATTCCAATGCAATTCCTTTCCTTAATGAGCATGCACCCAAAATGACCTCGTGATCCATTCTGCAAAATGGTGCACTGTTTCCCCAAATGCTGGAGCTCAGGTTTTCATGACAAAAGTTGCAATTAGTTTTGCAATTATTTTTCGGTGCAGCAACATTGCAACAAGACTGGCTTTGCAAACATATTTTCAGCCTCTCAGGCTGACAAGAATTTGGGCAGCCTGGTAAGAAATATTTTTCATATGGCAAATTAATATTATTTAAGCACCCCTTTACATTAGTCTTTTAAAAGAGTCTTCTGAATGCAAAGGCAGATACTACTCCTCAGACTGCCCTTCCCTGTGCTTTACAAATTGTTTATTAATGAGGCAGGTACAATCTGACTTCATACAATTGATCACGACATTGTGTTAACAACTGTAATATAAAATTAGCTCCTTTCATGATGTAACATCATTCCCAAACTTCCCTCTATTACATGTTGCTCCTTATTGGTTACAGTTCATTCTTTGTCATTCTGGAGTCTCAGAAAACTCTGAGCAGTACACTACACAGGTGACCAAAGCACTGGCAAGGCAGAAACTAGATCTATCTAATCATTAAGCACTACTCAGTCTTTTTCCCACACAGTAAATGAGATTCAGTGAGCACAAAACCTCATTGACATTCCTTGATGATGCCTTTGATTTGTGGTGGTGGCAAAACTGCTTATCCCAGTAACTTACAATTACAACATTTAAGTGATAAAACCCACACAAATCACCTAACCAACAAAACCCCCACGAATTTCCACTAATATTGGAGTTTTGCTATTTTAATGTTGCGGAACTACTTGCATTTTACTTTTGGCACAGGTTCTGATTTAAGTCCTAGATAAGTTAATGAGAGCTTAGCGAATCCTTCCCTTTTCTTCAGTGATAAGCCCAGCAGTCAAGGTTTATTCTCCAAATATTAGCAGAAATGCTCTGCTTATCAGGCAGTTGATACTGTTAGCTCAAAGGCAATAAAATCTTTGCATCCAAATATAAGCTTTTATTAGATCTTAAGTTGATGGATTTATAAGTTGATAACACAATCCTGAATTTCTTTTTAAACTTTAGTAAATTGAAGCATTTGGGAAGTGTGGATCTTTCCAAAACAGTTCCTTGAAGAACAATACTGAAATAGTGATGCCAGTGAACCTTCACTTTCCAATCACTGTAAACTGTCCTTCAATTAAGACTACTACAAAACTGGAATCTAGTTTTAATTTTGTTTGGATAAAACAATGAAGACACATGAACAAGGACAGAGCTAACCATAAATGAGGTAGTTTTATACTAAACCTGCAAACTTAACTTTCTGCTCCCTCCTAAACTTTTTCCCCAGTAAAGGCAATTTAGCAGTGGGTTTTATAAAAGAATCCATGAACCTTTATGCACTGAGGGCATGTCCTCAAGCACAGTGAAATTCCTGAAGACTCTCATAGGCTTCAATGGACATGTATTCAAGCTCTGAATGTGAGCATCAAGAGATTCCCCAACTTCATTTTCGAGATATGATCAACAGTGGTGGAAGTGCCCAGCTTTGTGAAATGTATACCATTTTACAGTGTGCTGTTATATATGGCTCAATAGCGGTCCCAAAGAGACAGCTTGGGAACCCTTATAGAATACTACATGTTAATTCCTGAGTGAACAGCTTTTTGCAAGTAGATTTTCTGTTAATGAATTAATGAGCAGCAGCTGTTAGGAGGAATGCATTTCTTTTTCTTTCAACAGTGCTTCATATGTAAACACACATAACTTCTAAATATATGTACAAAAGACATATAGCCAGGATTGCTCTTTAGACATCACAGAGTACTGCCAAGCAAACAGTAGCATAATCTTTAGTTTAAACAATTCAGTACTCCCGGGAATAACTTTTAAGCCATAACATTAAATAGGTTCTGAAACCCTACAACAGGAGATGGACAAACAGAAACAGCTTCTGCAAAGTTTATATATTGCACTTCACTTGCCAGAAATGTAGCCTAAGTCAGGAAATGGTCTGAACGAAACCATTCAAAGTGCAACTAATTGATATTTTACTATAGTTGCTAGCAGACAAGAAATGTAAAATGTCCCTCCCTGCGTGCTTAGTGGGTGATAGACCTATGACCTGGCAGGAACTGTCCAGGAGTCTTTGGCTCAGGCTCCAGATTAACACAGATCTTGCCTGTGCAGACAAAATCCTGTGGGCGATGAAGGGCTTACACAGGGGAGTATTTCAGGGCCATGCCAATGTTGTTGCTTTTCCAACCCGTATTGCTCCCAGAAGATGCTAGGAGCACCTTTTCTACTGGCTGTCAAAAACTGGGGAGCCACCCAGCTCCACGTGGCTTCATTTCTACATCCTCCTAAGAATTACATCCAAGAACTCCATGGATGATGACTCCTGTGAGACTTAAAGAATGCAATTTGCACAGCTTCTTTAGTCCCATGCTACAGTTGCCAAGATAGTAATTGCACCTTTCTAGAAGTGCTGCCTTAGTAAACAGAGTTTGGCGAACTGGAGAAACTTCCACACTCATGTAACAATACCAGGCAATTGGATCTTGACACTACTTACCGTGGAGCTCTTCAACCAGGTGAAATGGCAATCCGCTCTCTGACGTTTCCTAGCTGAGTTTTCTGACCCTCCTCTCAGGCGCACACCGATGTACCCACCAGGCCTACTGGAGGCTTGAGGAACTGCTGCCAAAAAACATATATCCCACCCGTCATTACACACTGTCTCTATAAATGGAGCATGAAAGTCACACATGGCTTTTACAGGTGAGGTGTTCTGGAGGCTATTTTTGAATGGCGCTGAGTCCTGGTAACATTTAGCCCATTTGTTAAATGTTTACAAAGCACTCATGCTATATGAAAAAAAAAAAAAAAAAAAATTAAAATTCTGCAGTGACCTGAGCCATCAGACTCTGTGCCATTCTGTCATGGAGGACTGGGGATGTGAGGACGCTTCTGTCTAGAGCCCTAAATCAGCAAAGCTGAATTAAGTACTTTAAGGTCCAGAAAAGGGCAACGAAGCTGGTGAAGGGTCTGCAACACAAGTCCAGTGAGTAATGGCTGAGAGAGCTGGGGTTTTTAAGCCTGGAGAAGATGAGGTTCAGGGGAGACCGTACCCTTCTCTACAATTCTGTGAAAGGAAGTTGCAGCCAGATGAGAGTTGGTCTCTTCTCCCAGGCAACTGGTGACAGGACAAGAGGATACAGTCTTAAACTGTGCCAGAGGAAGTTTAGGATGGACATTAGGAAGAATTTCTTCACAGGAATGATTAGACATTGGCACGGGCCGCTCAGGGAGGTTGGTGGAATCACCATCCCTAAAGGTGTTTAAGGAAAGATTGGATGTGGCACTGAGTGCTACAGTCTAGTTGACATGGCGGCGTTTGGTCATAGGTTGGACTCAATGATCTCAGAGGTCTTTTCCAACCTAGCTGATTCTGTGAAGATACTTTGTACACCTACAGATGCAAACAACCTGGGTGCTCCCTGCAGGTTCCTTTCGCTGGTGTCAGGGGTACCAAGGTGCCACAGCACACTTTAACAGTTCGACCAACAGCTAAGGCAGCTGTACCTGCTGTCACTAGTCCCTCGCACCCACCGCCCATCAGGCTCATACCTGAGCCCAGCTGCCCCTGCCAGCCTTTCATCCCTGTGCTGCCCCAGCGACAGGGACAAGTGACTACCGATGTTCTCCCCCTCTGCGAGACGCCGCTGACTCCCTCCCGCACGCCCCTGCCAACCCCACGGTCGGGCGCTGCTTCCGTCCCCAGCAGCAGCAGCGGGCGGGAGCCTCCCCCG
>VZRL01003661.1:2643808-2661831 GCA_013397895.1 Origma solitaria | reverse complement strand
CCGCCGCCCCGGGCACCGCCGCCATCGTCCGCCCGTCCCCTCGTGGCGGCTCACCCACGCCCCGAGCAGCCGGCTGGGCGCGGTCCCGGCCCGTGGGAGAAGCCCCGGGGCAGGGTGTGACGCCCCCGGGGCCCTCGGTGCCTGGCTTTGTCACTTTGGCCTTCCTCAAGGACTCGGTGACTCTTCCTGCAGGTCTTAGTTCATTCCTCCTTTAAAGCGTGCGCTCCACCTCCCTCTGCAGCATCCGCGGAGAGCCGGTGCCACGCCATCGGGAAAAAGCCAAACCTGTTCTGGCAGCCGTGTCATGTGTGTGCTTTTTAAAACAGCATCTGTTTGAGAGCTGAGACTGGCTGTTGCCAGTGAAGGAAGTGGGCTGATAAAGCTTATCGCCTTGGCCCGAGCTCTTCCATCTCTCCTGCATTAGTCTGAGCCCTGGTGCCACGGGAGAAGGCTGCAGAGATAGCGCAGGGCCAGGCCCTTTCTGGGTGAGATGCTGCGGGAAGATGCAGGCCTGCCCTGCCTGGGGCTCACAGCTCGGGCCTCCCCTCCTGTACAAAATGCATAAACCCATATCCACCAATGGAGTAAACCTAAGGTGGGGTGTTCTTTTTATCCCCGTTCCTGCTGGAAAAGATGGACATGCATCACAAGGAGGTGAGTAGAGGAGAACTGTGAAAACTGACATGACTCAGAATGAAAGCAAATAGTCTCCTATTTGAAGATGTCTGCCTTTTAAAAAAAGTATGATAAGGAAAATGTTAAAAATACACCAAGTTCCTGACTATGCTCAAGATTACAAGGGCTATAAGTGCAGTGGATCCCTTCAAAGATGCGTTCCTACGAAAGCTGGGCCGGTTATGTGGAAATGCCCCCTGTATATGTGTTCTTGGTCCACACTGTGCAGTTGTGTTACACCTGTTCTCACCCTACTAATTGCACATAGTCCTTGATACTCTCAGATAAGGTATCTGCTGCAGGATCACTGGGTTTGGGTTTGTGGGTTTTTTGTGGCTTTTTTTCCTTTTTTGGTGAGACCTTGGTAAGATAAGGAATACGCATTTGCTATTGAGGAAGATATCTTGCAGAGCATCTTTTATATATATATGTATATATATATATGTATATATATGCTTTCATACAGCTGAATTCTCTAAATAGGAAGTTTATTCTCTTTTTAGCTGCCACTGGATTCAAGGAGAGGTATTTACTGAAATGCTTAACCGCTGGGGGAGAAGAGTGATCATCAAATGAAATTATGAGTTGGCAGGTTCAAAAGAAGGTACCTCTTCACACAAAACAAATCTTGGAACTCACAGGATGTCAGGAAGCAGTTCAAAAAGCAATTAAGCATGATCATGGAAGAAAAATCTGCTCAGGGATGTTCAGCACAAACACCTCTGATTCAGGAACTCTTTGAGGTGCAAATCCGCATCCTGCGGAAGCGTTTTGGGGAGCAGCCTCCCCTGTCCTCATGCTGTCATTAGGCAATTACTGTTGGCTGCTCTGGAGATAGTCCTGTACTGGATATGAAATGCTGCTGTTCTGACCCAGCACAGTCATCCCTACATTTAACTGTTATTTCATTCACCATGTTTTTGGTTTTTTCCCCACAGTCTTTAATAAATCATAGACAACAATTCTAGCAATAAAACTTGGTGACACAGAAATGCTCTTTCTGTATGCTCTGTACCTCTCTTGTTTCCTGCCTGCTACTTTGATTAAGGGATGGAAGGTTGCTTTGCTGTGTGTTCGTATACCATATTATCAAGCTGAGCACTGCTCCGTGCCTGTATTTGCTAGTTAATTATTTGATATAAATAAATGTTAGTAATCTGTATTTCTAAAGGTGGCCACAAGCCGAAAGGTTTGCTGCGTGTTTAAACACTCAAAGTAAGAAACTGTGGAGCTCTAGTCCTCATTTGCTGGCAGAGTGAGACGGATGGGCCATTTGAGAAAGTGATTAAAATACCAGCAATACCTGCCTAAACAGTTAGAAATTCCACACTCCACATCTGCAACTGCTTGTATTATCTAGGGCCACGGGACCAGACCTTGTGAACCTGCTGACACTGAGGGGTGAGAGCAAGGATGAGGTGCCAGTGTAGCAGAGCAGACATGGGGGGCTGAGTGGTGTCAGCCCCCACCTCTGCCACAAGCTGCCTGAGGCTGGCTGAAGGCCCACAGGGAGCTCCTGTTCCAGCCTTGCTGCTGGAAGGAGATGGGCTGCCACACACACTTTCTGTTGAAGAGTTAGTTGTGCATATGAATGTTTCCGGGGTGGTTTATTTTTTACAAAAGCATGACAAATTTTAGTGCTCAGGACTGGAAGTGCCCTGAGATCATATGGAGAAAAGGAGCGTGATCATCCCATTGTACTGAACAATATTCAACAAGGGTCTTCTGAAAAAGATTCCTTTCCTGTCAAAGCTGGAAAACTGCTATAGACTCTCATGTACTTCTTAAACACAACAGAAATCCAGTGTATTAGTCATAAGGCAGGGGGGAATAACCCGAGGGAAGGCCCTTTCCCTAAGGTGAAAAGAGTACCTGTGTTTGTGCTGAGGAGTATCCTTGCCATATGGATTGGATTTTCTAGTGGTGTACCGCTCTTGGGTAGGAGGCGCAACGTCCTACGTGTGCAAGGATCCTGCTCAGGATGGATGTGGGTAACCCAGCAAAAGCCAAACAGTAGAGCTGTTGTTCTTCCTGTTTGTCTTACCTGTGTTCCTGTTGCTCTGCTGTTTTGTGGGGGATCACAACTTTTAATCAGCATACCTTTTGTAGGACCTGCAAGACATCCATGGCTGGGATGGCAGGAGTTCTTGTGTCTCAGTAGCATTAGGAGGGCAGCAATGTTGTCATGGAGTGGGGCAGTGAGACTCTATAAGAATAAATATTTGATAAATTTTCTAAAGGTACAGAGGTGGTGACACACAGGAATAATTAGGGAAAAAAATTAAATTAATATGTTTTTTTTAATTTGCCAAGAGAAAGACTTATCTTTATTTGCTAGTATGCCTTAAGACAGTGCTGATTTACAGACACATATATATAACATTTTCATTCAGTCTGTGTTTTTCATTAACCAGAACTAGACAGTGCCTGTCATTTGGGCAGTTATACACATGAAAATACATTAATTTAGATTAATATTTACATTTTGAATTTTAGTGAATGATATTTTTGCTCTTCACTTCGTGTGTCAAGATAATATGGAAGGGAAATTGTAATTAAAAATTCAGAAAAGTACGCTTTTTAAAGTGTTTGTTGCAAATAATCTGGGCATACTTAGCAAAATAATATATGTTTACTATGAATCAGTGTTTATTAAAGAAAGGTAATATACTGGATTTGTGAATTCCAGTGTCAGTGAGCAGATCGTTTACAAATCTCATGTTCTTAAGATTTTTTAGTTTAGTAGATTTTTATACCTGCCTGGAACAGAAAAATGCATTTTTCAGCTATTTCACTCATGGTCATCGAGCATCACATGTGACCTCAGTGGAAGAGGCAGACTTTGGACAAGCCCAGAACCAGTGACACTGCCAGCCTGCTCTGTCTCTGTCTGCAACCCTCCGCCACAAACCCACCACTGTCCTCAAGAAACCCCTGTAGCATTGTGGTCCCACATCCACCCTTGGCACTGGAGCAAGGACACGTGAAGCTTTCTATAGGCACCTACAGAGTGTCCTGTGTAAGAACCTCGAGGGCTGCTCTGGCAAATCCTAATGCTTGTGGGTTTGGCTTTGCCAGATCAGCAAAATACCCTTCAGAAGCAGTGTATGGATTGGGAATGATGGAGGTATTTAGGAATAGAGGTCAGAGGTGTCCAGCAGTGGATCCTTGGGCAGGGCAAATGTGGTTCCCAGGGCTGCAGCAATCTCACAGGGTGAACAGTGGGTTGTGCAGGCACAGAATCCCTCAGGTGACCTCAGGCACCAGCTCTGTGAAAAAGAATGTTGTCGGAGGTGGCTCCCCAGCCCCATGGAGAGCATGGGGCCATGGGGATCAGGCAAACCCATGCTGGAGCTTTCTCTTTTTTCTTAACCTTTGGCCATATGAGGGTTTTGGTGCACAGCCTGCAAGGTTGGTCACCCAGGAGTAACCTCCCTTCTCCAGCCTCAGGACATTCACTTGCCTCTGCTACCCAGCAGAGACCCCAGGGCCAGCTGTCACCTGCCAGACACAGCCGTGGTACCTCTCAGTACCCACCAGCTCCCTGCCCATGTGCCAGCTTGTCTCTGCTGCACGTTTCTAATGCTGCTTTGTGCAAATGTTTTGGGGCAAGTGGAAGGAAATGCAGCAGAACCTGCCCAACCACTGATCTGTCTGCTAGCAAGATGCCCTCTCTGGGTCAATGCAGTGCAATTTTATTGGCATAGGAGCCTGTCTGGCTCCTAAGTAAATTCTGTTGCTACTGCTATCTTTAAGTTAGAGCAACCTTAAATAATTCCCACTCAGCCAAAGGAATGTGACTGCCGGGCTGACTACAGAGTACAGTCATGTCCTTCCACCAAGAGTCACTTGCAAAAGGTGCCTTGGGAATGGCCATTATAATATTTTTCTTTTAAACTTGGGTACACCTTATCCATGTGAAGAAGTATTTTTCATCAAATAAGCATTCCTGGTGCCCATGCTGCTTTTATCATTAAACAAATATTTTATTTAAGGGGTATGGAAACAGATTTATGAGTTTTTTATCAAACGCAACCATTAGCTGTTGACAAAAGAACACAGATTACACCATATTTTAGGGTTAAGAGAATTTGCTCTCCTATTTGAATATATTCTGCAAATTCATTGCAAGGCAATTTTTACAGTGTAGTAATATTTTCATGCCACTTTTTTTTCCCTTAAGTGCAGATTTTGAAGTGTAGGTATGATTTACAGGCTTGGATGTATTTGTAAATTCTAGTGAAGTAAAAATGGCACTCTCATATGAATGATGCTACAGGAAAAATACCTACATTTAAGTTCTCACATAACTTTCCACAAGTGCTTTCCACCCATACTACAGCAGGTGGAGGGTGAAATCCTAAGCAACGTTAGCTAAAACACCTTAGGCTGACCTTGTAGTCTCTTGACAATTTTTCACAGCATAAAAATCCAAACAAACTCTTCACATTCTACTTAAAAAGAAAAAAAAATAGTTGAAATAGTTGTATGAAGTCAGGAGCCTGTCTTTCTATATATAACCAAACATGCTTTCTTCTCTCTACTTATGCATTGTTCGTATCACTTCAGGTGAGTGAGGACAGGGACTTTCTGAACAACACTTTCAATGTTACATGAAGATTCGCTGTGGTGTACAAACTTTGGCATTTCTCTTCAATGTGTTCTTGACCCTTCATAAACCAGTATTACTGAATTATTGCAATGGATATAATTCAATAATTTTTCTTACAACAGTGTAAGAATAAAAGTAATGTCACAGAGAATTTAAATGCAACAATTCAACACCCTTTAACTAAATTTTCCAGCCAATAAAACACAAAGCAGAAATTAAAATCTTCCAGTTGATCATTTTCCCCTTGGAGAATTTCTAAAACAAATATTAAGGTCAGCATTCAATTGCTTGAATCTTTTCACAAGTATTCACCCAATCCTTCTAGTGATGCTAAGTCTCTTGTAAAGGTATGACAGGACATCCAGTAATGAATAATCCCTAAAACTGACATTTAATAATCCACTGAAGAAGCTAAAACATTTGCAGTTCTCACATGCCACACCTCAATGTCCTTTTTATTTATTTTAAACAAGATAAAATAAGCCATAAGAAGACTGATTTATATGAAGTTGCAATAGGAGTCTCCATTCTCATGAAAACAAAACCATTGTAAAGTCCTGGTCCCATTGACTTCAATGCCTAAACCAAATTTTCACTGCCAGCCTTTGACTCTTGTCTTGCATGTCACCGAAAGAAACAGAACAATTGTTCTCAAATACTAACAGGCAGGTGGGGTGAGCATGGACAATTTTAGTTTCAGAGATGTCATCTATTTGGATACTTTTAGGAATAAATGATATATTGAAATAATAGCACAATATATGGAATTACTGTGACATAAACCCCAGAGTTTACAGAGCAATATTTCATCTTTGGAATGTGTCTGTGATGTGCTAGCCTGATTTTGACCTCAAACAGTCTGACTGCAGACACTCAATTCAACACATGCAAATCTGCTGATCCTCAAACCCCTGAGTGGATTTGTTGGTGGTTACATCTCATTATTTCTGATTTTCAGCCACCCACAGAGAGGCAAATACCTGACACCTTCCAAGGGAGCTTTTCCATGTAAGCAATAGCTGATTATCACTGGATGTTCTAGCCCAGAAGGGATGGAAGGCAGGGCCTGCCTTTGAGGCCACATGTGTGAATAGTCCAGTGAGGTTCAGTGGACCCTCTTGAGGGTATGGGGTGTGGTCCGGTCCTTGAATGGTGTCATTCCTGCCGTCCCACTCTCAGACTGGGATCTGCCCTGCTGGGTCAGCACTATGGCAGACAACACTCTGAACCTGAAGATCTTCAGAACAGCGACCTTTGCTCCATTGCCTGCTGAGGTGAGACTCTGTCAGGACAGAAGAGGCAGATGGGACAAGAGCCTTCCTGTTAGTCATTTCTCAGCTCCCTGTCAGTCCCCAGGCCCATCGTGGCTGGGTCTGTCCGCTCCATCTGCCCTGGGCAAGGGGGTGAGGGTGACTGCTGACATCCCCTCAGTATCAGTCACATCAGTCTCCATGACTGTCTCTCTAAAGATGATCCTAATTCTCTGTTGTGCACTAGAATAATTTTGGTACAAGTCTAAAGGTAGAATTTTATTACCACTTCAGTTTTCAGGTTTTTGATTTTTACCTTAAGCTATTGAAAGCGTGTTTTTTGGTACCTTGTCAGGTTGCATCAGTAAACCTGACACTGGTCTCCTGGTCACTCCCACAGCTGTACCTTTAGGGAAGCCCAGTCCCTAAGCCTACGTCCATCCAATCTGGAGAGATTCTGGAGAAAAATATTGCACAACCCAAAATGCATGGTAAGCAGGAACAATGCTAGGAAGGGCTTTACACTGAATAAGCTTTGCGTGACAAATGCTAAAGTAATGTCTGCAACGTCAACCACCCGTGGCCATGGTGCAAACTGTGGGCAATAAATGGGTGTGCAAGCCTGCCTTTGAGAGAAGGCTTTAATCACAGGAGAGGTGCTTTGCTTAGTGTTATCAGTGACATCTGGTGGTAAGAGACAGTAAATTAATTTTAGATCTTTTTAAAGGTTGAGTATGAGTTTAAATGGCTCATCCCAAATGAAGTATTTTACAAGGATGTATTTCACAAAGTGTGTTTTTTCTGACAAAACCATATGGTCACTGTGCTCCATGTCAGGAGCAAACACTAAGTGGGTCTGTATACAGCATGGGATTTTTTGGTGGTGGGAAACGCTGACACCAAGGAAGCCGCCAAAATATTTTGTGTGCCTGAAAAGCAGTTGATAAACACCTGTTCTTTGTTACTGTTAGCTACATATAGCCTTGTAGGTGTTCCAAACCTCACAGCCCTTCTGAATCAATGAACACGGCAGCAATTCAACAGGTGCAGGTGAGGGAGCAGTGTCAGCTGAGGCAGAGAGAATCATGAGTGCTGCTGGGAGCTAAGTGGTGAGCAGGCTGGAGTCATTCACCACATGTCATCCCACAGCCCCTGTGGGGACCAGGGAGAAGCTGAGCACTCACCTGGACCCTGTTTCTGTGTTCCCAGCACCTTCTTGGGCTGGATCTGTTTTATAGGGGACAGCATTTCTCAGCACTGTAACTCTTAGCTGAAAGCAGCAGAACCAGGGCACATGGAGACACATCTTCCTTAATTTTGCACTTAAATTCACGGTGTACAGTGAAGATTTTTTTGTTTCAATGCCTTATGTGAGGAGAAGTTCCTTTCTGATTTTGCCCCAGTTTTGCATCAGGAGCTTGTTTCATACAGGAGACTTGTTTTGACAGTGGCTGGGGAACTGCACCTCCCCTTTTCCTATTTGCACGGCCACATGTACTCCTCGTTCTTCGCGGGTGAAAAATGGAGTGGGTTGTCTGTCCAGAAGGGCACCTTTCTCACTCCCTGTGTGTACCTCTCTTGCTGCTCTTCTGAATGCAGCTCTAGAAAACAAAAGCTTCAGGACTTTTCTCTGATTCTTAAATCTGACAACTCAGTAAAGTAAACATTATCCAATAAATGAACAGTAAAATGAAACAAAACCCGAAACTCAAAAAACAACTAAAAACATACACCACCCATCGGTGCGTGCTGTAATGTCATGTTCTTTGTAATGTGTTCTGCTCTTTGAAAATTGTTCTTGAGAGGACGTTTCACACCACAGGTTTCTGAAGCCAGCATCGAAACCTTTAAGTTTCATCTCACCTTGAAGAACAAACAGTTCTTGAAGCAGTTGACTTTGATAAGGTGAGTGCAAAAAAGGACGTAGATAGGATATCAGCTGTGCTGAAATTGTGTCTTTCTTTTCATGGCCTGTTCCTCCTGAGAAGCAGTAACAAAACAAAGACCTCTGGATCTGTTACGTTGGGGGAATGATGCTCTCTTTCAAGCCTGTCAGAAAGATCCTTGGAGTCTCAGCACACCTGTAGCAAAATCTGCTTGAATCAGATGTTTAACACTGGGATTTAATTCTGTGTTGTCAGTGTTGTAAGTTTGAACTTCTGGAAGGTGTTCCTGTAGGAAAACATGTCATTAACATACTGAACTGTCGGCAACTCTCTGTGTTTCCACAGATATTCACATATGAAGTTCACTAATTTGGCCCAGCAGCCCCAGTCAGTGACATCCCCTGTCCATTCTCATACCTGTGGAGCTGTCTGTGTGCTCCGGTGACTCCTCAGCCAAGGCACACGCAGGGAAGGCAATGTCCTCCTCAAATATTTCCAAGCAGTTGTTTATGAGGAACTCCACCAACACTGTCACCTGCCCACAGAAAACAGCCCATTTCAGTGAAGAGGGATGAAAACATGTTGAAGACTCTTTCCTGCCCCTGGCTGGTGTCTTTGTAGGAAGGACAGCACAGAGCAGGGTGGCTTCTGCCAAAATCCTGACCCAAAGTCCGAGGGTGAGTCCACCATGGGAGATGAAGCCCGGTGCTGCAGGCAAATGGATCTGCCCCAATACAGACAAAACAGTATCAGCCACAGCTTTGGCCTCGCTGCCCAAGGGCCCACAGGTGACAGTGCCGACGGGTGACAGTGCCCATGGTGGCCCTTGCCCTCCCCATGCAAAGTGTGCAGGGGCTGTGCTGGGACTGAGGGGGCTGTGGGGCAGTGCTGCTTTTGCTCAGAGGAGGCACATGAGGGACACCTAAGCTGAGGGGTATCCCCCATGTGCAGGGGTGCTGTTCTGTGCAGCTTTTGCAATGGCACTGGGATGGATCCCTATGGATGGCTCTAAATTGCCCCAGAGGGAGCAATTAGTGAGTTCAACACACCTTGTCATTCATCTCCTTGTGCACTTCCAGCGGGAGCACGTTGTCCATCCCTGGGCTCAGCAGATTCGGGCCAATGCAGATGGCCAGGTTGCTGGAGTCCATCCTGTTGGCCTCAGCATTTTGGCTGATGTGGTGGAGCAGGGAGAGCAAGTGCTTGAGCAAGACGAGGTTTGGTCTCGGCAGCTTGTCAGCCACCCTGCACAAACACAAACAAAACGTGACATTAATTGATGGTGCAGTGGCCTCTGCTTCTTTATTTGAGCAAGTCTCAGAGAGACAACCCTTTCTCCAGAAAGGGCCATGTGTGTGCTCATCGTACCTTTCAGAAATCCCCAGCTGCCCCTGAGCGTGTGGTTGAGACCTTGAATGACAAGGTCTTGACTGAAAGGCAGCATTGCAGGAGCCCATGTCCTGGAGCAGATGGGATTCCATCAGGAGATGGCACTGGAGGCTTCCCAACCCCTGTGGTTGTGCTGTGGGGCTCTCAAAGCACTCCCAGTCAGCCTCCACCCCTTCTCTTCCTAAAGTACAAAACATGGTGGTTGTCTCCATGTGCCCTACTTCACCTCCACCAGATGTGAAGGCTCTGTGTCAGTGCCTGCCCCACAGCCCCGTGACTGCGTTAGCTGAGACCCTGCAGCCCCTGCCCTCTTCCTACACCAGTCATTTTGTAGGGCAGCCACCAGCAGGGTCTGCCCTGGACAAAATGGAGTGACTGTTGAAGGTGTTTTCCCATCCTCTCCAGTCAGAGGTGCCCTGGGAAGGTTAGAAAAGACTCAGTCATGTAGGTAAAGCAGAACATTGTGAGCCAGAGCTACATGAACTCAGAGGATAGGAATATGGAGAGAGATAGGGACATCCTCTTCAGAAAGCCTATGAGCTGCCACGACTAAGTCCAAAAAAAAAAAAAAATTATTCAGACCTTCAATATTCTTTAGCAAAAGAGACTGTGATTATGTGATCCATCACCCCAGAGCTGAGGAGACACAGAAATGAAGGTAGGTGGTTGGGTGTGGGTCTTGGCTTCCAGAGGAGCTGCTGTTCCCCAGAGCATGGGGTCTGGCACACAGCGCCTGTCTGCACAGGGGTCTGCACAGCCAGGTATGGGTGCTGCAAAGTGCCTGGCTGCTGCAGAAGTTGTCAGCTGCAGGCTTTTTTGAGCATTGACGAAAATTGCAGCTCTAGATGCGTCAGCTGGAAAGAAACAACTTGGACTTTGTGTTTGATCAGAAACCTTTCACTTTACCACAGGACTTCTCCTCCACTTCGGCTCTGCACTCATCACTGCACAGGGGAGGCCCCAGGGGTTTCCAGCTCCTGTTCTGTAGCCGTGGGTGATATGGCGACAGGGGCCCGGCTAGCTCCAGGGCTGGCGGCGCTTGGCTGGGCTTCTCAGCGGCTGGCTCCCAGGCAGGCAGGTCTGAGCCCCAGAGGGGCGTGAGACCACATTCCCGCAGTTGGTGGAGAGAGTCCGGAGGACAAGAGCAGGGAGGGTGTTGCTGTACAACTCCGCTTTATTGAGGCAGAGGGCAGGGGTGGCGGTCGTGGCGAAGGATACAGCAAAACGGCCCCGAGGGGTGCGGGTACCTGGCCTTTAAGGTATACTAGTGACCAATAGGATGAAGGCAAGGGGGACGGACAACCCGGTGGCTAACAAATTACGGTAAGGTGGACGGGGGATGACAGTAACAAATAGGGAAACAAACCAATGCTTGATATAAACCCACAGAACCCTCTGGAAACCTGGGAAGGTTCCCAGAGATTGATATTTCCTCGCAACACCCACAGGGCGGGGGAAGAGGGAAATTCCCCAGCAACAAGGGCTAGGCAACTCGGTGAACATCCCCCGTGGGAGGACTCACACTTGAGTGTCACGCTCCCCTAGACTGTCTAGATCTGGCGCTCTTCGGGAAGGGGTGGGACTTAAGGGACGTCCCTCCACACTGTTCCCTGCTCAGAGCCGCAGCATTGTCCATTCAGTGTGAGTGTGTACACAGGGGGGCAGAGAGGGGACAGAGGGAGTTGGCGCTGCAGGCACTAGAGGGCAGGACAGCCCATGGAAATCCGGCTGGAGAAACGGGGAAAAGACAATAGGATTGTTATCTATTGCACATTGCACACCCTACACGAGTGACACCTGTCTGAACTTCCCTCCTCTGCTAAACCCCAAAGGTGTCGACCCTTTGGAAAATCTGGTAATACTTTTAACATGAGGAACCAACACTTAGGGTCACCCTACGCAGTCTGCAGTAAGAGCACAGACTCAGAATGGTTTGGGTTGGAAGGGACTTTTAAAGATCATCTAGTCCGATGCCCCTGACATCTTGGGTTTCAGGGCTTTTTAACTGCAGCTGCTGAATGTTTCCACACCACACCTCAGCTTTCAAAAAGTTCAGCAGAGCTCTTTCAGTCTATCCTTTGAGTGAGACTGGAGGAAAAAATACATTTCCCTATCTATATTCAGCCATCTTTTTGGATGTCTCAGTAAGTAGCTCTTGTCACCTCCGTGCCAGAATTTTGTGATTTAGCTTTCCAATACTACCATCATGAGGTGACTCAGCTGAAGGTGGGAGAAATTGTGCACCACAGCTCCAGCACACTTTGTGAGAGTGAAGCAGAGGCTTCAGCACGCAGATAGGCAGGATGCTGGATTTCTGCTTTTTTGTTTGTGGTTGTCACAGAAATCTTTCTGCCATATTCATGTAGAAAAAGGATGTGGCAGAATCAAACCACTGAAAATCAGAAGTTACTCTCTGGAGCAAATCTTCCAGAAAGTTTGTATCCCACATGGGCTGCAAAAAAACCCTGGGGATATTTTCAGAAGATCTTAGGCTCCTAGCTGCTTTGAAAATACATCCAGGGACATTGTCCATGTGGAAATCTAGTCCCCTAGCTCAGTGGAAATGACAGGACATCCCCTTCTTTCCACTGCTTAACTTCTGAAATCAAATACACAGCCACAAACCCCAATTACATGTAGAGTGTGCTGTATAAAACCAAGTGAAACACTCAACAGCCACCTGAAAAATGCATGCTGTACCTCAAAAAGCACAGATTATTGTGGGCTCATTACCAAACCCTGTGCAGGGAGAAGTCTTGTTCTGTTTGCACACTGCATTAAACTCATTTAGTGTGCAGTCCCAGAGCTGCCACTGGTGATTCATTTCCTCCAGCATCTCTGGCTGCTTTCCCAAGAGCAGAGCTCCCTGCACAGACCCTTGACACTGCTCCTACCCCAATCCCTGGCTAAGTGGCTGCCTGCATAAAACACTAACATTTTCTCCTCATGGAGACCCGGAGGGAGAGCTCAGCAAGCATTATACAATACACTTGTAGCAGTGTTTCCAGAAGGAATGCATTCCTGCTGTCTCACTCCTCAAGATCCACCAGCAATTCCTATGGTGCTCTGTGGCCTCAAGGGACAAATTCTGCCTCATCCCATGCTGCCTGATGCCTGTTTCCCTCCAGATCATGGAGCATTGGACTGGCTGCTTTTGCAAACAGCTCTTGCCACTCAGGGCTGGCAATAAGAAAAGGATGCAGAGGTGCCTCTTTTCCAATGTGTACAAACCCTTCAAGATAAGTTCCTGAGTAGTTGTCTTGGAACATCCTGGCATATGCAGATCCAAATCACTTGCAGTGCCTGGCCTATGCTCAGCATAGGTATGATACATGGTAGCTGTGTATGACATATCTCCACCTTGTTAGCTGACCCGAACAGAGAAGTCCCTCTGGGGATGACATAAACTCTGGACTTGGAAATAAACACCCGAAGAGTCCCTCAAGAAGAACTGGGCAGCTGAGCAAACCAACCAGGCACAGAGGTTGTCTCACCCACACTGCAAGGTGCTGGCCACCAGCAGTGCAGTGAGCATTTCCCCCTGGTGTAAAGGGTTCACGTGTCCCAGTGCAAGAGTCAGGGGCTCTCTGTTGCTGAATTTCCTTCCAAGCAGAGACTCACTGGGCTGCAGAAGCACATCCCAGCCCTCAGCACACGCATGAAGTTAGACTCTCCTTTACTGCCCAGGGCTCAGTAGATCACACTTCCTAGCCCTCTGATCCAACCCACAGAGCAAACAGCACACAAAGGAGAGGCTGCACATCTCTTTTAATAAAAGCTCAGGGAAAGAAGGATTATGCTGTTTGTCTTACCAGGCCACCATTATGTGTGCTGAGGCACTGCTTCCCAAGGACTGGTTGGACATCTGCCTGCTGATGGGAAGAAGGGAACAAATTCCTCTTTTTCTTTGCTCACATGCACAGCTTTTTCTTTTTATATTAAACTGTCTTTGACCCTTGAGGGTTTTTTAAATCTTATTTTCTCCCCTTTCTTATTGAGGAGGGGGGGTGAGAAAGCATCCAGGTGGATGTCTGGCAGCCAGCCAAGATCAACCCACCAGTCCTTTTTCTTGGGCACGAGATAACGCCGGTTTTGATCTGGGTGTATTATAGCTGTGGTAGCTGATAACTGGCAGGCTTCTGTGGCTCGCAGGGCTTGCTTGATTTACAGTGTAACAGAGCCCAGGGCTCTGCAGTGGCTGCTTTCAGCTCCTGTCTTTGCTGCAGCGCTTATCTCTGTGTTTTGCTGTGCCTGGAAACATTCTGATAAAAGCAGCAGCCCTGCGCTTGGCCTTGGCACGGGCACCGCTCCTGTGCCAGGAGGGCTGTCCTGCGGAGAGATGAGGGATCGCACCTCTCTCTTCCCATCTGGTTCTGATGTGTCTGCCTTCCTTTCCGGAGGTCCTCACCACATCCTTATCTAAGCTGCTTGACTAATGTCATCTTTTTGTCATTTGCATAGAAACTAGTTTTGGTCTGGTGTTACAAGGAAAGAGTTTGCCAGCGAGGTGACAGGGAAATGTGCCCTTAGGCCGTTGATCCCCGGGTGCCTGCATGGCGTGTGGGAGAACTTGGGCAGGTGCCTGGCATGGTTATCACCTCGCATAGCCTGTGATCTCGCACCTCTGCAGGCATGTAATCCCATTGAACTGGCACACTTGATGGGAGGGTGCCCTGCCTGCTCCAGTGAAACCCAGCAGCCCTTGGCACTGCGCTGGAGCTTTCCTTGTGCTTCTTGAGCCTCCCTTCAGCACCATCAGGGGAACATGGTTGAGACAGGGAGCCAAACCACATCTGGGAACACCATGGATAAGACAGGGACCCAAGCCCCAACTACAGTAATTGCCTTAGCAGTCAAAAAGAATCACTGGATGCAAAGGTCAATGGGTCCAGACAAAGGTCAATTAGTACAGGACCAGGAGGAGGAAGGATCTGATGAGGCAGCTGGTCCTTCAGCAAGGAAGCAAGAGGAGGAAGTGAGAGAAATGAAACTTGGGCAGACTTCAAAATATGCTGAAACATTATAGCCACCAGCCACGCAAGCAGATTGCTGCACTACCACTGAAGGAGGTATCCAATATCTGAAACGGCTAGCAATGCTGGAAAGTCCTCTATAGTGATATGGGTGACAACCACGTCTCCAAATATTCGGATGGCCACTGTACATGATCAAGTGCAGAAGGGTTGTCCGAAATTCACCAGCATTATATTCCATCTGCCTGGAGATGATGGGCTGACCAGACTTGAATGTACCAGCTGTGGAGAGAGCATCCCACTGACTCTGATTCAGAGAAGTTGATTCAGAAGCTATTGATTCAGAGAAGTTTAAACACCTGCTGCATGCCTTGCCCAATGTACTGGAGGATCCCTGTATTGTGGGACTGCTGCATGTCAAAGAACAGGAGGTGCCCATGGCTGCCACAATGGTGCACCATTGGCAATATACATCAACCAAGGCTCCCTGGTTCCCATCAATGATTCATCAGCTTGAGAGCCAAGGAGTGATTAGAAAGACTCATAAGGTTTTCTTTAAAATCTGCTTTTGTCCCCCTGTCCTTCTCAGGAGGGAAAGTGAGAAAGCATCTGGGTGGGCATCTGGCAGCCAGCAAAGGTTAACCCCCCACACTCCTGTACATATACAAACCCACAGGCTGGTACATACGCTCATACACCTGAACATACATATATTCTCCTCTGAGCTAATTCACTTGGTAACAGCAGACAAATAAGATCGAGTCAGCTTCATATGGTGCAAATACATATGAAAGAAACTTCAGGTTGGAGGACTGACATACATTCTTTCATTCTTTGAAATAATAATAATAGTAATAATAATAATAATAACAATAATAATAATAATGCTATGTTGCAAAAAGCTTCTAGGGAGTGGGAGCAAGCAGTGTTGAGTGACTGTCAGTGAAATGCTGTCCCAGTCCCAAGGAAAACCTGGGTGCTGGCACAGGTCCTGCACTGTTCAGGTGGTCCAAGCAGTGCTGTTGGGGACACCTGAGGGGAACTGTCAGCACAAGTGATGGTAGTAGAACCTGGGTCTCAGTATGTACAAGACGTGGCAGATGGAGTGCAAAAGCAAATGGGCTGGGGAGCAGCAGGCACTTGGGTAATGAAGCGTCACAGGAGCTCACAGACTCCTCTCTGATTTTACTGGGCTGTGTTCCAGAGTGCATCCTCACCTTTTTTTTTCCTTAAGTATCCGCAAATGAAAACCTGCTAAGCTCTTGGATAAGTGTGTCTTTAACTTCTCAGTCTCTTATGAATTTCAAATAGCAATTCTTTATTATCTTAACTGGTGACTGCCTGTTTTAATTAGGCATCTCAGTTAATCTTACACTGCTACAACATGAGGCTTTGTGTAGATCAAAACGGTTTCTTTTTTTAGCCTAAGCATCAAAAGAAATATGAATTGTAAGAACTAAGATGACCACGTTTGCAATTCTGATTTATCTCACTGTAATCTTCAGTTGTCACCTTTAAATTATCCAGTATTTTCCATGCAAAAAGGTCCTGGCCAAGATGTTGTGTGATCTTAGAAGAAATTTCTTCCCTTTGCAGCAACACAAAAAACATTTCTGATCTAAACAGTGAAGGAGCGGTCCATCTCACTTCTCTGGAGGTTTCTTATCTGTCCAGTTTGATCCAATGTAAAATAATAAACACGTTTGTAAATTTAGAAATCAATCACTGCTGATCACGCTGTCCGGGAACATATTGCAACTTCCTGAAAAGCTGGCGTGCATTCATGTCCTGGAGGGCTTAACTGAGCCGTCACAATAGTTGCAGTGATGATGCCAAACCTCATGTAACTTCCCTGTTGATTTTTTGCAGGCTGCCAGAGGATGTCACAGAGAGGACCCAGCAGCTTGGAATGAAGTTTTGTTAATATTTTATACAAGTGATGGGCTCAGTAATAAAGCTGAAAAAATACAAGACGAGAAAACCCAAACAAACCAAAAAGCCCTCCAGAAATCCCTGGATCACATAGAGCCAGGAAAGGGAGGAAAATGCTGACAGAACTAGGTGGCTGATTTGCAGCAGCTGGCTGTACACAAGCAGAGGCAGAGCTGCTGTCATTTGATGTACCTTCTGTGGGTGTCTGTATCTACCTGTCCTTTCAAGGGGTCTGAGTGCTTTTGAAAGGTGCTATATCTTGCTGTTTTGTTTACTTTTTTTTTCCCTAAGGAGTGCCTTGTGGACAGTCAGGGACATGATAATTCATCCCTCCCCCACCTCAAGGACAAACTGGACCTCTTATTAACCAGCCCACATTTGACAGGACATTTGTCCTTCTCATGGGAAAGGGCAGTTCCTATGCTTTTTTTCCTAGTGAAAATACCATAATCCAGACTGCAAGAGCAAGTGTCCATTCTGGAGACAATTCATCATTACTTGAAACAAATCCTGCAACTTTGTCCCTAGCCGCCAAGCAGCACAATTCAGTGAGAGCAGATCACTTGTAAAATGTGATGGTTAAGCGCAGGCAAGCCTGTAGAAGAAATAATCCACTTTGAACTGATAAAGCTTCCCACTGCTTGGGTCACTTAAATTTCAATAGGAAGAATAGTTAGGTAGTCCCAGTTGCTTCAGAGCTCTGTGCAATTCTTACCAGAATTAGAAGGGTGATTCCCCAAACCTGTGCCCAGGAGGATGATGAGAATATGTTTTCCAGACCTAAGTGGACACTTGTGTGGATTATGAGTGCATTACAGAGTCTTTACATCCAGGCCACTGGTGACACAGACCCCTATCCCTTATGCCACTTGGTCCCATCCCTCATTCCTTCGTGCCTGATGGGTGCAAATTTGGGCTACAAGTTGCCCGGCCCTGATGCTCGTTATTTTGTGATATCTTACGGTGTTTCATTCATACCTGACACGCTGCCTCAGCAATAATCCTGGCAGGGACGGCTTGGCTGTGAAGGGCTGGCTGTGAACAACCCGTGAAGCGTTTTCTCTTTTTAAGTCACTTTTCGCTTTTCAGTTCATTTCTCGCCGTGCCTCTTGATTTTTGCCTCCCCTTTTCTGACGAGCCCTGCCCGCGGCCCGCTCAGCATCCCGGCGGACCCCCGGGGTTTGCTGCGGTACGGAGCGGCTCCTCCCTCGGCGGGGAGGGCCGGGGGCGGCCGGCGCCGGGGTCTCCGCTCACTCGCTCCGGCTCCGCGCCCGAGCCGGCCCCGGAGCCGGACCCGGAGCCGGCC
>VZRL01003661.1:2575077-2643794 GCA_013397895.1 Origma solitaria | reverse complement strand
CGGGCAGGCGGCGGCAGCGGGGTCCCTCCGCCCGAGGCGGTGAGTGCGGGGCGCGGGGGGCGGGCGCGGAGCGGAGCGGGGCAGGGCCCGGGTGGGGCGCGGGGCAGCCCCCGCTCCTTGCAGGGTGTTAGAGGGGATGCGGCTGCTGCTGCCGCGGGTGACTTGGGCATGGAGGTCTGCCGGGGATCTGAGCCTGGTCCTGGATCTGGTGACAAGCAAACCCCAAGACTTCCTGCTCACAAGTCGGGAGATGCGCTCCCGGGGCACTGCTGAGCTCCGCGGGTTCGTGGTCCCAGCCCCGCACGGCAGAGCTCTCTTTATCCCGAGAGATGGGCCGCCGGAGCCGGGTGGAGCCAGGGGCAGGTGAGCGGCGACCAGGTGGACGTGCGGTCCCTCACTTCTTGCCAGAGATGGAATTTAAAGAGACTGCTTGACGTTATCACTGAGCTCTCAAACTGCTCTGGCACCGTGTTAGGGCAGCAGAGTTTTGAAAAGCGGAATGAACGAAATAAGGCCCTCAGCCACGAGTAAATGGACGTTGGTTAAAATAAAACTGGCGGGCTTCTTGGCTATATCTATGTGACGGGAAGAGTTTAAGATTTTGTTGTTGTTTTTGTTGTTGTTGTTGCTCTGGAGAGGTTTAGCATCATTGCAAGAAGCACGTTTCACGTTAGTGCATGCTGTGAGCTCTGTCCCATAGCACCTGGTGGTGTCCTGGTGTGAGCCCAGCACGAAAGGCTGGTCCCCGGGGGGGTCTCAGCTGCAGCGAACGCTGCTGTCAGCAGGGAGAGAAGCCCCAGCCACCAGCCCATCGATTGCGAGGCCAGAAGGGAGCGTTACATCATTTAGTGTGACCTCAGACAGGAGCGAGGTGCTGGCTGGGAAACAAAAAGAAAATTGCCGAGGACTGTCTCTGCACTGAAACGTGACATTTCTTCATGACATTGTCAGCTCTGTCAAATAGACTTTTCTGCAAAAAATGAGGGCTCTCTGCATGGTTCCCTTACACAGAGATACATGGATCGTAAGTGGTAGCTTCAATGCTTCCAAATGTAAAACCTGGAAGAGTATGGTATATGGCAACTGATCTGGTTTTCCATTGTTCCTCCTGCTCTTCAAAATGAGGGCTAGCAGAAATGGACTATGTTCCAATAAGAAAGAGCTTACACTAAAACAAACAAACAAACTAACTAACAGTCAAGAGAAAAAAAAGAAACGAATAATAGTTATATTTTCTTCAAAGTTGTCTGTAGAAACACTGTTAAAAAATTCAGATATGCATATTTTTCTCTTCCTTCTTCCCATTTCCTTCTTTTTAATCACTATTTTTCTGTTTCTGGTGAGAAGGTAGAGAAAAAATGAAAAGAATAGGTGGTTATTTAGCAAAGACTTGGGATGCTGGCAGCCCAAGCAATTTTTACTTAACTTTATAAAAAAGTAACCTTTCAATATACTTTGAAAAAAAATTGCTGCTTTCTTTAGACATAAGACACCCTCAGTACTTGCATCCATACCATGGAGGTGGATCCCTCTTACTGCACTGTGACGCTTCACTTCTAGTTTTGTGGATCTATTTTACTTAAGCCTGATGCTTTTTCAGAGTACCAGCAGTCTCTGAAAATGGAAAACGGAACAAGACAGTGCCAAATAAAGCTCTTCACTTTACCTCCCACTTTGTTTAGTATTAACAATGTCCACAAATCCCTTGCAACGGCACAGGAATGGAGGATCACAAGTGGAGCCAGGCTGTGCTGGGACATGATCCCAAGAGGCAAAGAAGGTGACTAGCATCACCAGCCCTGTGCATCCATCAGTCCGGTGCACCATCTGCCACAGACCTGTGGGTCCTCCTGGGAGCTTGAGAAATGCGTATCTGCTGCCGATAGTCACGGATGTCTGGCTTGCATGGTGTGGCAGGAAAAGGGGCGACAGTGTTTGCGGTTAATGAGGTCCAGTGCAAAGCTGCTTCCCGCAGTAATTTATTACCTCGGAAAGCAGGGGTGTGATGCCAGACAAATAACTGGCCCCGTGGGAGGTCAGGACACCAGGAAGGCAGGATGAGGAGGTTGGGAGGATGAGGGGGAGGAACAAGGTCCCAGTACCACTGCCGCTCTCTCCAGCCGCAGTGCCCAGCAGAATTTTGGGGGGGAATTGTCACAGCTGGGTATTGGAGAGCCTTCAGCAAGGCCCCTGTGGAGACTCTAAATCACACTGATTGCACAGTCAATAAAGGAAATCTCATCAGTCCCCATAACCAGGCTGTCAGCTTTTAAACCTATTTAGATAAAAATCTGTTTATTGCTGTGTTGTTAGAAGTCCAGAGTAACTGCACTGACTTGAGTGATGGTAGTGGCACAAAGTAACTTTGGAAAAGAGTTTTACTGTGGACCAGATCAAGGCAAATTCCAGTCTGGTTTATTCTATATAAGCCTGGACCCACACCTTGGGATGGCTAGTTTAAATTGGATGCTGCTGCTTATTTCAGAGGGACCACTCTGCCCACACTGATACAAACAACACCAGAAATCCTCCTCTTGCATGTACTTGTAAGTTCCTTCCCAGTCTGCTTGACTGAGCCAAACCAATTCCTAAGGGAGCATCTGAGGGGCAGCTCTCATGGGTGCTGCTGGGGGCAGTGAGGCAGCAGAGCACCCAACAGATCCCAGGGGATACAGAGGTGCCCTGGTCCATGAGGCACAACCCAGCCAGACAGGGCCACACATCCATGTGCCGCTGAGAAATACTCACAGAGGGCTGCCCATCTGAAATATCAGCTAGTGGGACTGGCTGCAGAAATGGCCTGGGCATGTACCATTCAGGGCTTGTCTGCACTAATAGATTAAGAAGCATTTGAGAGTGCTCCCTGGCACTGCAGCATAATTATATAAAAACAGTATAAATTATAATATCACACAGAAACTGTTAAAGCCAGCCCTGAACCCTCTTTGGTCCATGCCCAGTAGCACTGCCATGCTCAACCCCTGCTCTCTTCGAGGCAGCTCTGTCCTGGGATGTTCTCAATGGGAGGAGAGCCCTGCCTGAGGATGGGCAGCACTGGCTAACACAAGCACAGCCTGAGCCATGAGACCAGCAGCATCTGCAGGTGGTTTGGTTTGGCAGTGCAGCACTGCCTTGCAGAGTGTCTCGATGGCACCCCCACACCTCTTGTCACCTCCTTGCTAGTGACCTCAGGTGAGAGACGAAACTGGGAAGAGGTCCAGGCAGAAGCTCATGTAAAGGACTCATTGCCTTCAGGAGCCCCTTTTCCTCCCCATTTTGTCAGCCTGATGTGCTGGGGTGGTCACATTTGTCCCTGCCCCAGCCTCCTGTGCATGTGCATGACGTGGCTGGGGAAAGGAAAGTCCCTGGAAATTTCATTGTGTTCCCTGTGAATACCTGGTCAAGGAAAGGCAGGTTTACCTCCCACCACATCTCCTGGAAATCCTCTGGGCTCTCCTCCCTTCTGCTTCTGGTATCTTGTGGGCTTTGGTTTAAGAGATCCCTTAATGTGAACTGTGTTTCTGGCAGTAATGGATTCTTTCAGGAGCAGAAGAAAGGACATGAGTTTGCTGTTTTCACAAGGACTCTCACCTAGTGTGGTAGAAGGGGTAAGGAAGCTTTTAGTCTTTCCTTAAGGATTGTAGAGATATGTTAGTAGATGTGGGGGCATTTCTGAAAGTCATGAAGAAACTAAAGTCCACAGTTTTAGAAATGGCATTAATTTTCAGCTAGTGCTGGCTGTTACTTGCTGAAGAGTCCGGCCACCCAAAAATCTCTTCAGATGGCCAAATCAGGTCCCTCTATACACACTTCGAAGGCTTTCTAAATGAGTAAAGACAAGCAATGCATTTGCATCTATAAACCAGTAGGATGTGATTAGCTTATCTGAGGAAGAATGACTGAACTCTGGATTTTCAGGGGTTTTGTGGAGTGCTCTGAGATAATAAAAGAGATTTGATTTTTGTGCCAGTTTCAAAAAGGAAATAATTTGGTGCCAGCATTATTCAGCATCCTCAATAACCTATATCCCACGATAACATGCAGAGCACTGAGATACTTTTTAGACTTCCCCTCCTGTTTTTCTGGTTACGGTCGAGTCTTCAGGCAGCTCTCCTTGTGCCTGGTGTGGAGCCCTTGCCTGGGGTGAAGCCCTTTCATGGTGCATGTAGGTGATTTCCTGGAGCAAATGGCTCCCAGTGAGTGCTCCTGAAATTCTGCATCTGCAGATGCCATCCTTGCATTATCTGTGCCTCAGCATGAAAGCAGGTCACAGGCTAGAGTAAGAAGGGTTGGAGCTAAACTTGTCGCAGAAACTGTGATATCCTCCATGAAGTAAAAAAAGATTTCTGTTAAGTGGAGGAAAACCCCTGAAGAGAGAAAGTATGATGTGACTGATAGTGAATACTGACATAACTGTGTTCAAATTCTCCCAGGTCTTGGAACACAGGGCAACGTTAATTTCTCCTCTCTGCACCTGCTGCAGTATTTCAGTAAAAATTGCATGTAGTTTTTATCCACCAAAGTAGCAGCAATACTGGGGAATAAAGTTTTTCTTCATGACATGTCATTATCTGATTCAATAAATCAAATAATAAGTCCCTTGTATTTGGAGTGAGAGGAGGATTGTCAGGTCTGATATTTTCACTTGTGTCAAAATGGCCATGTGTGCAAATATATCACTTGAAATATACAGCTTAGTTAATCTTTGCTCTGTGCATTTGGTAGATGAAATTGTGGCAACTGCAGAACAACAGGAATAACAGTTGCAGAAATATTTTTCTTGACACTGATTTGGGCAGAGGAACAAAACCCTTCTTCCCCACAGTGCAGGGCTCTTTCCTTGCTGTCCTGGTGACCCATTGATCCAGGCACCCTGAGCATCCTACTGCCACCAGCTGTAACCCCCATGCCCACCCTGGGCGGATGCTAGGAGGGTTGCATTTCCCTGAGCATTCCTGGTCTGCTCTGCAGAGAGCGTGCCTCTGGCTGCTCCCAGGTGGGTTCAGAAAAGAGCCCTGGCCAACCTCTCAGCTGTCACACCAGATGAAGAAATTGGTGTCTGCCCTGCCAAGTGCATCTTGTTTGGGAGCCTGCACTGAGCAGTCCTTGCGGGTTTGAATGGAGGTGGGATGACAGACAGCACTGACGGTGTTATAAACTGGTGTGGTCAGAGCTCAGGATACAAGGAAGTAAGCTGGGGAGAAAATGGGCCTCTGCCTGGGTCTGGGTACATTCTCATTTCTTTTGCAGAGTGCAGCTATTTCCATTGCTCTGTCACCAGGCTGGTGTTTTATCCTGATACTGCAAAACCTGTGATGGATAAATCATGCCCTCCCCGTGTATGGTGTTTTAAACTGGAGCTAGGGGACTACCCCCAGCCAGAGTCCCAGCGGGCTCAAGCATGAAGAAAACATCCTACAGCATCTTAGGATGATCTTAGAAGAATAACCTTTCCCCCGAAACATGTTTAACTCTGTGAGCTCTGCAGTGACTGCTGTGAGGGCAACACAGGCTTTGTCACATACTGACCTTTTGTGAGCAGCAGACTGCAGAAGAACTTCTGGTAATAATGAGTCAATACTTAGAAAAGACCTGCTGCTCTGATAACAGACACATGTATATAAACAGCAATTTCAATGTTCATTTCTTTGACTTCAGATTGCATATATTTAGATATTTGTCAAAGGTAGGCAGCAAAAAGGGCCATGATAGCACAGGCACAGGAACAAGCACGGCCTTCAGAAAAGGGCTGCTCTGCATGAAGCAGTGTCACCTACTCCTGTCACACAAGCTCCCATATACAGAGAGGCCACTGGACTAAATATATCAGTGTCAAACTGGTATAAACCAGGAGTAAATATACAAAGTCACTCCTGTCTTTCACTGTTCTTAGCATAAAGTGGTTTTCTAGTATCCAATTGCGGTGCTGCTGCAGCTTCATGACCATGCGTGTTTTCCCTGCAGCTGGAGCAAGGTGACTTCTCCTGCTGCTGCTTTACTTTTTTCTGCTGACAGCAACAGGAAACATCACCCATCTCCTCTGGGAAACTGCATTTGCTTTGGGTTACATGGGCCATGGCACCATAGGGTGGTCTCAGCCAGCTGGACTCCCCATCACCCTCCTCAGAGCTTGGTGTCACACCCCTTCAGGGAGCACACGGTACCTCCAGCTCTGCTCCATGTAGTGCAGGTGCCTGCCCTTTGTGCTGGGCTGGTTTGCACTGACTTGGTGAGATCTTGGTGGAGAAGATCTGCAGACACCACCAGCAAGGCTTGTTTGCCATTTGTAAACTGGATGGGGTGGTATGCTGCTAACATACTTCCAGGAGTAAAAATCCAGAGTAAGAGGTTAAAGCTAATGAAATTCTGATGAATTTGAAACAAAGTTCTATAAAAAGCAGATGGTGTTTTTAATCATTCTTTTTCCACTCAGTTAATGAGGCCAAATGTTCAGAAAGTTCTCTGTAAATATATCACCCTACTTTTCAAGTATCTAAAAAATATTGTAAATACAACTTTAATAAGACAGGCATCCTCCCAAAGGGCGGTAACCTGCCCTTTATTGGCCTCATGTCAACGCTTGGCAGCAAGGAGCCATTTCTTGCCTCTGATACTCCTCTGTTGTGTCACTTGTTCCTAAAATAGACTCGTTCCTTAGCACTCATGCTTGTGTTCAGATGGCGAGCAGCCACACAGAACCTGCTGTCCCGAAGCACAGATTGCAGGGATTTTAGATCTTCAAGAGGCAGGGAGCTTCCCTGTGAATTTGGAGGCGGCAGCTTAGCCACCTCTAATTGAAACCAGCTTGGTTTCAATTGCATGCTGGGCTCACCAAGAGCAGCCTCCTCTCACCCTGCATTAGAGTGGGGAGGTCTGTATCTAACCCTGCTGCTCCAGGGGCCTTTGACAGTCAGCACAGAGAAGTGGGCGCTTCTGGGAAAGGACACGGCTCCTGTTCTCCCAAGCCTTTTGCAGAAGTGGCAAGGGAAGGACAGTGCCCTGCAAGTGTCTGTGTCTCCCCACTGCCTGTGAAAGGAGCTCGGGTTGAGCAGCCCCCGTGCAGACTTTGGTGCTGAGGTTGCCCCAAGCTGGGCAAACACTTACCTTGGCTGGTGGCCCCGGGGCTTTGCTGACGGTGCTGTGGCTGTGCACCAGCCTTGGCCAGTGCTGCTGAGCCCAGCTGGCCCTGTGTGACAGCAGCTGTTGTGCTGACCATTGTGGGGCTTGGAGCCTTGACCCTCAATGGAAAGTTCTGCAGCATCCAGGGGTTAGGAGCACAAACAGACTTTATTCTCTTCCCAAACACACATTGTAGCAATGGCTCCCGTAAATGCACAAATCGCTCACCTTTGTGGGAGCTTTACTGGAGGATGGAAACTGATAACAAACTTATTCTTATTTTCAGCCCCTCAAGACTGTTCCTTCCCGCCGGTGTTCAGCACCATCGCTCTTATTCAGCAAAGGTTTGAGCAAGCCATGGTTGCCTTCAGCCAGGTACGTACATCGAGTGGCTGCACAGATGTTTGATGCCCAGGAGCAAGGTGATACACCTTGGCTAGCCTGTGCGTATGTCGTGTGGCACTGGTGCCAGTGTCCTGCCCTAGGGGACCCCAGGCGAGTCCCAGGTGTGGGAATATGGCGCCTGGGGTGGCTCAGCTGGCAGAGTTGTGGCTGCAGTTGATGCCTTCAAGTATTTCTAGTTTTTTACTCTTCATGTATCTGTAACTTGCTGTAGTTCTGTGCTTCTTACAAAGCACTAAAATGCTCTGCTCCCAGCACCTTTGGCCAAACAAGGTTCTCTGAATACAGATTCAAGGACATATTCCTTGCCTTAGGGCCCGAAAATATGCAAACAACTGCGAGATGGGGGGAGCAGGCCTGGGGTGGTTAACATCATCACCGGAGGGTGTGATTGGAGAATTAAGGGCCGATATGCTAACGGCACAGAACTTGTAAAAGGTGAAGGGCTTGTGACGCAGTGTCCATTTTGGGTGTTGTCCCCGACAGGGGGCTTTGCTTGCCCAGATGTACCTTCAAGGCCTCTGCTGGCCTTGAATAAATTCTCTGCTTTTATACTCCAAATTTGTCTTGGCCTCTGTTTCAGGTAGTCTGTCCTTTAGGCATCACAGTGCTGGCTGCTGGTGTAGATGGGACAGATAGGAGAGGTGGTGGGAGCTGCAGTTCATGGCATTGCACCCAGCTGCTCTCCTCACCCTGTCACCAGGCCTGTGCGAGCCCAGCAGCAGATGAGCCTCTTCCCTCCATCTCTCCTACCCCATGCCAAGGGCTACCGCTGCTGGCTCCTTGCTCATACTAGTTTCTGCTAGTGCTGTTGAGAAGCCTCCATTAGCAGTTTCCCCTCTGGTGCATTCTGATCCTTTGTTTTCCAATTTCTTTTCTTTCTTTTGGATAGCAAAGCCTCCAAAATGGGCAGAAGAGTTGGCCGTGATAGCATTTACTGCCTTATTTTGCTACAGGTCATGGCTTACCTAGACATACCAATGGGAAATACCTGCTGATGTTAGTGGCAGTGCCTCCTTCCTTTATTAAACTATTTCCAAAAAGCACAACACTGTTCTTTGAACTTCAGCTATTTCACTGCAATGCCCTGATTTCTCCTCCGATAAACCCAGTGCAGTTAGTCAAACAGGGCATGGTGGTGTTGCAAGTAGGCTCCTTATGTGTTGCAAAAAAATCTTTCATGGGAAAGGCAGAAATGGCAGTAATATCTTGGGTCTTCAGCTTTCAAAAGTCCGAGACCTTGAGCACTCCTTGTATGGGGAATGGGGCAAGTTGGACTATATGACCACTTACTCATTAATTATTCATAAGTTATGCCTCTCTTCAGAGAGAGCACATTTTTGTGCATTCATTTCTTGACATGAACATCAGGAGCTGTCAGACTGTGAGAACGGCTGAGTTTAACACATTTTTTTTTTGCTGGAAACATTCCTGATTGAAGTCTGTGAAGTGGCTATGTGTGACACCTCCTGGCTTGCCATACGGCTCCATCTCAGAGCCTAGAATCATCCTGCAGCCCAGGAGGACAGGAGGAACTCAAATACTGAACAAGTGCCTAGGACTCACTGCTCTGTTTTCATTGATGCCATAATTTGGTAGGTGTTACGAGAGAAAAATACTATCATACACCCTGCCCTACCCTCCTCCCCACAAGAGCTACAAACTCCAGACATCTGCAGGAAAAAAAGGCTGTTGATATCACTGTAGGAAGGAGACAGCAGCATCCCTGTGTGTTAGCTGGTGATGGGGGTGATCAGATGGAGGAGCACGTGTGCCTCTTTTTCATCCCTGAGTTCCTTCCTCCTTCAGCCTCTGGCTTTGGTTTTTGGACATCTGTCCAAGAGAACAGACTGTGCTGGGCTGGAAAATGGGTCCAGTGCTCATCCCCACTTCATGATCAGTGTCGGCCCTCCCTCGCATTTCTGCAGGAGGCAGCATTTACCAAGAGCTCCTGCAGAGCATTCTCAGTGGTCTAATCCACATTGCTGCTGGTGCCCTCAGCTAATTTGCAGCTTGTGCCAGCACCTAATTTTGCTCCTCCGAGCAGCAGTTCAGCAGCAGTTCAGCAGCAGCTGGCATCTCCCTCTGCCCCAAGCCTTGCCTACACATCACTCCCCAGGCAGTGTGGGCAGGAGACCTGTGATGGTTTTCACACTCTTTGCTACAGTGGGTGGCTGCCTGCTTAGCCTATCCCTCGAGCTGTGCTAATCCCAGCAGCCTGGACGGAGCCCCAGCTTCTTCATTGGCACCTGCCCCACAGCACTAATGGCCATCAAGGCCTTGAATCAGCTCGTCTTAAAAAGGAAGTGTCATTTCTACTGAATGCATTGGAGTCAATGAATACACAAAACCTCTGAGGTGCAGAAGAGGCTGTTGTGAAAGTCAGGTCAGACCCAACTTCTTTTGTGCTGCACGCACAGTCCCTCCCCAAGACCTCACAGCCTCGTGACCAAGCCAGTGGTGGTTTTACCGTGACATGAAGCAATGGAGAAGGCCCACAAAGCCCTATGGAAAGTGATTTTTGACTGTCTCTGATCAGCACAATCTTATCAGCCTTTCAGTGAATAATGCCATTTGTGTCCCAAAAAACAGTGCTATCTTGGGCAATACTCCAGACTTGCTGTCTGCAGATATGGTCTAAAACCCCTGCACCTGTAGAAGCATTAAAAGAAAAGCCTCTACTGCACTTCACAGCAGGAAGGTGGAATAGTTACAAGGAACCCACCGTCATAAAGCTGTCACCTTTCAGGATGGAGAGTAGTCACAGATGGAATATTCCCTGATATTTTTTCTGTGCAGAAAGCTATGCAAGTACCATGGAGCATGTACTGGAGCACTATCCTGCATAGCCACTATACAGTGAGGATGAATTCCACGTGACGGTGATAGCCTTTGTGAGTTGGCTGCCAAACTGTGAACCATCCAGTCCTGACTGTTTTCTGTCTAAATGTGATTTTGCCTTTCCCCTACAGAAGTTCACAAACAACCAGACTGGGCTAATGCAGGTGACTGTTAGGACTGAACCATAAGTAATTTTCAGAAAAATGAATAATTTATTCATCCTGCAGGTTCAATGGTCTAGAAACTGGTTCCCCCCAGCCCTCAAACCAATTCCTTGTCACGGTAGCTTGCAGGTTATATTGTAATTAACTAGTGCAGATCCAGACATTGGGTGAAGAGCTGGCTCATGAGATAAAAGTCACTGAAGCGTCTGGTTTCTGAACCTATTGAACAATTATCAGTAGCATTAGAAAAAGGTAACATAGGCATAATTCTATGCTTACTTTCTGGTAATTAACTAACAGGCCAATCAGAAATCCTTTGGATTTATGTTGGAAAACTACCAATGACAAACCTTAGGAGGCAAGTTGGGCAAACCTTTTTCTTTAAAGCACACAGCCTCCACAGCAAACTGAGACCCTGAACAAACTTATTCCTTGCGATGTTGTCTAGTGGATATTTTCTGACAATTGATGTTTATTTTTGTGCCAGGTATATTCTGTACCACTGAGGCTGTGTTTCCATATTGCTCATTAGGTGCTAACTTCATTGCCCACTTCTGGCAGGGAAGATATTGAACAAGGTGCATCCTCTTCAAATATTCATGGGGACAGGAGTCCTACCCCACAGGTTTTTCACTGAGTTTTTCACTCAGGCCATTTTGGAGAAGTCAGTGGACCCAGGCCAACTCTTGCTGCGACTGCAAATGCAATTGCAGGAGCTGAGAGGAGCAGTGAACTGAAGACAACACTCGACTGGCGTTCAGGGGAGTGAAGCAGGTCTGATCTGCAGCCCTTAGTGTGACATTTAGGAAAGACACTTAACTAATCACTCTCTTGATTTCCAACTTGATAATGAAGCAAGTACTGCATTTCCTTGTGGAGGAAAACATCAGATTGGGGGGTTCTTCACACTGAAAGAGCAAGGAGTGGGGGAGATTGGGCTCTGTGTGGTCTTTTCTATGTTACCCTGGCTCCTTCTCCTGCCCAGGCAGCCAGGCCTGAGCAGGGAGGCACAGCATGTACTAAACTCTCCTACAGAGATGCTGGATCCCATCCCAAAACTGAAGATCTGATTCCTGTCATCATGCAAGCACATTTATTTGCCTTTTTATTCTTGCCCTGCCGAGCTGAGAAAGCTCAGGGAAGTGTCTGCAGAGATGCAGAAGGAGCAGAGATGCAGAGGGGGTGAGTAATGCTGAGGCTGGGGGCTGAAAGCAGAGACCCTCGGAGGAAGGCTGTGGTTAAGAGAGGTAGGAGTTATTCTGGCTGGCCACAGGACTGAAGTGGGCAGGTGTCAGTGAGTCAAGTGGAGGTTACTGCAAAGCACAATCTCTGAAGGTGAAATCAGTGAGGTTGCTGGTAACACCACGGAGTTTTATGGGTCAGCTTGAAGCTTCGATTTCCTTTCCATACCCTCCTACGACTTCTTGACAGCTATACCGCTCCTGCCCATCACTTTTGCTCTTCATTCACTTCTACTGTCTTCCATTTTTCACCCTTTGTGTGCTTATACTAGCTAAATGTTTTAGCTCCCTTGTGTAACCAGCTGATAGTACTGCGAGTTTTCTTTCATAGACTGACTGATGGGAAATTAAAGAACAAAAATGTGATACTACCACAGCACCAACTGAATGGAAGCATAGCAGGCAGGGTGCTGCTTTTTAGGGGAAGAGTGGGCATCCACCCCTGCTCTGGTTCAGACAACCTTCAGCAGGACATTTCACCTCTGCACCACAAGTCCCCATCTGTAACACAGGGTTAATAATGCTGCCTATCCTCATAAGGATAAGGACATGGTAAGGAAAGGAGAAGAGTGATGGGACTGATAATTTGGAGGTAGGTATAAGGCAATCAGGAACTTCAGAGACCTGGAGCAAACACAAAAGATGAGATTTTTCCAGAGTAAGACTTGTCCCTTTATTGTCCCTTAGCATAACAGGACTCTGATCTATGCAGGTTTCACCTCTTTTTATAATAAGAATAATGAGTGAAAGTACTTCATATTAGTTAAGAGCAATTTCCGTGAGAAAGAGTTTTGTGAAAACAGACCTATTTATAAACACAGAAAAATATATCCAGCTTCTCATGTGGGTTGGTTCAAAACAATTCATAAAAATTGTTCTGCTGAGAAACTCAGAGGCTGGCTGACATTATTATAAAAGGTGTCTGCTTTCTTTTGAAAAATTACATTTGTGTTGAAAAAAGACAACACTGAAAATGTCACCCAAAATAAAAAAGCTTCTCAGTGGGAAAAACATGTCACTGTTGTTGGTAGAGACCTTAAAACTTTCATTCTACCTATGACCTAACTTTAATGTGAGCTTTAGAAAGTTGGCCTGTGTGATTCCTTGTTGTGCTTTTGATAAATTACAGTTCCATGGAAGCTGCAACCCAAACATATTCAATAAACTCCAAAAACATGGAAAGTAAACATGTTTTGAAACAATGTCACCCTGACACTGGTTGATGTTGCCACAAACATATCAGTGACTCCACGACCAGTCCCTGTGGGCTCTGATCAGATGAGTTCGATGGGGTGAATTGGGAGTGTGTCCCACACAGGGACCAGCCCGCAGTAGGATGGCCTGTAGAGCACATGCAGCTGTGTGACAAGAGGTGTCCCTGGTGCAGGGGACCATCAAGGCATCCATGCAGCTTTAAAACAACTGGAGTGCCTTCAGGTGTTACTGCCCTGCTCCCACTTAACACCCTTCCTGCCTGGAAGTTATAAACAGCAGCAAAAGCTGGTGGGTGCTCTTATACCAATTCTGCTATTTCTGTATTACAATGCTGAGTGATGGGGTTTGAAATAAACTGGAGATTTCCCACTGGAGAAGACCTGGGAGCACTCACTGGCTCTGTTTCACCCGCAGACTGGTGGGAGCAGAGTGCTCATGAGGTGGCCAGTGACAAGCCACTGTCATGGGTTTGACCCTGGCTAAATGCCACGCACCTACAACGTTTGCTTTCTATGCTCTCTCCTGCTGCAGCTATGCAGAGGAGAGGAAAAACTAACACAAAACACTGGACTTATGAGTTGAGATAAGATCACTGATAAGGGCCGCACGAGATTCAGGGCAAGAGCAGGCGGGAAACTTAAAGTTGCAAAAAAAGTGATTTATTAATCTAACAGAGTCAGAGGATAAATTGGAGATAAAAATAAGCTCTTAAGACACCATTTCTTCACTCACTCCTCTTTTCCCTCTTAAGGCACCACTTCTCAGCTCACCCCCTCCCTCCTTTCTAACTAACTAACAACTCCCAGGCAGGGGCAGGGTGTGGGGTTTTTCTTAGGTCAGTCTATCGCAATTCTTCTACTGCAGACACTGTTTCTCTATTTGCCCTCTCTCTCTATTCAACCAACAGATCTGGGCTAGGGCAAGGCATGTGGGGTTTCTTAATCAGTCCAAGGCCACAATTCTTCTGCTACAATCACTGCTTCTCTACTCACCCCTCTCCCTATTAAGGCCATTTCTCAGCTCACCCCCTCCCTCCTTCCTTCTAACCAGCAGCTCCGGGGTGGGGGCAGGGTGTGGGGGTTTCCTTTGGTCAGGGTCAGTCCATCAGGGGGAAGAATCCTCTACTTAGCCATGGGGGTCCCTCCCACGAGAGACAGTCCTGTGCGAACTTCTTTGGCGTGGGTCCAATCTCACGAGCAGCCCCGCCCGATTGCTGCTGTCCGAGATTCTCTCCAGGCTGCAGAATTCCAAGCCGAGGCCAGGCTGTTTCCATCCCGGGAGCAAGGCCTTTCTCTCTCCTGCAAGGCCTTTGCAACTCTCAGTCTCTGGGACTCCCACTGGATCACAGCTTCCTGCAGGCATCATCTGCTCCTCTGGCGTGGGCACCTCCCCACAGGCTGTGGGGGTTCTCTGCATCCCCTGGACCCCATGGGCTGCAGGGGGACCACCTGCTCCCCCATGGTCTTCACCACGGCTGGCAGAAGGTTTTCAGCTCTGGCGCCTAGAGCACCTCCTCCCCCGCCTTTCCGCTGACCTTGGTGCCTCCATGTTTTTCTCCCTCACATATTTTTACCTCCTCCTCCTCCTTCCCTGGCTAAAAAGAAGTGCGTGCTCACATTGTTTTGATTTCTTCTTAAATATGTTTTTCACAGAGGCGTAACTAACATCTCTAATTGGCCCAGGTTTTACCAGCAGCATGTCCATCATTTTACAGCCATCAGAGACTGGCTCTGCTGGACATGGTGGAAAATTTCCAGAATCTTTACTCAGGACATGCAGGAGCCATCTTTGTACCCCACCCTGTTCACTGGCAAAAACTGGGCCAGGCAAAACTACCACAGCCACATGCAGCTGCTGGGCAGCAGCTGCTGCCCTCACAGATGCTGACCTGAGCAGCTATTCCATGCAGGGCAGAATCTGCACTTCCACCAACACATCTTGTAAACAGTAAAACTTTTATTATGTGTTCAAGCCTCAGTCATAACCAGCTTATCTCTAAACAGCTAATAATTTCATTTTAGTTCTAAATGAAACTCTGAGGCAAGCCAGCAAAGATTTTCATGACCTTTCTGCATACACACATCTATTCCCATGCATGTGCCTCAAGGAACGTGCAGCATGTGCAATGTTGCCTAGGGCTTAGCTGAGTCCATCAACACTGCTGACATCTGGACAAACTACAGAAATGGCCTGTGGTGCTCATGGGATGCTTGTAGAACACAGCATTCTTCATTAAAATAAAAAAGAAGTTGCACCTAGAGAAGACCTCAGAGGGATGGGGGCTTCAATGCTGTGACCCTGTTAAAAGCTGGGTCTGAGAAGAGAGAGCCTCAAACCGAAAGAAGCGCTGATGAAAATCAGGAGCATCGCGTTGTGGGCTAACTAACACCCATGACAGCTAACATCCTGTGTGCTGCTGGAAAGGAAACATGCTGTGGGCGTCCCGAGGCCGACACTCATGCCTGCCATTTCCCCTGTGCTGCTGCTGCAGGGTGGGCAGCACAGCCGGCAGTGTGCTGGACATAAAGACCACCGGCACCACAGGCACTCCAGAGCCTCCATCCAGGACCCTGCCATGCTCAGCAGCGTGAAGCAGCCCCAGAGGTCCCCTGGGGCTCACCAGGGCAGCTGCTTTGCTAGCAGACAAGGTGCTGTCAAGGACTTTCCCCATCACTGGCACAGGATTGTCCCTCTCGGAAATTGTTCAGGTGTTCCCAGCACAGCTCTGCCCAGGCCAGCCAGCCCTTGCCAGCAGCATCTTGACACCATCTGCAAACTGGCACAAACTGGGCACCCCCAGCAGGCAGCTTGGATGAGGCCTCCTTTGCTTGGAGGGTGATAGCCTTGGACAGCAAAAGTGTGGACTGCCCCATGCCAGGTCACTACAGACTCAGGCCCGTGCCAGTATTGCCATGGTCAGTGTTTGGCATCTCCCCAGTCATCACAGGGGGACACTGTGAAGGACCACACTCTGCCCTGAGCCCAGGGTGTGGGCAGGGCACAGCCATGCCAACAGTGCAGCTCTGGCCTCTTTAGCTCCCTTCTCCACTCCAAGCCATGGAAGGACATTGCTAATCTGCACAGATGCACTCCAGTGCCCCAAACTGATCTAGGTGGGACTCCAAGCTAAAGCCAGAGCAAAGCCACACAAAATATTTCAGGCTTAGGAAAGTTTGGTGTTTTCCTTTTCCACGTTACTTCCAGTCCCATGTGATTTCCTGCATGCCCAGAGGAAACTCACTTTGTTGTCCTCCTCAGCATCCTCCCAGGGAGGAATACTGAGATTTATGTGTTAGTGAAAAACAGGTGAGAGCTGAGTTCTGTTGTTATTGCAATGCAAAGGCACTTGGCATGTCCTTGTGCAGACTGCTAGTGACAGTGGCAATGGGCATCTTTGAGATTAGGAAATGGATTTGATGGATTCCAGGGCCATCCCAATATTATGAGAAGCCCCAGGGCTAAGTTGAGCCATGTAACACTCACCCCCCCCTTGCTCAGGTGTGCCTGAAGCAGTGCCCATTCCTTGACAGGGAGCCTTTGGTGCTCACTGAGGCTTGGAGAGCCAGGCAAGCCTCATCTCATCCGGGTGAGATGGCTCCAGGTTTGTTTGGAGATTGGCTTCAAATTGTTTCACAGTGTCAGCCTGTGTGGGCTATTTCAGCCACCGGCATGAATGGAAACAGAGGGTTCCATCCCACTCCCTGCCTGTGCTCTCACATTTGGAAGGGTTTTTAAGTCCAGTCACGCAGTTATCCAGTGCCTCTAGTGCCAGGCAATCTCCTGCTAGCCAGGCCTAGGAATACTTAGCTCCCAGGGTTAGCCAGGCACGGGTGCCTGGAGCCTCACGTGGCTGTGGGGGACGCAGCAGGGCTCTGTCCTTAAGACAGCCAAGGTCAAAATGGATAAACACACTCAGACAGCTCTTACTGCATGACACCTGCTACTCCTACTCTTTCTCCTTTCCACACATCACCTCCCACAAACAGCACCTTTTCCTTCAGTCTCCACAGAATTGGTTAATAGTTAAATGTCAACCAAAGCGGCAAAACCTTTGCAGTTCTCAGCAGCCCTGAGCTCCCTGCTAGCACTCAGCTGGCACAGCGAGCGAGGGCTGGGGAGGAAGCAGTGTGTATGTGGGTGTGCTCTTGTTGCACGAGACAAGGGCGTTCCTGGGGCATCATTTGTGTTTTTCATTCCCCACGTCACCCTGTCACCTGCCCTGCAGAGGAGGAGTGAGCTAGGCAGGCAACAAGCAGATGAAGCTGCAGCTGGCTGTCGAAGGAGAACCCTGATGCCTTGAAGGCATGCCTCACTCCATACTGCTCTGACTCTGCTCTCCTTGAGGTTCCTGAAGACTTGAGTGTTAGCTGGTGTGGGAACCAGGTGTAAATGAGATAGAAAATACATCTGCCCTTCTTAACCCTACCTGGGGGATGGCAGACTGGAAAGCACAATGTCCTGAGTTGGTCTCAGCCCAGTTCACTGGAGGATTTGCAGCCATGGAGGCTTGCCAGAGGCAAATATCCTTTTTTTCCCTTCAGGGCAAGTGCAGGTGTCTGTAGGCCACCCAAGCCAGTGGAAGGTCCTGGTGTACTGCAGACAGGCCCACGTGTTTGGGTTTTATGTGGCAACACAACCCAACTGCTGGACCTGTTACACTCAAACTCCATCCTCTTCTCCTTTCCTGTCCCAGGCAGCAGTCACTTCCTGTTGTCCACCTACTGGGAAACTAAATAGGCAGGCCCCTAGCCTTCAGTTAGATCTTTTAAAACTCAGGTATTGAAGGAACCAGGGCTGGGATGCAGTCTCAGTAGTTCCACTGCTCCTCATATGCTGGTGGATTAATAAGAGGAGAAAGGGCCATGGAAATTAGCTCCATGAAGGTGCAGCCTGAGGAAATACTGCTGGTTTTGGCACATGGAAGAAATAGCAGTTGCTTAGATTTCAAGCATGCAATGAAAAGCAGGGGACTCGAGGAGCTCACTGTGGAGGATAAAGTATGTGTTTGGTACTTCCCATGCAACACCCATCCATTGGTGAATGGACTATTTAATTTTAAATCAGTTATAGCAATAAAAGCAAAATTCCACTTACTTTAATGTCAGAATGAAGTCTCATATCTTGCTTTAATTAAGGTAGATGATGGAAACTGGAACAGGTAACTTGTTTTAAAGCATCTTTCAAGTGTTTATTAGCAAGACA
This sequence comes from Origma solitaria, assembly GCA_013397895.1. Classification (NCBI taxonomy): domain Eukaryota; kingdom Metazoa; phylum Chordata; class Aves; order Passeriformes; family Acanthizidae; genus Origma; species Origma solitaria. The sequence goes on along the minus strand of VZRL01003661.1, from coordinate 2,625,610 downwards.
ACCACTTGTAAGGAAGCTTTTATATACTCAGAGCTTGATGTGACCTCTGGGTATATATAAAGCAATTCGCAGAAATAAGGAGATTAATTTTCAGTTAGAAAAGTGCTTGAAAGAGTGGAACTGAAGGATGTCTGACATGTTGGTGTCTGTATTTTTTAAAGGATTTGAAAACTTGATGAGACTGCAGAAAGATCTCTTAAAAACTGCTGAAGAGTTTGAGAAAGCTCTGCAGAACAAATCTGAATGTAGGGGAAACAGCTGCAAGAAGGGGCTCTTGGAAGCAGGTGAAATTGGTGCTGGGGAAGGAGGTAGCTGTACAAACTGGGAAAAATAAAATGTGGAAATAAGCATGCTGTTAATAAGCCACTGTGAGAGTTTGAACCATGGTGAAAAAAAAGTCAGGGTAAATGTTGGTCTCTGCTGAGATCACCAGTCAAAAGCAAGAGCCTTTTGGGGCATGGAGGGAAGGTGAATGTGTTCACTAAAAGCAGAAACATTTTAGTCAGACACACATTGCTGACTGGGTTAGCTCCAAGAGAAACCAGATGAAATTCCCGTGTGGACATGCAGCCAGACTAGATGATTTCATGGACTATTTCCTGGCTTTCTGGATGAACCTCTGTGTTCGTGCTACCTGTTTTCCTAATGAAAAAAGAAAAACATGTCTTTTCTGATTGTCGTTTCCTCATCCTGCAGTCCTCACCTGAGCACAGTTTCCACCAACCTCTTCAAAAAGTTTTTCACATAGTCCTGCAAGGCCAAGGCCAGATCGCACTCTTGGCCCTTCTCCCAGCTCAGAACATGACTCTGATGTGTCATTTCCACAGCTTCATTGCAAAAATTAGGGCTCGGTTGCAGGATGGCAAACGAATAGCATCTAAAGGGACCAAACACATGCAGACGCATCTAGAGAGACAATTCCTCACTTTCTTGGGCAAGCAGGAATATTTAACTACAGCCAGCCACACTTTGCTCTTATCCACAGCTGTAAAGCTTGACTTATGGTGACGTTGGATCACAGCTTCCCAGAAACCCAGCAATGAGAAACCATCTCCCCTTAGCTAACAGCAATAACCCTACTGATTATGTCTCACAAATATCAATTAACTGGATTTTCTTACCTCTCATATTTACCTTTTCTTCATATATCTAAAAATAATCCCTAAAACCCCCCATCTTAAGTGTTTTTTGAAAAATAACAAAAAACCCCAAGAAACTCTGTAGTCAGTTATAAACACACAGTGGGAAAACCCTACACTTGACTAATTGTAGTACTGTGGCTGGGCTTTGTCTCTGGGGATTTCTCAAAGTTCAACTTCTGCGTGAGTGAGCTCAGAGCCAAACTGAAAGCAAAAGTCTCTGCTTGGAGCCGTGCTGAGCCAACCACAGGTGAGCCAGGTAAATCTGCAACTCCGCTTCTACTGTGGTCTTTCCCTACAATCAAACAGCTATTTTTGGTGCTAGCTTGAAGAAGAAATTTGAAAGGAGCTTGATTTCCTAAGAATAGCTGCTCAAAATCTTATTTTTGGCAGGCTGCTGGGAACTGTATTCCTGAAAGTGGAAGAAATGCAAGAAAGCTGTCTCACATTTCAAATAGTGTTCAGCTGAAGAAACGTTTTTTTTTCAGTGAAAGCATTTTATGTTCAGTTAAACTTTTCATGATGCAGAAGTAATTTCTGAAACAGTTTCAATCTTCCCTTTATTGAGACAAATAGGTGAGACAATAGGTGAGACAAATCTCACCTATTTTCCCTCAGCAAATTTGCCAATTGAGCCCTGCCAGAGGCTCACCATATAGATGGCTGGGGGTAGAAGCACAGCCAAGTAGCCCCAGCTGCCTCCTCAGCACCTGGCTCATCAGCCTGGGCCTGCTAATGGGTTTGTCACTGCCCCCCGGGAAATCTGCCCACATCCTAACTTCAGAGAGCCTGCTCATGCCACAGCCCTCCAGGCTGTTATGCTTAGCTAATAAAAAGATTTCCCAGGAAACTGGTAACAGGTTCTTAATTTGAAAAGGGTTACCAGATCCCCTCAAGCTGGTAAGCTTCTCCTCGCACAGACCCCAGGTGCCTACTGTGTCCAGGTTATTACCTGCTCAGGCAGAAATCTGGTCCCTGTGTCACCAGTGGGGCCCTGATTTGGCTGAGCCCCAGACACTGTGCTGTAATAAGCAAGGTCAATAATAATCATGCTCATGGTGAGATCAACAACAGCAGACTCAATCAACTGTGCCCACCCTCGGACCATAAACCCAGCCTCTCTGTATATATATCACATACTGTCACTCTTTCTTATCAGAGCAGTCAATTGACTCTTTTTAGAATCAACAAATCAGTTAGGTTGGAAAATACCTCTAAGATCGAGTCCAACCCTTAACCTGATACTGCCAAGCCCACCACTAAACCCTGTCCCCAAGTGCCACATCTACACATCTTCTAAATACCTCCAGGGATGAGGACTCCACCACTTCCCTGGGCAGCCTGTTTCAGCATTTGGCAACATTTTCAGTGAATCTCGCACTTAAACATTCATTAATAGTCTCAAATCAGCCATCTGATGTTTCCTGATATATGTGAAGGGTACAAGCTTTCACTTCAGGAGAATGACTTGCGGAAAGTCTGTGCTCACCTTGAGGAAATCATCAATGTCCACCACTCTTCCCCACTGGACTTCAGCCACAGGCAGCTCTCCTCCTCCTCCAGCCCTCCATTTCTGGTTGGATTTCTTCATTCAGATCCTCTTAATACAGCCTCTGGTTCAGATGCTATCTAACTAGCAGATCCTTCAAAACAAATGGAAGTGAGAGCACCAGCATCTCTCTTTCTCCGAAGAAACTTTGAAATATAATAATTCAGGAGGATACTAAAGGCAGAAAGATATTTTTCCTGGACAGTCCTAGTGTGAGGGGGACTGCTAGCATAGCTACAGGAAAGTCCACAGCACAAAAAAGAGGAGGTTCAACATTTAAATGCATTTCATCTGCTTCACATATCATAACTGTTTCTCTAGCCTCTTTGCTGGGTAAAGTGCTAATTTCAGGGTTCCAGCTCTTGTTTTCTGTAAGCTTTGCAGATAGAGGAAAATGGAGGAGATCAGGCACTCTGAGGTGCTTTTAAAGCTCTTCATTCTCACAAAAAATGCATCAGGAATCTAGGACAGTGTAGACAATTGTCAGAAAACACTGCCACTGTAAACAGGTGCCACCTGGATGCATTGCCATCTAGTATGTAAATCAAGCTGACACTTAGCAAAACTTTTGCCCAGTGGACCAGGATAGGTCTTTTGTAGCAATAGAAGGAAAGGTTTTCTGTACCCTAGCAGACCCAGAATGGGTTATGAAGTATGATATTCCTGGCATCTGCAGTTTGTTTTTTGGTTGGGTTTTGGTTTGGGTTTTTTTTTCCCTATCTGCTCTGCATGCATGCATCTAAACTCCGCATAGCTGATACATGGAGTAAAAACGATTGCATCCTCCTCCTGTGTCCTGTTCAGGTAATTGTGCTTCATATTTAGAAAAGCACCACAAATCAGACTAATTTTCCTTTTCCTGTCAGCAACGGAGAAAGGGACTTTGATCATTCTCCACGGCCCAAAGAATTTGGTTTGGTTCCTAGAAAGACCCTTTCCTTGGGTAAAATTATCAGCCTAAGCTCTAAATTCTCAGGGACAAAAATATACTATCTTTTCTGAAAGACTTCTTGCCATAGTCCTAAACAGCAAAGACCCCTGGACACCCTTTCTTTTCACACAGGCAAAACATCCAGCCTGTGCACAGGTCAGCCAGGCCACCAATTTCACTGACTTTTTGCTTCCCTCCTACACTCAAACAAGTTGGTACTTCTTAATAAAGCTCATACTTCTTAAATTACTCAGGGGATGAATTAATTTGTCAGTCTGAAGTTGTGGGAAATAACAGAGGCTGCACCTTCTGATTCAGCCTCTACAGTGTTTGTCTTACTAAAGGACAAAGAGCATCTTGTTTCCCATCAATGCTATTCATGTTTGCTGAGAAGTGACTTATCAGAAAGAGATGACTGAAAAAGAACAGAAAAACATAAATGTATTCTTATTAATTTCCTCTTATAGCCAGTTCAAATGTAGTTTTTCATTTCCATTGTTAGGAGTAATTAAAAAAGTTTCAATTATCATTCAGTTATTGTATTAGTGTATTACATATACTTCCCATAAGAAATTCCCCTAGAAGGTACCTATAGACAGAATTCCTAAAATCAATAAATCAATTTGCAATGTCACCTTTGTGATACCATGATATAGGCTTGTGCTTTTTTTTTTTCCTGCTGAGAAGCACAAGGAAGTGCAGCAGTCTTTCCCAGTTCATTGGGGTTTGTTTGGTAGTGGGTTTTTTTCCCCCTTTATTTTCTTCCTGATAGTGCTACTGAAAGTTGGAAATCTTGTCTTTGTTTTTCTTGGCTTCTTCTTGGGTGTCAAAGTGAATGGGAATCCAGCTGACACTCACAGAAGAAAGGCTGCACCTTTAATGGAAATGTTTTCATCTACCTTCTTTAGCAGACAGCATTAAGAAGTATAATTTTAAAGTGCCTTTGAGGAAGAAACAGAGTAATTGAACAAGCTCATTCAAGCATTTTCATGCTTATGTAGTATGAAAAGACTAATGCAATAACAGAGCATATTAATTCATTCAGAGAATGTACCCATTTGTTAACATGACTGTATGCTGCTTTACAGAGAACAACCAAGGTAAAGATCTTTCTGTACATGGCTGAGAACTGAGTGGTGTGAAAAGCATAGGCTCTGGCAGAAAAAGGCTCTTCTTCCTTCAAGCACAGCAAGCTTGCCATCCCACTTCCAAGAGTTAATGCAAAAGGGCAGCATATATGTGACAGCTTGCATGGATTAGACAAAAGTTTGTTAAGAGATTCTACTTTTGGGGGTAGAAGGTATCCAGAAGAATGCTCCAGCTCCCTACTAGCAATCTTTCTTTTGAACTCTATTCTCTTCTGCCCATGGAGACAGAATCTGATGCACTACCAAAACAAAAATTTTTACCAGTGAATTATTATTCCAGCTTTTTTTAGGGAAACAGTCTTTAATGAAATAAGAAACTAAATTAGCCTAATCCTATATGCTTTTCTCAAGAGTAAATAAAATTAATAACCTAGAGACTTGGAAGAAAAAGCTTCTTAAAAAGTCATGAGAATTGCAACTATTTCTGAAGGAGATAGCATCATTTGCCATCAGAGATAGAAACCTGGATTACGTGGTTCAGGAGTCTGATTCGACCTGCTAATTTCCTACATTCCTACGTTTTATGTACCCTAGTTTTCTTCAACAAAATGGCCCAAGCTGAAAATTCAACTATTTTCAAGGCTTCCATGAGCTGCTGAATATTTGGGCACAGAGGTGTGCTGTGGTCATCAGTAGGGGCTTACCACCACCACACGTCTTCACAGATCTTGGTTTCAATTACAACTAGAAGCAGAAGTTCCAAAATAGCCCAAGAAAGGAAATTCCCCAAGTCATTTTTAAAATCAGGAAGTAGAAGGATGCTACTAACACTCCAGAGCTAATACCAATGTTAGTCTCATTCACAGGGTATGCCATTCTGATTGAGTGCTTCTGTAACTCAGATTTTTTGGGCTTCCCCATCCTTGAGTATATTTTAAACACAATGTAAGGAGACTGTGCTTGGCTGTTCAGGAAACCACAGCCTCCGAGGATCAGGTTGCAACAAAGAAGCCTTCAGATTAGGTGTTGCTTGGGGATTTGCTCTGTAGACACCTCAACACAATCAGCATGGAGAAAGGGCAGGGTAAACTCCTTAAATGGACACAGCGTGGGTCAGAATTATTATTGATGTGAATTATAAGTGTAGTCTGCAAATCTGCCCTGGATGTCCATATTTCTTTTCCCAAGAAAAAGTGCCAGAGTCATATTAGCACACAAATGCTGCCTACCTGTGCATATGGACGTCTACATTTATTGGGATTGATCCTATTAGTTTTTTCCTTTACACAGTGCACTTTCATAGGGAAACAAAGGTAATAATACTCAGAGACACTCTGGCCAGCCTCCTCAAAATCCATGCTTTCTTGTTCAATTTGGAATAAATAGATAGAATTAAAAAAGCTTATTTAGTAAAGTATAGTTACCCACTCCAAAAGCAGAATTCTGTTTTATCACCATCAGCTCAGAGCAGTGGCCAGGAGGCTGTCTGTTACAGTGGCTGTGCATCCAGTGTTGCCTGATAGCCATGGAAGACCTTCCTAAGGCTGGGAGCACTGTCTGCACATCCCAGAACAGAGTACACAGGCACTGGTTCTCTTGGGAACCAGTTAGAACTCCCTGACATTCTTCCTTGCTCTGGGGTCTGGGGTCTGGTTTCAACATCCTCCAGGTTAGAAAATACTTGCAAAAAGTTAAGTTTCTTACTCTGGAAAGAAGACTTTTTTGTCTGATTGCTTTTGCTCTGCCCCTGAGGGCATCTCTTGATGCCTCATACTGCAAAGAAAAGAAACATGGAGAGGTCTGTGGGCTGGCTGGCAGTGGTCCCAGGGACCAGCCAGGACTTGGGGAGACCTGGAGAAGAATGAGGCTACCTTGGTCATGTCTTTCTTACCTTGCAAAACCCATCTTCTCCATCTGTCTTTTGTCCTGGATGTGGGGAGGGTGGCAGAGGTGCTGCTGCGCTAACATTGCAATCAACTGAGGCTCTTATCTAATGGGACACTGAGGTACCTTAGGAATATGGCCAGACACAGAATGTGCCCCAGTGACTTGGACTGATAAATGATGTTCAGCGTATTTAAAGTGCAACCTAGATGAGTGTCAGTGTTATGTCACAGAAGAGTTATTTGTGTTTGGGCTGATGGATACAGGTGTTACTCTGTGGGTGTGTTTGTGTGGGGATGTGTTTGTACGTGTGTTTTCTAGTTTCTGAAGGTCTCCAAAGGATTGAAGTCATCTGTGAAAGGCTAAAACTCCCAAGTGAAAAATGTAAAAAAAAAAAAATAGCTTGAAGTCACCCACAGGTGGTGTTGACAAATAACAGTTTCCCAGGGGTCCAAGGGAACTTTCGCCTTGGTTTGAGCTGACTTCATGCTACTTGGTGAGGCATGAATGTGACAGCCATTCTTCTCTGTGTTACCAAATAATCTGAAACCCTTCTCTGACTTTTTCAAGTATATTGTGGTTTGTAATCACTAAGTCAAGTCAGCTGCTGTGAGGATGACACAAGCAATGGTCATCTCAGCACTGGGGGAAGACCCAGTGGGGCAATGATGACCAACATGTCCCAGAAAACAGAGAATTCTGGTCATGGGAAGGAGCGATTCAGCAAATTTCTCAAACAACAAAAGGCACAGAGTTGCTTTCAAAAGAAAAACAGAAGCCAAGCTAAGTCACTTGTTTGGCAACGAAGTGAGGAGCTCATTTAAAGGAAATCAAGTGTGTCTGAATTGTAGAAAACTTTCATGCTTGCACAACAAGCCACTAGGCACTGAGGCAAGAGACAGACCATCTTGTGATGCTGTCAGTCATGTGAACAAGGTTTGCAGAGAAAACCTCTCTGATGTGCCTTTTAGACAGTCACTCAGCAGATCAGCTGCCACGGTGCTGCTGGAAGGCTTTCTATGCCCCCCATCTTGTATCATTCTCTATACTTAAACCTTTGTTCTCAGGAGCCCTTAGCAGCCTTAATGAGAGAAATGGGCAAAGGCCCCCAGTCTCAGCAAGGTGAAAGTGAGCAAACGTTTACCTTTCTGCACTCCCTTGTAGATTGTTATAAGTCTAAATGTTATTATAGCTGGTCAGATCAAAGGGACTGTTTCTTCCCTGCTTCCGTGTTTAGTTCGTCGCAAGGAAGCAAACCCCACTTCTAGTTTTATCAGCCTCCCACATGCAAACAAAAAGTGTAACCCCTCAGAACCTGCCAGTTCCTCTCTGAGGAGGAGGATGGTGCGAAGAAATGTCACCAGCAATTATTTTCTGAGTGCACAGTGGGCTGGAACATCCTCTCACTGGCACCTGCTATTATGTAGCCGTCACAGGAGGCCCTTGCTAGCATGTGCAATCCCATCTGCTGATCTGCCTCTGCTCTCCTTCCCTTTTTACCTGCTTTTTGCTTAGTCTGGAGGCATAAACCCAGCTGCTGTCCTGGGAGTGTTTCACACTCTATGCCCTGGGCAAAGCCAGGGAGGACCCAGCTTAGAGCATCCCCAGTGGCACAGCAGGCACCTAAAATAGCTATTACAAAACCATCGGGAGAAATGAGACATGGGAATCCCAAGCTTCTTTTGTCACAAGGGAGGCACGAGAGTGGTACAGACTCGTGCTGAAGGGAACCTAGGCAGGTAAATGAGATGCACTTCAGGGCACAAAGAGCAGAGTAAGAGCTTCTACCGGGAAGAACAGCTTAAGAGCAAGGTGCTACTGTTGAACACTGTGAGCAGAAAGGGTGGAAGGAGAATGGTGATGCTGTTTCCTAACTGTCTTTGACAATGTTTGATATTTTCTACCTCCGCAAAAGCTGAGTGAGCTTGAAGGAAATAATGCAAGGGTATTTGTGTCACTCTGTCTTTATCCCCCTTCTACAGAGAGCTACAGTCAGCAGGTACATTGAAGGTTTGTTACTAGCTACTCTTAAATTGCCGTGTAACCATTCCTGGAAGTGATGAGAGAAGTGTGACCATACTTGTACTCTCACATAGGACAGCTGGTTAATAGGAATCAGGTTAGCCAGTATTAATGGGATGAGGCCCAGTGACAACTGGGGAGTCTGTAGTACACATCATCTATGACGTATGCTAGTGCTGCTTCTGTAATCTGCTGACACAGTAGGATGGCTTCTTGGTTTTCTCTACACCTTTGTTATTGTTGTGTATTATATGGGAAGAGCAAAAAACCTCCTGAATTCCTGCAAGACCTTAGCAGGATAGGTATTTTACACTCTACATTATAACACTGTTCATGAAAGAAAATTATACCTTCCTCATTTTCCTGTGGTCATGCATATCCCTTTTAATGCATTGAGTTTGTAGAGGAGGAATAGTTTTTGCCTGTGCACAAAATTATCAGCATGCCAAAGTCCTGTTAAAGGTTTGTACACTTGGTACCATGGTGAGGATGTGCCACAGGATATCAGTGATCCAGTGCCCTCTCACAGTAAAGGATATTCCACTGAAGGAACATCTCAATGTGGCCCCATAAGTTAGTCCAAGGCAGAGCTCACTCAGAGCAGATTTCCACTAGGGACACAATGAAATCTCTTCATTCATAAGATTTTGTCAGGAACTAGATCTTTGAATCATACTCATTCTTTTAGAGATGAGTAATTGGCTAAAACTTGATTCAAGCACTGTTTAGAGCAATTCATCTCTGAATCCCAGCTTTGCAACATTCCCATGCAATATTTCTGTGACAACTCAAATCAAAACCTAGATGCTGAGCCACATCCCTTTTCTCTCTGTGTCCCCAGACCCAGAATTCCAGGCAAGCACCCTGATATTAAATCCATCCTCTGTATTATCAGGTGCAGTCTAGGTCATGATTTTATGCTTTTACCATCTATTTTCCATGGAGGTGATTCAGGGGCTGATTGGGTAGACTCCTTGTACCTCCTTTCACTGAACTGAAAATAAAAGGGATCATGAAAAGCCCTGCCTAAGCTCAGGTTTGTTTTGTCTCAGCCATGCTTAGTGCACAGCAGCCATGAAGAAGAGGAGGAGTTACACCTCGTGCTGCTGGAGCCTGCCTGTCCTCTCCTTGATACCAACTTCATCCAAAATTTGCCAAGGCAGTTATGTTCTCAGCTCGTGTTTTAATTCAGAGCGGTCTGGTGATTAAAAAGGCAATAGGTCCCTTAGTATCTTTGAGGATCTGGTCTGGGCTCCATTTCCTCACCACAGAACTCAGTATTAACCCCCAGCACCAGGATGCCCACAGCTGCCAAGGCCAGCTCCAGTCTCCTCCCACTGAGACAGTGCAGAAGTTGTGGCAAAGGACATAAAATCCCACCAGTGGGTACACGTTGTTTGCATCCCCTCTTTTCTTCCAAGGAACAGGGACTAGGATGATACCCTGACCAAATAAAGCAGAGCCATCATACAAGTGTATATTGTGAAACCCCCATGTCTGTGGCTTCTAATGGAAATTCCCCATTTTGAGTACAGAAATTTTTACTAAAAGTGGTAAAATATTTAATAACAGCAGGCTTTTATAAGTGTTCTCTTGTAAAGCCACAGTCCAAAAGCAAAGGCCTGGGATTTTTCCCCCCCATTTTCTGTTTCAACTTATCCCTGTTTAATTTTGACCACCACCTAAAGAGAATTGTGGTCTTTTACTCCTGGGGTGCCTGGAGAGCCAGGCTGCAGGAATGGGGCCCTATTTGGTTACACCTACACGGATATAGGAACAGCCACACAAACCGCTGAGAGGGAAGGCATTTTTGGCAGGAAAATTCATTCTGCAAGACTGGTGCCATCTTGCACATTGAGAAAAAGAGAACGAACAAAAACCGAATTTTGAGGAACTAGAACTAGGATCTGCTAAGATATAGTAAAGAATAAAAAAGAGAAGGAAGAGAAGAGAACAACCACAGTGTCTGGCTGTAATTTCCTTTTAATGAATTATCTCTGTATAAGAAATTGAGCAACTACTTTCAAGATGATGATACTTGTTGATTTTTTTTTCAGTAAGTACAACATAATGCAACATTTAGAAATTAAACTGGAAAAGTCAGGCATCTTTTTTTCCCTTATTTTCTGATGAAAATTAGCTTATCTACACAGAGTAGTGGCCAAATCCCTATGAAAATTCTCTAATGTAAGTGAAGAAAAAATCACTGATTGACTAAAGAGAGCGTATTGTTTTCATTTGTTATTGGATTCTTCCCTTACTCTTAAAAACAAATAATCTTTGGGGTATAAAATGGGTCTTTGTCTCTCGACCAGGTACTACAGTGTACTGAAAGAGCACAATTTCCAGCTCTGGAGTGATACATAAGCCCAAATGCCGTTGATTTTCATTTGCTCATGATGAGAGTAGAGGAAAGGGACAAACCTATTAATAACAAGGATAAAGCAGTGATTTCTGCCTTGGTACCAAACTAGCTCAGCATGTTCAACTAAGCACTTGTTTGTGCACTTTGCTAAAAGTGATGAACTGAATCAAATACTTTGGCAACATCTCAACATTCACACCGATGGTGTCACAGTGGTGGAAAGGAGTGTTCACTGGCTTGTTATTGGGATATAGAGCAAGAAATCAACCTCCATACACACATCCCTCTAGTCACCATTCCAGTGATTTTTTTCAAGATGAAATATGAAGTTTATGAAATTGGCAGCTACCTTCAGCACTTGTTCTATGATGAAATACAAGGCAAGAACCTCCTCAGGAGCTTGAAGGTACGCAGTGGTTGCAATTATTTCAGTGCCATGCAGCCCCTCCCAAGCTCACTTTGAGGGAAGCAACTCCTCACAGAGCATGTAGACATTGGGTGACACCACTTCCCACTGGCCTTATTCCCACTGGCCTGATGATTAAAGCATAGCCTCTGCTGTGACCATGCTGGAGTCCCTGTGTTTGATCTCTTCCCAAAGTCAAGCAAAGGGAGGGGAGTTCATGCTCAGAAATGCTTTTTTACACAATCTGGATAAAATGGCTGGTTCAGTCACCATACTGAATGATGAATGGTTATTTCATTGTCACATTATCATATCCTATCCTGACGGTAAGCTGCATACTTAAAAAGACTGTGTATGTGACATGGCCAGAAGGTGACTGCTGTATTCTGATGTGGTAAGTAGAACTGCAAAGACCTTGGAAGGACACAAATAATACCCAGAAAAACAATGTATTTTTCTCATGAGTGATGCACTTCAAAACATATTTGAATTTGTCAAAGATTTGCCAGGAGGGCTAAAATTAATGTCTTGTCTTTGCTAGGTAGCACATAGGAGGCAGGAGGGGCAACAGCTTCTCTACTCTTTACGGGGTTCTCCTGTATGTATCAGTTTTCACCAAAATATATCAAAGCACCTTATACAGTACAGTGATCTTTTATTTTCAGCACGTTATTCATGAGAAACTGAGGCAGAAAGAAGGCAGACTACCTTTCAGGTATTGCATGGAAAATCAAAGGGCAAACTGAAGCATCTCCCAGAGTTCACCCACAAAATCCCGACACAAAGACACAAGTACAGTCTTGGGTTAGCCTGAAAATTCCCTAATAGGGGGATTACTGTCTTGTAGCTTGTTTATGTTTATGGGTTGATTACTGAGCGCCGAGTAAGCCTGTCCAGTTGTTAAAGTAATGACTTTTTCTGTGCTTGTGACGTTCATCAGCACTGTTCCTTTAAGGCCAGAATGAAAATATTATCTGCATTGTTTATTCATGTCAGTCTCGCAGTTATGACAGGTTTACATTGCAGTACACTCTCATCCAAAGAAAACTGGGAATATTTGGTTCTGGAAGCAAACAGAAATACTGCAGGGAGGAGGGACAACCACTGGGACATAAGGAAGGCCTCTCAAACTCCTCTTCCAGCAATCTGGCTCTCCTAAAACAGCACAGACAGGAGTCAGTTCCTATGATATGTTGTATCCTTAAACTTTGTTTTGCTGCCTAGAGCATTGGAAGTGACTAACTTACAGCTATAATAATTCCAGGGGGTTAAATTTGGAAGATAAACCCTGGGGAATCTGTGTATGATGCAGTAAGAACAGCCACTTTGCCCTGTCACATATTAAATGGAAGTAGGGGCCCTTTACACATGTACCAGCATCTTAGGTTTGGCATAACTTGCAGGATAATGAGTGGTCATGTTTACCCTCTGAATACCAAGTTTAATTAAGTTACACAAGGAAAAGACTGGCTCACAGTGTTGCACAAGCAGTACTAAGACTCTGTAGCAAATGCGGTCTTTGGTTTACACCAGTGTTACAGCAGTTGCTGAACTGGACATCTTTTGGCTTAGCATTTTTGGATCTTATGGTGCCTAAACGAAAGAGGATTCCATCTCTCTTTGAAAAGACCCTTCTTGAGGTACTTCGGGGGTATTTGATCTTATTTACAAGTAATGGTTGCAAGTAACCATGTAACTGATAAATGGAGCTAGTAAAATTCAGAGCATTTCTTCTCAGCTTGTGCTGAGAGTGAAGACAGACTTTTCTTTTCAGACCTGAGGAAGGGTTTTGTACCTGTAGCAGTTGGCCTGGTTAAATATATATCCTCCCCTCAAACTTTCTTGCTAATTCTGAATAAGGCAATTTGTGACTGTAAGAACACATGCAGATACTATTTTCAGACAAAAAAATCCCAAAGAAACACACTCTGATGAATGGGAGAAAAGATGAAGCTCAAACAAACCTTTAGAAGTAAGTGGAAATGGAGAACAAATTCTTCTTTTCAAGCCTCAGCCAGCACTGAACAGGGAAATGGACACTGGGCATTCAGGGTACCTTCTCTACATACTCCTTGGTGTCATCTCTGTGCAGTGACTGTAGGACTGAAAGCAAATGCGGGATTCAGAGCAGGCACACACAAGTGTAATAAGTAAAGGCAGCCATAGCAGCACCTGGTCTGCATGTCACCAGCATAAATTAATGACCAGCTTTGCAGGGATGCAGGCCTGAAGGGACCAGCCTGGCCTTCAAGCTGAACCCTCTCCAGCAATGTGTCAAATAGCCAAACTCAAAAGCATTTTTTCTTCCTCTGACCCCCCTCTCAGAAGGGAGAGATTCCAGCTCCTGCTTGCCCTCCAGGGTGGGAATTCCTCTCTTATTCCTGGGCTGAAATTGTCATGATGCTTTTGCAAATGTGAAGGTGAGGACCTGGCTGCCCTGGCTCTGGTTGTGGCAGCCCTTGGTTCCCTCCAGCTGTGCCCGAGGCCAGCCTGGCCTGCCCTGTGGGCATCTCTGCTCTCTGCATGTCCCTTCCTCCCAGAGACCTCATGATGCCCTGTGGCAGGAGGCAGAGCCCATGCCACGAGAGGCATTTGCTTTCAGAAATCCTCATAAGGTAGTCATGCTTTAAAACGGGATAGCAGCAGAGAAGTGGAGTGTTTATATAAAGCACTAACAGGGCAGCTGTTGCTGGTAGCAACAATATGGCAGTCACCAGCTAATATGGAGATGTTTGTTTCAAATTTATCATCTTGATTTTGATGGGTGGCCAAAACTTCACAAGAGAACATTTTATTTTGCAGTGTGTGGATGTGCATGCACAAGTACAGCACGTGACAACAAATAACCCTCCCAAAGCATGGTGTCAAATATTCTCAGGGGAGTTCAGCTGTAGTCAGCAGAGTCATCCCTGGAAAGATCTGGTTTGCCTGACACCGCTTTTGCCTGGAGAATGGAATCTAGATCTGTGGTCATAAAAGTTCCTATTCTTGGTTAATTTGGTGGTGTTGAGGGCCTGGTTACTGACAGCTCTACTTGGGAAGCAGGTACAACAGAGGAATGACAAACTCACAAGGGCAACATGATGATGAAGAGTTTGGGGATGTTCCCATCATACCACTGGGGCTTGGAGGAAGACAACTGGAGAGAAATTACGGGAAAAATCCAACTACTTCTGGTTGTTCCTCCCAGGCACGTATGGTAACAGCTGTGTTCATGGCGCTTGCTATGCCTGGAGCAGCTCCCACACTGCCAGGGCAGTGGTAAGGTCTTTCCATTCCTGAGCCTACCTTTCTTTTCTAGTTTTTGTATCAATGGGACACACATACAATGAAACCCCAAATTATGCTTAAGCCAAGTTTTCTTGGTTTTATTCCAGACTGGCTGCTAGGCCAGCACCAGTCTGCAGATCGTATTTTGTGTCAAAGTGAGATGACTTATGCCTGAAAATCACATGCAAATTAGAATTCAATGTGAAATCCAGATTGTCTCTGGTTTTCCCTCATTCACGTTTTGAGATCTGAGATCATTGTGATGCTGAAATTCAAAGCAAAACACAAAGTGCAGAAACAAGAGAAATACAAGCCTACATTTAAAAAAACCCCCAACAAACAAAAAACCCAAAATCTAAAAGAAAACATTCGTATTAATCCTGAAAGGCAAAATCAAGATTCACATCTCTCAGTATTCGACAAGATGCATAATCTGTCCCTGACAGAAAATGAGCTTGGCAAAGAGTTCCATCTCAGTTTCTGATTTGTGCATGAACAACATAAAGAAGCAAATTAAGAGAAAAACCTGCTGGAGCAGCAAAAAAAGTAAGCATATCACTTTTCAATATTGTTTGAGTACCTTCAACCAGGAATCTTGTAAGAATAGATTTTAGACTGAATTACACACAGTCTCTACTATTTTTATGTAAGCAAGCAAAAGTTTAGATTTGCATCTGCTCAGTCAGAAATGATGGGCAACTCCAATCCTCCAATTCCTTTGTGCTGGCTACCTCAGGGAGCCCAAGGAATGAGTAATTCCCATGTGCCACAGAGATACAATAGCAAGCTGAATTCAGACACAGCCAAACAGCAGCATAGACCCTTTGGAAAAATGGTCCATTTGCACCTTCCCCCCACAACTAAAAAAGCACCCACTGGGACCAGTCACCTGAGGGTGAGTAAAAATCTTTAGAGCTGCCAACTTAGTATCAAGGGAAGCACCCATGAAAGAATAAAGAAACCATCCTGCAAAGCAAATGCAACGAAAATATTGTCATGGGAAGGGCATAGAATACACCTTGGGCTGTATTTATAGTGTTATTTTTGATCTGTAACTCTTTCCTCTGCAGTAGTAGCACAGTATGTAGAAGGGTGGTGCAATCTGACTCGCACTGCAATCTAACCTTGATATCTAATTCAGGATAGAAATCAGCTGAACAGAGCTTGGAAGAACAGACAGTGGGTTTCACTTTCCAAAGTCAGGTTTAGTGTGAGCCCAGATTCTACCTGACTAAACCTGTAGGAGTTCATCACCAGCTGGGCTGATGGACCTCATTCTGAACTGTTACAGGTGGGAAGTAGGGACTGGTCTAATCAAAGGTCTGTCTGACCTCTTTTCTGTGATCAAACCCTGAACCATGCCTGTGCATCCCACAACACACTCTGGAGAGGGGTAGGAAATCAGAGCTGCCTTCAGAAGGCATCTATAAATGTGGCCTGTTTCCAGGAACCCACTTGCCACCTTGTTCTTTGAGTTCATGGACAGACTGTACAGAGCTTTCCCTTCCAAAAAACAACCAACCCAACAGCTCTCTGACTTTGGCATAACTGCTTTCCTTATTTTGGTAAATGTTCCTATTGTTCCCTGGGGAGACTGCAGCTGTGGCAGTGAAGACAGAACTGGAACACAATCTCTTTTCCACATGGAGAGGCACTGATGAGGGCTCTTCCTGCTCTATATGGGCTTGAAAGGATCCCTGCTCCAGGCACATTCTGCTGTACCCTTCCAAAAGCGCTGCTGCTGCTGCCTCCTTGCTGGTATGTTACTAGGGCGAAGGCGAGTTTCAGGATTCCTTATCACACTGCCTCCTTTCTAAAAGCCATGGTGTCAAACGTTTGCAAAAATAATAGAAATAAACAAAAGTGAGCTATGGCTGGGATTTTCTCATTTGTGATTTGATAAGGAGAGAAGAAAACAGACACTCTCCAGTCACAGCAAATTTATTCGTTTTTAAATTTTTTTACTGTGAACTCCTGACTTCTTTCACATGCCAGTTGATGTTGCTCTTTCATTGCTATGGTCTAGAGTCCTTCACAGAGCCACAGTGTAAGAGAAGAAAAGAGGAGAAAATGCCTAGCTTGACTGGAGCTCACAAAGGGGAAATCACCATTTGGTCCATGCTGTCAGCAAGGGCTATATAAGCCCTCTCTCCAAACACTGGGAAAAGGGCTTGGGAGTGGACCACAAAAGCAGCCACGGTCTGGGAGACGAAAGGGGCTGGCTGGGACCAGGGTGAAGCAGAGGTGTCAAACTGATGTCTAGATGTCTATAAGAAAAATGCTTCACATCCTGAGGGGCAAACCCAGACCTGAGAGGGCTGGATACACCCAGACTTGGCTGCTCTGCAGTGTCTCCCTGTTCCTACTTTCACTCCAGTGAATGTAAAACACTTCAGCAGAACCGAGGGAAGGAAACTGCTGTACTACAGGGGATCAACTTCTACACAGGCTAGTCCTACAAAACCCTTGCAAGTCCAGCCCCTCTCCCACGCCCTGATCTTTGTGTAAACATCCAGTGTCTTTGAAGGGCCGTGCATTCATTTAGTCAGGGATGGACCGGGAGAAACACCTCACCTACGAACAGCTCCAGGTGTGCCCAGGCCACTTGCCATCTATTCTGCTTGCCCCCGGGCAGTGGCTGTGGTACAATAAACATGTCGCTCTGATGCATCATGGTGTGAGATCTGTACCGAACTGAGGGAGGAGCAGACCATAGCAAAGGTTTCAAGTCTGCAAAGGAGAGCTGGGTGGTACAGATGGAATCAGCCTTCTCAAGGAGAGAAGTTGTTCATGTAAGGGAACTTAATTTGTGAATGACAGGCCTTTTCTGTTAGTATTCACTGTGGAGACTGACTTTGGGCGCTATGTCTGTGTTACCTTTTCCACAATGGTGGGGAAAACTGTGAAGCTGCTCTGGTTGGTAGGTGTGAGAGCAGCTCTTGTGACCTGCACACAGCTCTGCGGTGTTTGGCAGGAGTCAGCATGTGCTTGCTTACTGCTTTTCACAAAAACAGCCAAGATTCCCTCTGTGTTGTCATACAATTACTGTGCCAAACCATAGCATTTTAGGATGTCTGTTATTCAGATGGGGCATGCTTGTTTGTAATAAAATAAGTTGCTTTAGAGTAATTTTGGCATGATTTAAGTGTTTGGGATACACACCACAAAAGAGCTATTAAATAGAGAATGATATCAGGAGGGTAAAAAAAATCAAATTGTTTTTCATATGGGCAGGCAGGCCTATACACACACCTTCCACATACAATGGCTATTATATCCCCATACTTTTTAATGGATGAAAACTAATTGGATAGAGATACAGCAACGTGTGCTAGTGGACAGTCTGGTGATGTGCTATCAATACAGCACCCATTACTGTATCTTCTCCTGGGAAACTCAAAGCATTGTGCCGTGTGTACAGCTGGTGCCTGAACTGTAATCTAAGCTTCTGGCCTGGCTAATCACCACCCATTAAACTCGCGTTTTATTCACAAGTCACACATTTTCCAGATCAAACCCTGTGTCTTAATCATGAAAGAGACTGAGCTCAGAAATACATCTGTGTACAGTGCTGGAAGTGAGGACAAGGCAGAATGGAACTGTATAGGTCCCCTAAGCCTCTGAGATACTTAACAGACAGGCATGTTTGGATACACACTTAACAGATGTAGTGAAAAATACATACTTTTTGTTGAGGAATCCTGTTGAAACTATCAGCAGTGGTGCTGCAGCCTACAAGGAGCCTCAGTAAAAATTCTCAGGAGAAAGTGATGTACGATGACAAAATTTCTTCAAACATGTGGATCAGCCCATGAAATTTAGTAGGGAAATTACAAATGTCATGGGGTTGGTAATTAATAAAAATCAGTTACAGCAATGAGTAAAAGATCAGTAGTAAATGCACAGGGCTGCAGACTAATTGATGGAGATTGCTGTAAGTTTTATCCCTAAACAAGTCTACAGACCAGTGTCACTACAGGAGCACAGAAATTTAAGTTCTCAGGAGAACTTAAAAGGTGACCTGTAGCAACTCCCTCTGCAAAACCAGGGCAGGTCCGCATTTGCTCTTCTGGACTCATCTCTGTTGAACCAAAAGTGAATTTTGCACATTGGATTTCTGCCGGAGTCAAGCGGAGATCACCTTTCTGTTTCACATGAAACAAGGTCAGTACTGCACTGGCCGGAACTGATGTGGTTACACAAAGAACGGCTTTGAGGGTGAATTCAGCAGCGGATGGAGCCATTAAGTGCATCTGCAAAGAGCTCTGCTAAGACACAGCCCCATCCTCTGCACATGTGAAATGGAGCATCCACGAGGGAAGCAGCAGAAAGGCCACAGTTTTACAAGTGCGCTTTCCGCCTAAATCCACTACTGAAAGATTTCCGACCTTGACTCTCAGCCTTAATTCCTTTTTTTTTCACAAGATCAGCAGACTGGCACACAGAACATGGTTGCAATTTGCCTCAGTTGATAAATCAACAGAAATAATATAATTAACATCAAACATTAATGAATTTTCATAATGGCCTGGTAGAGTGAGCACTATATTCCTGATATGCCCAAGTTGGGGGGAAGTCAGCAACAGAAGAGTACAGGCCAAGCAGAGGTAGATTTTCCCTGGATTTTTTAATGTCTTCAATTGATGCAATATGTGCGCACAAAGTCCTTCTTAAGATATATTCTAAGCAACACCTTTTAATCACATATTGTTCATATTGTCATACATTACTAAATTCTTACATAACACCATTTTGTCTATAGAAGTCCAGTGCCTAGATTCTCAAGAACTACTTAGCACTGACAAAACGTTTCTACCTCTCTTTGTAGACAGTAAACTGTTGCAATTAGCTTTAAAAAAATTATACAAAAAACATTTCTCTGAATCTTGTCTATTCCACCTCCCCGTTGTTTTCACTGGTCTTAGTGTAACTTGATTTGGTGGTGCATCTTTAAACTGTTAAATCTAATGTGTCTGAGCAGTCAAAGGACAGACTGTACCCACTGCCCTTTAATGGTAAAGAGAAGCTGCCCACACTGCAGCCCCCTCTGCACATCTCACCTCACGCTGGTGATGATAGCTGGAACATTTACCTGGCAAGTGTCTCATCTTTTCCATCCAAAACAGCTACCAGAGTTTCTTTTTTTTTTTCTTTAAGGGAAAAAAAAAGTAACTCCTCTAAAAGGAAAGAGGAAGCCAGAAATTTGGTAGTGTCTCGGTCCTGCCCCATGATGCTTCTTCCTGCCTGTGAATTTCCACCTGCCCCTTCTGCATATATAAGGCAGCACACGTGGTATACACTGTTTAGTCGCCTGCCTCCGTGCAAAGGATTAGTAGCAGTGGGCAGTGATGCTGTTTCTCCTTTCCTCTGCAGTTCACGGGAGGTGAAGGAGCTCTGGCTGGACTCACTCCTTGGGTAAGTACTGCCTTTGATAAAATCTGTGGCATGGTGGTTGAAGTCAGTGGAGAGCTTCAGATGCAGCTGCACAGAGATGTACAAAAGTACAGATGGGGAGAGGTGCACCCACTGCTAAGCGCAGCCTGTGGGCAGAGCTTACTGAGTCGCTCAGCCCTGGGTGTGCAGATTAATGACCATATGTAGCTGTCACCACTTGCTCACTCTTTGCGTGGATTAAAAATGGAAAGCTGCTTTTGTTTGGTTTTAATCAGGAAGCAGATAGGGCAGCAGGGCTGAACGCCCTTCCAGAGAAGGGCTTTATGGTTTATTTGTGTGGGAGATATTGCTGGTTCAGGATCATACACACTAGATTGGCTTGCTGAGGAGAAAGACAAGAAGGGTGCAGTTTTACAAGACTCTTTCTTTGTCCATTCCCTGTTCAATAAACAGGCAAACAAAAGGACTGAAGGAAACCAGAGTGTCCAGAGCTCCTCCTATCAAACTCCTAATGAAAGTGTTAAGCAGCTGTAATACTGTGAGTATCTTAATTATTTCAGATCTGTCAACATAGTGATTTTGAAAAGCTCTGATTTTTGAACCATAGCTCACACAGTGTCTTTGTTTTCTTGCCTAGTCAAAGACACTAAATGCTGGGAACATGGACAGTCTGATTGAGTGCAAGACAGAGGTAAGCTGCCCTTACATTTTCCTGGATGTCCTTCTTGGGTTCTGGTGTGAGATATCTTAGCAAAGTTGGGGTGGCTGTCTACCCTCACCTGGGAGTGGGCAGAGCTCTTCAGAGGCAGCTCTATGCTGCACTGAGCCGAAGGAGCTGGGCAATTCTGTGGGCAGTCCATGCATTCCCCAGCCTCCCGGGGAGCTTTGCTCAGGAATCTTGCAGCCTTGAAAGCCATCAAGGCTCCCTAGAGGAATTTGGGAGTAAATTTCCAGTGCCGGGCCGGACACGAAAAAGGAGGCTGTGTCCAGCTGTGGCTTCTCTGGATCAAAAGAGCAGCCTGGAAGAGCACAGGGCTGTGACCTGCCAGGCATGACTGCGGTGTCTGAATGCAGGGCTTACCACAGACCCCTCTACTGGGCAGCAGGGCAGTGTCTGTCCTGGCCTGAGACACCTCTTCAGCAGGGGTTGGGCTTGTCTGGTTATTTGCCAGAGTCTCCCACAGATTTCTGAGGTGCTGCAGCAACTCACCGGTGGCCCTCCCAACCGTGGCAGCTCTGTAACCCTAACATTCTTTTTGCAGGCTGATGCCAAGAAATGTCCCCTGACGGTCCCAGGAGATAATGAAGATGGACTTTGCCTCTCAAATGGTGAGTTTCAAAAATAAACAGAGTAACTGGCTTCTTATATAATGCTTGCAAGCTGGCACTTGTGCAAAACCACCCGAAACTCCCGCTTCCCCTCCCTGAGAGCAAGCCATAGGCCTCACCCAGGAGAGGACTTAAGCCCTGGACTGTCACTGAATTGTGAATTACTTCTTTCCCATATGCTCAGTGGCACAGGTGACAGTGCTGAGTGCCAGAGATCTTGTATTCCCATTCCCTGCTCCTCAGAGCCATGTTTCATCGGGTTCCCCATTAGTGATGGGAAGCAAATGTGTTTCTTTCTCACTCGAGCATCCCTGCTGAAGTGTGGCACTGCAAGCAAGCACCAAGTGCTGCTACCAGCTGTTGCACGCCAGAGCAAATAAACCCTTTTGGCAGCAGCAACAGCACTTGTTTTTTCTCACCGTGCAAAACCTCAGCACTTGTAAACAACCCAGAGGAGACCATTAACAGGGCAGGGTCAGATTTGGAGCAAACCATCACATCAGACCAGCTTTCAGAAGTATGAGAAGCAAATATTTTATATTACACCATAATGTTAGATGACTTTTTCAAATTTTTTTAACCCCTACCTACCAAGAGCTTGTGATATCACAAGGAGGGGTCCTGAGAACTTCTCATCTGTGTAAGACAACTTCAGTTTGGAACAGAAGGCGTGATATTTATTGCAAATTTGCAGAAGGCAAATCCTTTAGAAAGCTTTCTAGCAAAAGCATCCTTCTCTTACTGTTTCTGAAAGTGAAAAAAAAAAGGTACAGCCCACTCCAATACAACTACCATCTTCAGATTCCTAGCCCTCCTCTTTATGAAGCAGGTGCAAAACCCATGCAAACAGATTTCTAATCGTGAAGCCAGAGAGACCCTATTGTGATGCTCCCATCCTCCAGAGCAAGTATCAACTTCCACTGGCTGGCTGGAAGGCGGCAAGCACTATCTCTAGAAGGAGCATTGTCGTTAGAGTTGGCTCCAGAGCTGGCAGAGCTGGAGCCATATGTTTTCATTACAGGCCATTAAAGAGTCCAAAAAGCAGGAGCCTTTAGTTCCACTCTTGCCCTAAGTAAGCTGGGGCACAGTCAGATCACGTAGTGAAAATTGTTGTAATCGCCAGCTGCCTGAGCGGCATATCTGCCTCAGAGTTATCACAGAAATGACTGCAATATCAAAAATCTCTATAAATGTTGTTATTTCTGTGCCTTGTATGTTCCCACTCTCTAAGAAACAGTGACTAGAATGTAAAAAACACCCAACCCAAAACAGGAAAGGTGGTGGCCTCAGGAGGATGGCCACAGTTTTACAGTTTAGGCAATTGTTTCCCTAGTAACCACTTAGTTGTCTCTCAGTTTCTCCCCATTTGGTTTGAGTTGTTTCAACGTACATCTTTGCACTGCACACAGATGAAAGACCACATAGTGCTCCATTGTTTTTTATTTTAAATTGATCTTTTGTTTTTAATTGATCTTTTGTTTTCCTTTTACTTGCAGCAGATGGAACAAAGAAAAGAAAGAAGGTGATATCACAGTCATTTACTCTGAGACGAAGCCTTACCAAAAGAAATTCCTCAGGACAGCTAGACTCGGGTGCCAAAATCACTCTGTTCGGCCAGCCTCTGTCACTTATCTGTGGGGAAGATGACACACTGCCCCAGCCAGTCCAGGTAAGGAGGTGCTGTTATAGAGGAGCTGTTTATAAGGGCCTGGAGTGTCAGACAAGAGGGAAATGGCTTCAAACCCACAGAGAGCAGGGTTAGATTTGACATTGGGAAGAAATTCTTGGCTATGAGGGTAGTGAGGTCACCCAGAGGAGCCGTGGCTGCCCCATCCCTAGAAGTGTTCCAGGCCAGGTTGGATTGGAGCAACCTGGTCTAGTGGAAGGCATCCCTGTCCATGGGATGAGATGATCTTTAAAGTCCCTTTCAGCACAAACCATTCTGCAATTCTGTGATAACCTCTGACTTCAGCATGAGGCAGGATCCCCAGCACTGCTGATGCATCACCCAGGAGATGAGTGATTTTGGTGTTTCCCCTCCACACACACTCTTGATGAGTTTCCTTCTGGCAGTAAGCAAGGATGACTCCACTGAAGTTAGTGGAATTCACGAGTTCAAAAGGAAAGTGGATTAGGGGAAAATCAGACTATTTCCCATGTAATTTACTTGGAGCAAGAATTTGATACTGAACCAATCAGAGCACAGTGTACCTCCAGACAATTTATATTCTGTTTCTAAAGAAATGTTCACCTGCTAATGCACCTTCCTTCATCCAAATAACTGTTTTTCCATTCCTGTATGATCTTTTTCCCTGCAGGATCTCCTAGCCATATTGTATACGAAAGGACCTTCTACTGAAGGGATATTCAGAAAAGCTGCCAACGAGAAAGCACGAAAGGAGCTGAAGGAGGATCTAAACAAAGGCGGGAATGTTGATTTGAAAAGCAAATCTGTGCACCTTCTGGCAGTGGTTTTGAAGGTGAGTCATTCTGAGCTACAGTGGTGGGAGAACATTGCTAATATGCACAGGCCCAAGCCAGTTCTCGGAGCTGACCTAGGTGGGACTCGGCTAAAGTCAGAACAAAGCCAGACTAAATGCTTCAGGCTTAGGAAAGTTTGGCCTTTCGCACGTGGATTTCAGTCCCACCTGTTGGGCTGCTAATTTCCTGCATGCCCACAGGAAACTCACTTTGTGCTCTTGCTCAGTGTCCTCCCAGGGAGCACTAGTGAGATTTATGGGTGAAGGAAAAGGTGAAATCTGGGTCCCGTTACTGCACAAGAGCAAGTTGTTCTTGCACTGCTCTGTCAGTATTGATGGTCAGGTAGCTCGAGTCAACCTGCCTCCGAGAGAGCCCATGTGACAGTAATGCTCCCTCTGAGCTCAGGGGTAGTCTCAAAGCTTCATCTAAATCTCTTGGCCTTGCAGGACTTTCTCCGAAATATTCCATCCAAACTCCTGTCAGCTGACCTCTATGAGAAATGGATGCAAGCTCTAGAGAAACCAAGCAAACAAGAAAAAATTGAAGAATTGAAAGAGTAAGTTTTTCAACCAGGAAATTTTGCAACCAGCCCCAGTGTAATGGAGCGACTGGTAGAGGTCAAAAATGTCTTTCGAAATCAAGAGTCTCATTGAAAAACCTGTCATTTATATCAGCTTCCTATTCCTCCATGGGGTTTGGTTTAGAGGGCTTCAGCAGCAGCACTTCCTGAGTTACTTGAGCTTGCTCTATGAAACCACCAATGCAGGAAGAGGGCAGGGGCTGCAGGGTCTCAGCTAACGCAGTCACGGGGCTGTGGGGCAGGCACTGACACAGAGCCTTCACATCTGGTGGAGGTGAAGTAGGGCACATGGAGACCACCACCATGTTTTGTACTTTAGGAAGAGTAGGTGTGGAGGCTGACTGGGAGTGCTTTGAGAGCCCCACAGCACAACCACAGGGGTTGGGAAGCCTCCAGTGCCATCTCCTGATGGAATCCCATCTGCTCCAGGACATGGGCTCCTGCAATGCTGCCTTTCAGTCAAGACCTTGTCATTCAAGGTCTCAACCACACGCTCAGGGGCAGCTGGGGATTTCTGAAAGGTACGATGAGCACACACATGGCCCTTTCTGGAGAAAGGGTTGTCTCTCTGAGACTTGCTCAAATAAAGAAGCAGAGGCCACTGCACCATCAATTAATGTCACGTTTTGTTTGTGTTTGTGCAGGGTGGCTGACAAGCTGCCGAGACCAAACCTCGTCTTGCTCAAGCACTTGCTCTCCCTGCTCCACCACATCAGCCAAAATGCTGAGGCCAACAGGATGGACTCCAGCAACCTGGCCATCTGCATTGGCCCGAATCTGCTGAGCCCAGGGATGGACAACGTGCTCCCGCTGGAAGTGCACAAGGAGATGAATGACAAGGTGTGTTGAACTCACTAATTGCTCCCTCTGGGGCAATTTAGAGCCATCCATAGGGATCCATCCCAGTGCCATTGCAAAAGCTGCACAGAACAGCACCCCTGCACATGGGGGATACCCCTCAGCTTAGGTGTCCCTCATGTGCCTCCTCTGAGCAAAAGCAGCACTGCCCCACAGCCCCCTCAGTACCAGCACAGCCTCTGCACACTTTGCATGGGGAGGGCAAGGGCCACCATGGGCACTGTCACCCGTCGGCACTGTCACCTGTGGGCCCTTGGGCAGCGAGGCCAAAGCTGTGGCTGATACTGTTTTGTCTGTATTGGGGCAGATCCATTTGCCTGCAGCACCGGGCTTCATCTCCCATGGTGGACTCACCCTCGGACTTTGGGTCAGGATTTTGGCAGAAGCCACCCTGCTCTGTGCTGTCCTTCCTACAAAGACACCAGCCAGGGGCAGGAAAGAGTCTTCAACATGTTTTCATCCCTCTTCACTGAAATGGGCTGTTTTCTGTGGGCAGGTGACAGTGTTGGTGGAGTTCCTCATAAACAACTGCTCGGAAATATTTGAGGAGGACATTGCCTTCCCTGCCTGTGCCTTGGCTGAGGAGCACACAGACAGCTCCACAGGTATGAGAATGGACAGGGGATGTCACTGACTGGGGCTGCTGGGCCAAATTAGTGAATTTGTTATGTGAATATACCTGTGGAAACACAAAGTGTTCAAGACTGTTGAAGTGCTCTTCTGTAGGCACTCTCTCCATATAGTTCTCTTTCATCCTCAGCTGATCAGTGATAACTGATGTCTGCTTTCTCCCCACAGAACAACTCTGTGCAGCTCATCAGAATGACTCTGCCTATGACAGCCCAGATGCCGAAGCAGAAGGCAGCCCCTATTCCTCTGCGATGGAGGAGGCCAAAGGGAGGAATGCTACTGTGAGCAGAAGATATCCAACACACATCTCTGCCCCTTCCCTGACTAATTTCCGAAATGACATCAGCACAATGGACAGGAGGTACTCGGAGTCAGACCTGTCCTTCCAGAACCACCATGATGACGCAATAAGGAGACAGAAACTAAACAAAAGTGAGGACAATTTTCCACTTCAGCAGAAACAATTATGGTTGGAGGCACTGGAGAAACGTCTTGCAGCCTTGCCTTCACAATTATCAACTGACTCTCTACCAAAAACATCCTCCAGTTGCTCCCTGGAGAGCTCTGATGGCTCGGTTTTCACCAGCTCCCCAGTAGTTTCGCCCTCTAGTCCCAAAAAAACCTTTTTAAATAGGCCTCAGTCCTTTTCCACCAAGGCCACCGAAGACTGCAGTAAATCTAGCAGAGAGATCAAAAAACATTCCATGTCATTCTCTTTTGCAAACCGCACAAAAATACTAATAAAAACCCAGAGTTGGGGGCCTGGAAAACCCATGTTTTTTCAGAGGGACAGTTTCACAAAGAAAGAAGATCAGTTCTCCTGCAGAATTGTCCAGGAGGACAGTCACAATGATGACAAACCATTGAACGTGGAGTGTCAACAAAGGCTCCGTTTCAGGTCAGTTGATGAAGTGTTCAGGGAGATAGACCAGAGGAATCCTGGAAGACCACCGTCCTATGAGGAGGCTGTTAAAAACTGCCTGGCCACTAAAGTTCCCTCCCACGATCTCACAGTTCAAACTATGAGATTAGCAGTGTCTAACCAGGATGCTTTGCTGTCTCATCCATGCAGCCACAGTGCACAGGGCACAGCATGTATGGATCTAAAGGGTCGATCCAGTGCCAGAGTTTCTGCAACAAAGGATTCTGACGTGGAAACTGAAACCTTCAGCATCACTGTGGGAGTAAACTCCAGTGTGAGTTTACCTGTGACCCCAGGAGTCTACCGCATGAGAGCCATGTCTGAGTCCTGTCAGAAGAACAGACTCGAGTATGTGGCTCGGAGGTGCAGCCAGCCAGTCTTTGAGGTAGAGCAGATCCAGTATGCTAAGGAGTCCTATGTTTAAAAAGCCTATCCTCCCTCTTCGCACTGTACAAAGTAAATATTGTAAAAATAGGCATATTGCTAGTAATTTGTAGAATTTTACTTTCAGGAGACAAAGAATAAGCTAGCTCTGCATGAACTTTTTTTCTGAAGTGTCTGTCAGCTTGACATGTCACATCCTTTCACCACAAGAGTTGTTGCTGGTGAAGACCTGTGTATCATTATGTAAAAATGTGAGTATGCTGTACATAACCTGTTGTGTGGGAAAAATAGTTAGCAGATGATAAACAGTGTTGTATTTGTATTCCTGGAATTATAATTAAACGGTTGGCAGGTCCAAAACCTGTCTCCCTTCTTTTTGTTTTCTGTATGGTAGCAGACCCTGTCCATTTGTCATGTGTGTGCCAGGCTGACGCAGTGCTTTGCTGATTTTCTGCATTAAAAAGTGGGCTGGCAGTTACCCTAATGGGGGAAGAGCTGCTCTGTCATCTAGGCCACTTCAGCACTCTTCCATAAACCCCCTGTGCCTGCTGCCATTCCATCTTCCTGCTTGCTGGTGATGAGAATGATCTGGCCACTAATCAGCATTAGTGCTGTACACTGAGCCTGGGGTTAGAGCCCTATGAGGTCACCATGGGAATGTGTCAAGTAACCCTGAGGTGCTTTTAGACTAAATAAACTGGACAGGTGAAGAGAGAAAGACAGACAGACAGACAGACAGACAGAAAGAAAGAAAGAAAGAAAGAAAGAAAGAAAGAAAATCTTAAGGTTTGCTTATATGAGGAGAACAACAAAACAAACAACAAAAACTCCTGTAAAGAAATATTCTGGATTCCAGCTTTAAATAGTTAAAGCTCATTAAAAAAAAAAAAACAAAACGAAACAAAAGGAAAATACTAGGTGGTGTCCTTATAACCCTGTAAAAATGACTGGAAGTGCAATGTGTTTTTATGGCTCAGCATAGCCTTAAACCAGGAGCAGGGAGACTTTTTTCTCCTGTGTAAGTTCACTACAATAAAACATTTTTCTGCATGAGTGCTTAACTGTCCATTGTCTGTTTTTAAAACATCCAGGCCCTACACATACTCCACCTACTTTTATACTATCCTACAGGTACCGCAGGTCTGCTGGAATGATGTGGCATAGCTGAGTAGCATGAAGCAAAGTAAATGGCCAGCAGTATCAGTGCTATTTTTGTAAGAAGCTGCAGGCTATAAATCCCTCTTTGTCAGGAAAACAACTTATACTGCCATGTAACAGCAGTTAAGCTGCAAAGAGGCAATGCTGCTCTGAAAATGGAACACATTAAAAATGGCACACCAATCTTCTCAGGAATGACGTTTTGTAGGTGTAGGTGTTCCCAGGACACAGAGAAAAGGGAAGGAGGGTGCCTGACCTGACAGGAGAAATTATATGAGAAGGACCATATTGGTAGTCTGCAACTACAGAAAATGTTGCTTCTCTCAGCCTCACAAACAGTGGCACTCTCCTTCCAAGCAAGCTGAATCAGAGGCTTCTCATGCAAAAGGTGTTTACCTTTTTCTAGAATCTGCATCTTCTGGGTCACAGAATCAGTGAGGCTTGAGGTCCTCCTGTCCAACCCCACTGCCCAAGCAGGGTCAGATAAAACAGATTGCCCAGGATTGCATCCAGAAAGATTTTTAGTATTTCCACAGATGGAGGCTCTGCAACATCTCTGGGCAATCTACTGTGTTTGACCAGCCTCACACTGAAAAAGTGTATCGTTGCATTCAGATGGAATTTTATTGTATTTTAATTTGTGCCTATTGTCTCTTGTCCTGTGTTAAGGTGGAAATACATTTTTCTTCTGTAAAAAACACAGGCATCTTGCCCTTGTGGCAGAAAAAGTGTGAAGAGATAATCCATGTGCAGTGAAACGGCTCAGAAGCTACAAAGCAGAAAACATGAACCTCAAAATGTAATAAAAAAACAATACAGCTCCTTCTTTGTTAAGTGACTCACTCTTTTTGACTGTGAGAAGACTAAATCTCCCAAGAAGATTCCTGCCCTGTAACCACACCAGAAAACCCAGGGTGAATAAGCATGGTCACTTCACCAGAGACAAGGAAAGTCTCTCTTTAGGTCTAAGGTGCCCTAAGGCATATATGACAACCCCACTCAGAAAACTTACCTAGGCTTAAATATTCAATACAGATGAGTCTAAATCCTCCACCTCCTGGATAAGAAAGATGGTTTGGAAAAGACCTTTTTCAATTGGTAGATAAAAAGGAAGAGAAAGGAGGTCTACACATTGTTAACAAACAAGGGGTAAAGTGAAGAAGTTGTATGAAAGGGTGGCCCAGTCCCCCTCAGCCTGCTCTTGCATTTCTTCAAGTCCAGGCAACACCATGATTAAAGAAAACCTGAATGCAAACAAACCCCAAAAGATATTTACCTCCTCATTGACAGACAACTTTTGACTTCCTTCAGCCCTTCAGTCTTGACTCTTTAGTCAGCATTATTTTCATGTCATGTCTCTCCGTAGAAGTGATTTTTCTTCTCTACAGGCAGATAAGAGACCTCAAAAGACTAGAATGATACAGGAAGTAGAGAACTTTGTTTTAGCACTTAGTGGTCTGCCTTTGGTTCAGAAATGCTACCATGCTATCATTCCACCCTACCACATCCTAAGGTCCAGACCAACTATCTTGGACTCCAAGAGTAATGCCCTTTAACAGCTATATCCAACAAGTGGATTATCTGTTTTACAAGTGCCTTGCCAAAGATGTCTTTGACTCCTCAGCCAGAAAGATCTAACACCCATTTACAACTGGGTCATTTGGAGATGGATTTTGGCACAAGAGTTGAATGATGATGGTAAGCCTTCCACTCTCCACAAGCTACTCCATCATCAGTATTGCACCACTTGCTTCACACACACAGTTTTCTAATTTAATTTCATAAAGACACTCCAAACATACCAGGCATGTAGAACCAGAAGAGGGAAAAAAGCAATTTTCAAGTAGAAAATCCAAGCCGTTGCCTTGTCAGGCAATGCTGGAATTAAGGCTGGTGATGTAGTTTGAATTCAGTTCCTTACATTTGTATCCTGCTGTAGTTTTCAAACACAGGGCACAATCTGTTCTTCCCCTCAGGATGTACCTGAACTGGTAAGGTGTGGGAAAATGGCTCGAAAAGCAGGGCCACGGGATGCTAGAAGCTCTGTCTCTGCAGAATTTGCAGAGCACACAAAGAGCATTGTGCGAGCAGATGGCAGAACCTTGAAGATAAACTGGAAGGACAATGTCCTGGGAGGTCCAGAAAGTACCGAGGTTTATGAAAGAAGGATTGTAGTCAAAAGGATACAGAAAATCAATTAGTGGACCCACGAGGGGACCATGAGCAGGCAGGAATAAAATGATGTGGCTGTATGCAACTAACCAATAATAGTGTGGCAAGTAGTTTTACTAACCAATGACATTATGACATGTAGACACGCTAGGTGCTGGGAAAAATGTACTTAAGGCTGAGAAACTGTGAAATAAACAGATTGAGGCTTATCAATCATATTGATTGTGACTGCTTTTTTCCCCTCATCGCCGATTGCGGGGTTTAGTCACGGTCCAGGCTTCTTTGATATAAGTTTTCTTTTCAATGAGTTTCTTTTCTGTAAGTTTCTTCTCTTCAATGAGTCCCCCGCAACAGGTTGTGACAGGTTTAAGGGTCCTGTGATATCTGGTAACTGCAGGGACTTTCACAACGTCCTGCGACAGTAAGGAACCAAGGTTGTGCAGCAAAGGAAAAAGATTTTAATTCTAGCATTCCCCAGAACAGCTTGCCTAGCAGGCATCCAGGTTTTGAACACACATCTATGTCTCTTTTGCTAGGATTTGAACGAGCAAACGGAAGAACAAAGGAGGTCCTCATGGAGTGCCTCCTTTCTTAACCATATTGTGCACCAAGAATTTGCAAGCTTTTTCTCTGCCACTTGAATTAGGATGGCAACTTACAGAAAAAGGACATTGTCATCAACTCTGTGACTAAACTTCTGTGAAGACTGAGAGAAACATCATGCCAGCAGGTTTCACAAACATTCCGACTGCAGGCATTCAAACACTCAAGTGCAGACTGCAGATGTAGGCACATACATTATTTATCTGTATGCAAGCATTTATGTAAGCCTGTGCCTCATCTTCTGCACAGTCTACAGGAAATGATGCATAGTCTCTCTGTGTCACATTTCTCTGGAATCCTGGGACTGAGTTGAGTGCAGGTGGAATGCAGTTGTCTGAAAGAAGGTGTCTCTTCAAGTCATTTGGATATCTTACGGCCATAGGAATATTCTAAGGCATCAGAAGTGGATACAGTTCCAGATATTTGGGTTGTTAAATCCTCCCTCAAAATCTTGTCTGACTGCAACATAAGCTTGGACTCTCACCTCATGCATACAAGCTAGATACCATTTAGATACCTTGAATGTTGGTCTCTATAATCTAGGGCTGACATTTTTATTTCCACCACAGAAACAGTAAAACTTGGGATTTTCGACACCATCTAAGCCTTCTTTTAGGTGGCATTTAAGCCTTCAAAAGAAGCATTCTTGAGCAGGTATAGGCCCTTCTGCTTGTCCCCTTCAGAGTTTGGGGCTTTCTGCACCATTTCACCACAGAAAACCCTGATTCAGACCTTTACCGTCTCCACCCCTGACTCCTTACCTCTGCCTCATTTTCATTCCCTCTCCATTCCCAGCCTCCATTTCTGACCTCATCCAGCTATTTCTCTTTTAATTGAATAAGCCCCAACCTTTGACTTGCTCTCAAAGTTCCAGTTTCATTTCCTCTCCATCCCTAGACCCACTTCTCTCAGTCAGCCAGTTTCAGTTTTCTCCATCCACTTCTTCCACATTTTCTCCTCTTATCTGCACTGGTTGTTATTGCAATAAGCCCCATCAAAACTTGTCTAGTCTCAGTCCCACCCACATGCCCCACTTTGCTTTAGTCTCTGCAAATACAGAGAACCAGAACAAGAGAAGGAAACTGTCTGCAAGCTACAAGAAAAAAAAAAATACAGAATTCATTAAGTCCAGTGATGACCTCAATTCACAGCTGTAACCATGGAAAGCCTCAGCATGAACTTTTCATGGACAGAGATCCTTGCGTTTTTGGGATTTCAGAAAGCGGTCTGCACATCTCTTGTTGTGTGGAGATATGGGCTGTCAGCTATGATGGAAGGAGATTTGGAGCTGGTTAAACTGAAATAATGAGTCAAAGTAAAGGACTTTCCCTGTGCCTCTTGAAAGCAATTCACAAGCTATGATGCAAGGGATATTTTCAGCACTTTGCTCATGTTCTCTGAGAAAAGGCATTGTCAGTAAAATCTTTTCTGCCTCTGAAAGCAAGGTCTGGGGGGAGAAGTTTTCTCACCTGTCTGACCTCTTCTCAGAGCTGTTATCTGAAGGGCACTTGTTTCTCAGAGCTGTGAAAACTAAAGAGCTAATGAATTCACACCTGAGGAAGAACAGCTTCTGGCCACTTAGCAATGATGCACAAGAGAACTGTTACTGCCGTGGTCACTTTCTGTGATAGCTGCCTCAGCATAACCCAAGAAAGCCCTTGACTGGACACAGTCACAGAACAAAACCACTACTCTACGTAAGATGTTTCTTCTGAATTTTCCTCCCACGACTGCTACCTGTGTACCTCTGGCACAAGGTGCAACACTGAGATTGCTGGTACAAACCCATGGCAAAAATATTATCAGATGGAAGTACACCAACTTTGTTGTCCATACTTTGTATTTCACATTTAACTCTATACAACAGAGACAGCTGGCTTTTCCTTCTGTGTGTATGCATTTGGCTCTTCAGAGTTCCTTATACTGTATCTAGTTTGATGAAATAGGATTTCAAATCTTCTTCTTTGAACATTATGCGACCCCTGGACAAGACTGCATACCCTGCATTGACAGGTAGTATTAGGGAAGGTGAGGCATCCTCTTGGTCATCCAGAACTCTGTTGCTTTTGGGACTGAACCACTCTGTAGGATGTGGCTGCGCTCTGCAATTCTGACACTTAAAGCCAAGAACTTCAGAGTTTTTTTGTAATGTGATTGTATCTCTTCAGCCTTTTGCTTAGAATTGTATCTCTAATTTCTTGTAATACTAAAACAAAAATGGATAGTTTGGGGGTTCTACTTGGGTTATATACACTCTAGTGTTAAAAAGCTAATACTAATGTTAAAAGCTAATGATAAAATTACTGCTTCATAACTCAGTTACATATTGTAGGGAGTTCCACACAGACAGTTTTTACACAACGTTCCTTCTTGTAATATTGCTATCAAATGTCTCCAATTACAGCAGGAAGAAGTATCACAGCTGACAAAAATCCCATCTGTGTTGTTTTTAGTCTGGGAATAGGAGTTCTTATTTCTTCTACTGCCTGTTCTGGTTTTGGTGCTGATACATCACAGAACAGGTGAGTTGCTGCAGCACCATACCAGCACTGCTTATTCCCAGGCTGACTCATTCCTCGTTCATAAACTGCAAGTGACAATTTCAGCTTCCCACTGTAGCCAGGCAGGTCCCTCAACCTGCAGAACATTATTTTTTACCCCAGTGAGGCCACTTGGCTATCACAGAGTGAGGTCTGAACAAATTAGAACATGATGCTACCCTGGTAGTGTGAGTCAGACCACAGTTACTGTGGCTATTATGCATTTCTCCGAGGACAAATTCTGACTACAGGAAAAGGAAACCCACCCTGGGTAGGCATTCTGGTTACGTTTTTCTCTGAATTTTGTTAGCAGTCAGTCCTTATCACGTGTGCCATCAGAACAGAGTGAAAACTTCAGAAGAATTTTTGAAGGCTAAAAATTCAGAAGAGGGAGCAACTTTTTAAATAAAAAGTCTGACAATGATAGAGAGGAAGATCCATGGGAAAAGGGCAACCACTGTTGGAGAAGTGATATAATCCTCATATGGACAGCTGACTATCATATACACAGCTGTCTGCAGGTCTCTGTGGATGCTAGGTAAACAATTTTTTTTCTGCCTCTCTGTTATTCAGAAGTGCTAACTATCTAAAAATATTTTTTTCTATGAATACATCACTTTATCATTCACTGTGATAAATACATCAATTTAAATCTCACTTCTGAGAGAAACCCATTCCAACTTCTACATGTTCTCCTACAAAGGGAGAGGAAACCACAGATTATTTTCTGTTTCTAACCTGAGTTGTCAGCATGTAAGTCTGAACAAATGGTTCACAAATTCTAAACATGGTTGACTCTGTTGAGATCTGCTTCCTCTGCTATGTAACAATACGAAAAGGTTTCTGTGAAGTGTTTCACACTTTCTAAACAAAACATGCTCTTCAGCCAACAAGCTATTTACAGAACTGATCCAACGGCTGCTCAAAACTCTTCCTTCCTACAACCCACAAACCTCCTACCAACTTCCTCAACAGATGCAACAGTCCATATTCAAACTCTGCACCTTCAGTGTCCCACAGGCTATGCTGAAAATTATAAAGCTGTATTTAAAAAACTGTATTAAAAAAAGAATTAAAGCCAAATCCAAGCAGTTTCCAAGTTGGATGATCAGAGCAGGTGCTCTTACAATACAGATTAGGGATTTTTCTGTTTTTTCCCATGCTGCACGGTCTTGGGCCATACAATTTTCTCTGCATCATAAAGCTGTGACTTCACACAGCAAGTGCACCTGTGCTGCTGTGCCTGGACTCACCAACCAGATTTCTTCAGCACAGCTGGTGATCAGGTGAGAAAGCAACCACAATATCATTCAAGAACTTCGCAGAGCACTGTACTCTGAGGAGTACACAATGTTGCATGATACAATACAGAGATGAACACCCATCTTGTGAGCTACAGGCACCAGAACACATGTCATTTGAGAAGTCTCGGGTGTGAGAAAGAGCAGAGCAGCCACTAGTTCTCCATAGGTCATCAGGGAGGATGATCTTGAGATCAAGACCAGAGACTTGTAATTAGGCCATTCAACATCTGGGTCTGCTTTTTCCCAAAGGCCATCTGCCCAGGGCAGTTTTTGGACTGTGCAGTTTACCTCTAATAAAGCACAGGTGATACTGCTCTGCCTCCCAGAGATGTGATAAAGGGCAATTTATATCAAGATGGACAAACACCAAGACTACAGTGAAGGAGAAACAGAAGCAGATGAGTCTTGTTTCTTACTCTGCAAGTTTAGTGCAGTCGGAAAATGGCCCTCAATACAGGCAGATGGAAGATAAGGCAGAGCTTCCTGGGGCAAAAAGATAGAGTGGGAGAGCCGTGTTCAAGGCAGGGAGAGGTAAGAGGGGCCTGGAGCAGATTAGCAGCATGAAGTCTATTTGAGCTTAAATAGGAAGGTCACCTACAACTGATTTTCCATTTGGCAGTGTAATGAATGATAGTTTAAAATTAAGTGAGCACTGTTCCGTCCTCCAAGGTGCTTTATCACCCCTCCATAAATCTTTCTAGTCACTGTCTCTGAAAGCACATGGTGGCACAAGGCAAGAACGCAAGCCCCAAGTGCAGGCTTGTACCACTGAAAAACAAAGTTTGTGGGGAATATGGAGGGGAGGGAATCTAGGGAAAATGGTGCTGAGAGTCAGAGGTGAAGTGGTAGGGGGAAACATCACTGTAAATTTTGGCTGGAAACCATGATTAATAAATTCTGTAGTGTTGAAGAACTGAAGGTCTTGAGAACCGAAAATTTCCAGTCCTGCCCAACACCACAAAATCAGAACTGGAGTCAAGAGGAAGCTGTGCTGCTACACAGAAAAGGAAGTTTAATAATCTGGGTTGAAGATATGAGTGATAGGATCTGCACTTTTTTCTGTTCATTTTTACATATTATTAACAACCCTTGTTAAAATGTATTGATGTCTCCAGCAGAACTCAAGCTTAACTCTGGTATTTATTTTTTCTTCTATGTCTCTAATCTGTCAAAACTCTCAGGTTGTCACATTATATTTTTCAAAGCTAAGTATCTCCCTTTTAGGACCAGGACTTTATGTAGGCAGTGTCTGTTTATTGCTTAGCCCAGTGCCTACTAACAGCAGCAAAGACACCATCTGGGGGCTGGCAGACACCAGTGATAAAATACTGACATGGTATTGCTAATTCTCTTTGATCACATCACTGCAGCAAGTTAGAACAGGTTTCAGGGCACTTCTATTGTTCTCTCACAGCATCAGGACAAACAGTACATGCACGCTTCACCTGGGCTCCGTGATTCATTCATCTTTGCAGTCACACTGGTGGCTCTCCATGTTTGTGCTGTGCTTTTTGTATTTCCATCAGACATTTCAGGGCACTGATTAGCAGCAGCATGATGATTTCTGGGATTTTCGAGGCTACTACAAGCATCTCCATCCCTGGAGATTTTCAAAAGCTGGCAGGAGAAGGCCCTGACCAATCTGATCTATCTTTGAATTTGTGCTGCCTTAGGCAAGAGGGCTACACTAGGGACCTCCAGAGGCCTTTTCAGTCTAGACTGCTCTGTGATTCTTTGATGTCTCTTTGAAAGAATTGGCATTTTGGCCTCAGAGGTATTTTCAAAACTGAGAGATCCACGCCTTTAACTGCAGGCCCAAGGGGGTAAGAATCGAAGATTAAAATTCGATCTCAGGACCATGGAGAACCAAATCTAACCCAAATTTTATAATTATACAGTGTTACATCAGGGAAGCATTCCTGTGATTTTATAAGCAGCCACGGTCCTCCTCCAGAAAAAAGACAAAGCTCTAGGAAGGCATTACGTCTCTCCCTGTCCTTCCTTGATAATTAAGCATTGTAAGCATTGTCTATAGCCATAATCCCCCTTCCTTTCTTAATTATGAAATGCGGCAGAAAGTTAAGATGGTGGAAACTGGACTCAGCTAGTCTGCTCAGCATTGTATTTTGCAATGCACTGTGGCACAAGCTCTCCCAGTCCAGCTACATCCAAGCTAGGGCCCCAGGAAGATCCAAGCTCAGCATTGTATATCCCTTTTATTGTATTTCAAGGTGTCATTCACTACTTACAGAATGCATCCCGAGTGCTGCAGGAAATAGTGGGTGTACATCTTCTGTTACTACACACTGACACCTTCACATTTGCCTTGCTTTGAATAAATTTGTTTCACATCCAAAAAAAGAAAGCCAAGGGCATGCCATAAGGCATGGTACAATGCCAGGAAATTCTCATGAAAACAAACAAATAACCAAGTATGTTCAAGGCCTTTTAACAGACCCACAGCAAACCTGGACGGAGATAAAGCCCTTGTTCTGCAGCTTTCAAGTCATCTGAAGGCACTTCAAAAGACCTTTCTTAGCTGCCATATGGCTGATTCATTCCTTGCTAGGCAGACCCATTTCCCAGGCAAGTACCTCTGGCACTGCTATTGGGCAGGTCCAAGAAAATCCTCCAAAGAATATGTGAAACAGCCATTGCTACTGTAAGATCCAGAGAGAAACTAACAGCAGCCATCTGATCACAATCAATATGTTTTTGGATCCTGCTCCACTCAGTCTTGTGATGACATGAAACGTTCCAGAACTCACCAGGTATTTTTAGCAAAAAAACCCAAACAAAACCGAACAACATAAAAGGGGGCAAGGCAGAAAAGCTGAGGTTTTTCCTGGGCATGGCTTTGTCACTTATAAATCTGCAGAGACCTTTGGCTTTCACACATGATACTTAAAATGCTTTTGCGTTGAAGTGGTAACTCTGGAGTTAGCAGTGTTTCACAGAGGGTAGGAGGGAAATTTTTGCCCTTCAACCAGTGCACATATTAGTTGAAAGAGAAATTCTCCCAAAAAGTGAGACACCAGGCCAGAACCAGCTTAACAAAATGAACTTGTGATGCAACACCTTCATCTTCACAAGACTTGTGGGCAACAGGTAAAAGGCAGCTCCTTGGGAGTCCTTGCTCCAGTAGTTACAGAATGCCTTTTCACTGTCTTCCTATCCAGCCCATTCCAGCCAAATTTCTGGGGTTGTTCAGCAAGCACACTCTGTTCCTTATTGGATATGTATAGATGGATATTTTTAAGGCTATGCTGCAGCTGTTTTTCATGTGAACAAGAACATCAGATCCCTAACAATCCTGGAAGGGTCCACCCAGAGATCAAGTCCCCAGTCTAAAAGCAGTACAGCCAACTGTATAGCTAAACTCAAATTTTCAGAAAATATTAGTCAGGTCTTCAAAATCAAAAGATTGTATTTGGTCTGGTCAAATTTAAGGACCATAGTGCTGTGGCTTGACTGGACGGAGAACTCACTCATTAAATTTACTTGCCCAGACACAAGCAAATATTGAAGGACTGCTCTCCCCTTGCAGCCTGGTGACACTTGCACCACTGCACTCCTGCAGGCCCATAACCACTTGTACCACCACCCAGCTCACAGCAGTGTAGTCAATACAATTCCCATTCCTTTACTGACTGCACAAGCTACCCATTAATAAATTAGAAAAACATACCTTTTTTTCCTTTGCCTCTCACACTTGGCTTTTTGGTAAGCTGGGTTTTTTTCTTTCTTTCTTTCCTTTTTTTTTTTTTCTAATTTTTTTTTTAAATGTGCTTTTTGGCAAGGTTTTCACTTTCTGAGGTGTTTTTGGGCAGGCTTGTCAGTGTNTTTGGTTTGGTTTGGTTTGGTTTGGTTTGGTTTGGTTTGGTTTGGTTTGGTTTGGTTTGGGGGTGGGTTTTTAAAATTTGTTTTTCAAATAGTTTCTCTTGCTCCACAGCTTGCACATCTCTTTGAGGCCTCTTATGAAGTATTCTCTGCTATTTGCAATTTCTTGTCCAGGACTGTCTACCTAGGGCTGTGGTGGAGCACAGATGTCTGCAGCAGTAACATAACTGAGCTGAAATAAAGAGACTTTCACATGTGAATTACATTTAAACTAAAGGTTTCAAAAACAAAGGGCACAGGCTATTTTTTATGCTAAGTCTTGCTAAAATAATCAAGGCATATCCCTACCCATATAGGTTAAAAAAAGGCTATCACTGTATTAGTAATGCTTCGATGCTTTTATATTTCTCTTAATGGCAAATTTTCATGGAATCTGAAAACATGTCCCCGTGATTTGCCCTGGCAGGGAGTGCAGCTCACCACGGATGGGGTGGCATACTGAGGGCTCACCCCATTTCCTATCACTCATCATAGGACACATTTACAGTGTCCAAATCCTCAGCATGTGTGGAAAACACAAGTTCGGAGTGCAGCTGCTCGAGCCGGTCCTTCCAGGACGCCGGTCCTTAAGCCACCAGCACGCCATCCAACAGAGTTTCGCGACCCCGCAGCCAACCTTGGCACGCCAGCGCCAGCGCAGATGGGCTGAAGCCACCTCGCGTTTCCCGGGAAAGCTGCGAGTCCCTGAGGAGGCTGTCCCGGGACGGGCGGAGGACGGTGACACCTCGCGGTGCGACTCCCGCATTGCTCCGGCCAGGGCGGGCCCCGGCCGAGCACGAAGCGGCTGTGTGTTACGGTGGATGCTTTCCCAGGGCCGGGCGGGCCGGCACGTCCCGAGGCTTTGGCTCCCGGCAGGAGCAGCTCCCCGAGGGGAAGGGCACGGAGCGCCGCCCGCCGCTGCCACCGCCGCGCACAGCGCACGGAGGGCTCCGGGGCCACCTGGCTGCGGCACCCCACCACCTGAAAAGAGCCCGCAAGAGAGCTGGAGAGGGGCTTTTTACAAGGGCGTGAAGTGACAGGACAAGGGACAGTGGATTCGAACTGGAAGAGCGTAGATTTAGATTACACATTAGGAAGAATTTATTTGCTGGGAGCGTGGCGAGGCACTGTAGCAGGTTGCCCAGAGAAGCTGCAGATTCCCCATCCCCGAAGTGTTCAAGGTCGGGCTGCATGGGGCTCTGAGCACCCTGGTCTAGTGCTGCCCATGGATGATCCTTAAGGCTCTTCCCAGCCCACGCCATTCCCGGATCCCCCGAGCCGCCCGCCCGCGCATGCGCCGCGCGTTGCCCGGGAGACGGACGCCGTTGCCGCCGGCTCGGGGCGCGCCCGCCACGCACGGAGCCGGAGCCGCCGCGCGGAGCCCACCATGGCGTCCGTCCACGACAAACCCTACAGCTTCTGCAGCGAGCCCCGCTCCCTGCTCGCCCGCCCCAAGTACCGATCGCAGACCAATGCCGCCGAGATGTGAGTGCAGCTGTCCGGCGGGCCGCGCCACCCGCCCCGGGCCGCCACCCCGCTGCCCCCCGCGACTTTCCCCNCTCCTCCTGCCGCCGGCCGGGGGTGAGGCGCAGGGCGCGGCTCGGAGCCCGGGCCCGGCGGGCGGAGCCGCAACCAGCGCGGTGTGTGCTGTGCCGCAGGGAGAAGGTCCCGGTGCGCTACCCCAACATCATGATCGACCCGCGAGTGGTGCGCGGAAAAGCTCTGTCCCTTCGCCTCCTGCCGCAGGTACGGGGGTTCTTTAAAGTGTATCATGCTACGGCTTTGTTGGAAAGTCATAGGTAGGGCAGCAAAGCTGTCCCTCATTATAATTTTAACTACCGAAGCTGTACTTCTACGTACAATGTTTCACGTAGTCGCAGACTCCCCAGTTAAACTAGCCTTCTACTGTTTCCAGCTCTTCTTTAAAGCACTTGGTTTCATATGAACTACTGCAGTTCTGATTTCCACCCCTCATTAAGTACTTGATTCCTTTATTTTCCTTCTCCATTTCTTTAGTGTCATGATCCTGAGCACAAGTCATTACTGCATAATCTGTTACCGTATGCAAGGTGTCATTAGGGAGAATTGCAGCTCCTGGGAAATTGAGTCGTGGGATACACTTTGGTTTATCCTACCATAGAAGCAGAGCTAAATGGTCCAGCTGTACACAAAAGCTGCTTGTGAGGATGCAAAAGTATTTGGTTTGTATTACTGCTCTATCCTGATATAATAGTAACTCATAGACTCTTAGAATGATTTGGGTTGAAAGGGACATTAAAGATCATCTAGTTCCATCCCCCTGCCAAGGGCAGGGACACCTTCCACTAGTCCAGATTGCTCAGAGTCCCACCTGAATGCGATATGTTGTTTTCAGAGAATATTTCTACATAGCTAATTTGATCATATATGAATTTAAATCAGTCTGTATTTTTAAAAGCTGCTGTTTGAAAATAGCTTTGTGTTGTTCAGTAGCCCTTTCTTAGAGTGAATTTCACTTAAGTTTTAAGAAGTTCAAAACGGATGTATCTCTCAATCCATAAACAGAGTATTGAATTTAAAAGTTATTACGAGTTTCTTTTGTTTCATCAGCAATAATTGGTCCTATAATTTTTATCTAGCAAACAATTCTGTTCATTTTAGGATAACTGGACATAAGTCCATCTGACTTCTTAAAATTTGAAAACTCTCACTTGTCAGAAAAAAACATACCATTTTAATGTACTTTATCTCATAAAGCTAAGTTCTGTATACAATATTCACTTTCAAATAACAAATTAATTAATTACTCTTAGTGTGAGACGCCATTACGATATGCCTGTAGGCAGCTAGCATAATTTACTAATTTCATGCCATACAGTCTTTAAATCAACTGAAAATTTAGGGTCAGGACCAGGAAAGTAAATCCAAAATACTAGATAGCTAGCATAAAAATCAAACAGCAACCTTCACTTTTCTGTAAAGGGAATTGAGTATCATTTTCAAGTACGAAGTGTATTCTGTCTGGTGGGTTTTTTTCTTCTTCATCCCTGCTCAGGGTGCCCAGCCCAGTGCCCAGCCCAGTGCCTCTGAGGTTAAAAGGCAGAAGAATGCACAGAAAAAAGTACCACCCAGAAAGCTCTCACATGAGGAATTCCAACCAGGAACGCCAGAGCCTGTGGAAGGCAGAGAACATGTTTATGTGCAGACAGGTAAAAGACTGCATTTTTTTAATATCCGTCTGGAAACAAAAGCTTGCTGATCTAAGTTCACTTGCTAAATTGGTGATGAAATTGGTAGAATGACACAGGGATAAGTTTAAAATCATAGGACGCTGGAATCAGAGGTTCTAAACTTGTCTAATTAGTGACATTTTTCCAGAAGGTCTGTTTTTCAATGTACATTCTTGAACGCTAGTCAAGACTTCTTCATTTATTCTTCCCATTTTCAGTATAATCAGAGAAGTTTCATGTATGCTTAAAATTGTAGGGTTTAGAGCTTTTGCTTAAGGTGAACTACCCTTTTGGGAATCACTTCTATGAAGTGCACCTGACATTACACAGCATCAGATGGCCTATGCAGCAAACTGACCTATGTTTTGAGAGGCCTTTTTAAAAACTTTATAGAAAACATTTTATTGTACTCTTTGGATGTAATTTAGAATGTAGAGTCATCAAAAACAGTTGAGAGCTAAA
The DNA here is from genome assembly GCA_013397895.1 of Origma solitaria. NCBI lineage: Eukaryota > Metazoa > Chordata > Aves > Passeriformes > Acanthizidae > Origma > Origma solitaria. Next base: position 2,583,051 of record VZRL01003661.1, on the reverse strand, counting down.
ACAAAATGAAACCTACTCTGAGTATTTATTGTGCTTTTTTTTCTAGAACTGTATTTGGAAGAGATTAGTGACCTGATAGTAGAAGTTGATGGAGAGTGTCAAACAGATGAATTTTTGGACAGACCAACCACTCCACTCTTCATACCAGCCAAAACAGGAAAAGATGTGGCCACACAAATAGAAGAAGGAGAGGTAGGAATTCAGGTCCACAAGTGCTGTCAAAAGACATCTCCCATACGAAACATATTTCTGATGCAAAATTTAAGTAGAAACAGAAAGGAACTAATCCTCACAGAACATGAAAAAAACCCCCATACCCAACTCTCTAATGTCTGCTTTGAAGTTAAGTTCAAAATTAAGGAAGATGTGTCTCCATGTGCACTAGTTCTGCTGCTTTCAGCTCAGAAGTACAGTGTTCAGAAATGCTCTCTTCTGTGAAACGTGTCCGGCCCAAGAAGGGACTGGGAACACAGAAACAGGGTCCAGGTGAGTGCTCAGCTTCTCCCTGGTCCCCACAGGGGCTGTGGGATGACATGTGGTGAATGACTCCAGCCTGCTCACCACTTAGCTCCCAGCAGCACTCATGATTCTCTCTGCCTCAGCTGACACTGCTCCCTCACCTGCACTTCTCTGGCCTGACTTCAGCACAAGGGCTTTGTTCACCCTCCTTTTCTCCTTGCCAATCCTTGTTAAGAGTAATTGTGATCAAGTGACGTTTATCTCTGTTTCTGTGACTCCCATCCTCAGTTGTTTGACTTTGACATTGAAGTCAAGCCAATCCTGGAAGTGCTGGTTGGGAAAACAGTTGAGCAGGCTTTGCTGGAAGTCATGGAGGAAGAAGAGCTGGCCCAGCTGTTGTCACATCAGCGTGCCTTCACAGAGCTGCGTAATGCAGAGTTTGCTGAATTGCAGCGCCTGGAAGAGCAGGACAGGCGAATCAGAGAGGAGAAGGTAGGACTTCCTACGGGCAAAACAGTACTCTCTGAATGTTTGTCAGAAGAGAGAAAAACATTTCCACTACTGAACGACATGCTGTGATATAAGCTGGATATGCCCAAAAGGGTACTGTCAGCTTTGATACTCCTTAAAGCATTTTGGTAACATACAGCTACACTCTGCCACTTGCACCACGCTGTTGTGTTTATTTGGAGCAGTCATGCTTGAGGGACCCAGTATGCTTAGACACCTGCTCAAAAGGCCAAAGCCAACAGCATTTTCTTCTGTACCTGGTGTAGCTGTTTCTAAAGCCTTTTCATTATAATAACTGCTAAACAAATAGTCAGAGTGCTTGGAAGTAAGAGAGACACCTCCTAGTCTTTCACACACGATGCATGCACCACTTTGTGTGTACACATACCTACATATCAAGATCACCAAATATTATTCTATATTAGTAATATTTAGTAAATAGGAATAAACAGAAAAGGCAATTCTTAATTACTTACTTTTCTTCAGCTTTGTAGAATTATGTTTTCTAATGTTTTCCTGAACAATTTGAGTTTTAATCTTTTTGTGCATGAAATAGGATATAATATTGGAAGAGGAAAAGTATGGGAAATACTTATCCAACTTCATTGCATTCCAAGGCAAACAACCTGCTTGATCTGCAATAATAAATCAAAAAGTCATGAGGTTAATGTATACTAAGGCATCGGAAAAGGGTTTCATGTGGCCAGCTGCGATGCCCTTATTTTATAGACTTGCCAAAATCAGAAAAGGAATACTACAGAAATGTGTTTCCCTGTAATTTGGGGGTGCTTTAATACTCCATAGATTAAGTGTAAGATTGCTTTCAAGCACTCTTTGATATAAGTTTTAGTGAGAGACTGCAAATACCAGGTAGAGATCATGATTGTCTGTACTTTTGACTATCTTTGCTATTTATGAGACACACACTGTGATAATTCTTCAAAGTCTAGATCAAAGGAGTTACAGCTAAAGGCCTCTGAGTTTTACATGCATAATTGCCTTGGCAGGAACGTCGCAGACTTGAGCACCTGGAAAAGCTGCGGAAACAGAAAGAGACCGCAGAGAAAATTGCAGCTCGGGCATTCGCTCAGCGTTACCTGGCTGATCTTATTCCCTCAGTCTTCAACAATCTTCATGAGAGTGGATTTTTTTATGACCCTGTAGAAAGAGGTTTGTTTTGTTTTTTTTCTTAAACATGTGGAATAAGTAATATAAGGCTCAAAACAACCATGAAACATAGCATATTGTCCTATTATTTAGAATAATGTGATAAGACTTTATTAATTTACATTTATGGCTGAATTCATAGTTTTAAGACAAACAAATATTATTGGTCATCTGACAAACAGTCAAGAATAAGCAAGAGCTGACAGTGTGACAATGAGAAAAGCTGTTTTGGAACTGGAGAGGAATAAATGGGTGGCTAGGACTGGTAGAGCAGAGAGAGAGATCCTAATGGAAACACATGCATTTTGATAGAACAGACAAAGAAATCAGTATGTCATTCTGAAAATTTTTTAATGATCATCAGAGCAAGGGAGAAATGAGTCAATTAGAATTAGACCCTGAAAATAATTTTGGGGTTCTATATCAGTGACTTCCAAGCCCTTAGAATCAGCAGCATTTCTTATGAGCTACCTTTCTTCACCCCACTTCACCAGGCTCCACATGGGCACAGACCACAGCTTGGGAACAGTTACACTCTCTCCAGGCTAAGTCATGGTGTTAATGCAGAAATGGAATGTGTTTTGCAACCAGGGCAGGCTTTGGGACCACGGTGTACAAATGGTATCATTTGAGAAATACATGGGTAATTAAGGGCTCTTTAGTCAGAGAAAACAGCAGACCAGAAGCCAAATGTCATTGGAAAGCAAGGCAGGAAATGTTATTCTCCTGACTTGTTTGGGATAGTTATTTGGATCTCACTAGAACATGACTGTGTATCTCATCTGTGCTAAGCCCTTCAAGGGTGCCAGACTTCTTTGAAAATAACTGCAGCTGAGAGGACTCTGCTCTGAGTCTACAATGGTGATGAGCCTCAGTCAGAGAGGTTAGAGATAAGAAACCAAACAACATCTGAGAGATTTCATCTGACTCTAACAGAGCAAGTGCTTTTTGGCGGGGAGTGTTCATCCCTTAATTGTCATTGCAAATATAAACAGCCAAGTCCTGTTGGACATCATTTATAAAGTGACATTTTCCCTTTGTTTCTTCCTGCTAAATTCTTACAGCTATTGAGACAGAATTCCTTCCATGGCTGATGTCAGAGGTGGAAGAAGAACTGCAGAAGAAGGTTCTGGGAAGGGTGATGCTTGACTGTAAGTTACCAAGTCCTGGAATGTAATCTGGGCTGCCTGATGTTCTTGATTGTTTTTATTTGCTGGTAAGAACAAACGTCACATTTATATGCTCACTGGGGATTAAGGTAGGAGGTGTTATTTTAGGAAAAGCTCCAAGTACCCACAGCTTTTTGCGTTAGGGATTTTGTTTGTTTGTGTTTGTTTGTTGGCTTGGGTTTTTTACTATATTAACATGTTTTAATGTTAGAAAACTACTATATACAACTAGGAAACTGATTAGCAGCTGAAACAATGGAAGTGTCAGTCATGTTGCACTATTCAGTCTCTTCTGGCTTTTTACTGTTTGAGATGTGTTAATACTGGGAGATACAACACAAAAGTCAGGAACAGAATGGTTAAAAAGCAGAATTAATTTCTTCTGCTATAAGGCTTCTATTTCCTCTGTGTTACACAGCTGCAATGTGCCTGATTGTGCCAGTGGAAACAGAAAAGGTCATCTTGTGTGCTGCCACATACGTACCATGAAAGTCTCTTAATTCACTTGTGTAAACTCCCAGAGCTACGGATTATTCTCCTACATGAAAGGAAGGTGATGGTAGGCCATGGTTGACTGAGAAGTGAGGTGACCAATATTTTTCATCAAAACAAGGACTTACCTACCTCCTTATCGGTCAATAATCCTGTCCTTGCTTTTGAAATAGATTGAAATATCAGTCTTCTTGTGGGCTAGTTCAAGCTAAATATTTGGGCTCTTTTATTAGTTTGGAGGCTGTAGTTGAAACACCTGAACAATCTGGACTGTGTCTTGTGTAGAAACACTAAAGTGTGGTGTATGTGTGCCCAGCTGTGTGCTCCTAGATCAAACCACTTTTTACAATTGCATTTCATCTTCATTCCTATAGCTTTTCTCTTGCTGGGATTTTGGGTTTGTATGACAATTGTGTTTCTTTCCTTTGGGTTTATTTTTAGTTTAACCAGGATTTTATTTGTTAAGGTATAGTATGATTTGCACAATTACAGCTGGTCTATTAGGTATTTTATCCTGATGTGTGTGCTGGTATGTACACTCAAGGATCACTTCTTCATGTAGCTCTTCAGAAGGCAGGGAAATTTCTTTTAAGGAAAAATATTGTATGTGACTACTGAATAAACATCCTAAGGAGAATGTTGCTGCAGGATACACTATTGATGAGAACATCTATCATATTGCTGTTAAATCTGTTTAAGTTTTTAACCAGATACCATTGACTTGCTCCAGTCTTAAGACATACAGAGCACCTGGGGCAGGCCAGTAGATAATATCTACAGCCCATTTTGCTATTTTTTATCTGAATTTCCTGACTTACACCCAGTCACCTGCTGTTGAGTAAACATCATCTCTGCAAAAGTAACTGCCAATCACATTTCTCAAATTTTGTAGAGGATAGGTAGTGGCTTCTTTCCCTTCTTATGCAGAAACATAGGGAAAGTCTCTAAGGATCCATTTTTAACCTATTTGAATGAGGAATGCCCTAAACATCACCTTGTGTGTAACCTGAGAACTCCTTGTTCATGGTGGGGTAACCTGCTCTGGGAGTGAGAAGCAACTGTGAGGAAATAAACAAAAATATCCAAGTGCACTCTTTCAAATCACTGCTGTGAGTGTAAACCTATCATTTGGCTATAGCAACTCAAATGTTTTTTCTCACTTAGGTATTCCTTCCTTTTTAGAGTTACTTCAGGGTTCTTTCCCTATTTAAGGGTTTATATGTCAGTAATATATAAAACCATCTCAAATTATAGGGTTTTTCCTCCATGTTTATTAATGGTGTCTCTCTCTATTTCAGCCTTGATTCGTACGGTGGTTGAAAAACGCTTAGATGAATTTAGCCATCCACCTCCATCTAATTAGACAGAGGTACCTGCTGAAGAGCCCAAGCCAACAGATGCAGCTCCTGTCTCGGTTCAGACAAGTTTTGGGAGAAAAGAATCTGGAATGAGTGTTTCCTCTAAGAAAAAGAGTTTTAGCAATCCCTTCCTGCTGATATGAAATAAATATTGATCGGTGAAAGGGGAAAAAAAAGGTTTATTTGACAAAGTGCCCACATGACACAAAATAAATGAATAACTGTTAGCTATTGAACCTTCAGAACCTTACCCACACACACACACACACCCACCCCCAACCACAGCAGAACAAAAAACCACAGAAATGCCAGGGGAAGGGAAAAAACTCCACTGGCCAAGTGCTAGGGAGAAACAAGATGGCCATCGGCTTTGTCTCATGTGAGGGAAGATGAGTCCACACAGCAGGTCAGGAGCGAGAAAAAACAGATGGGAACCTGGTGAACTCTGATGTTGTTGGTCTCCTCTTTGCTGCAGCTGAAACTGGTGGATTTTTATAGTCCCTTCTTTTGCTGGCTCAGCTTTTCCCGAGGTCTGGCGAGATGGGGTGTGCCCACGGCTTCCCTGCTGGTTAGTGCTGGCCGACGGTATGATCTTGGACAATAGCTAAGCCAAAGAGTTCCAGAAGAAACCACAGAAGCCACCGGAGGATACTGGTGCAGTCCAGGGAAAATCTTGCCTCAGCTACCATGAACCGAGCCAGCTCAGACCAACGAAGTAACATGTGGCCCCATACATGCCGAGCACATGGGAAGTGAGGGCTTGAAGAAAGCTCGTGGAGTTCCCCCTGGCTCCTACCCTGCCCCCGGGGCTGAAAGCGACAGGACTTACTTCTGGGCATAAAGCAGACAATCAGGAATAGAGCGTCATCATAAAATCACCTCAAGACAGCTCCCCAGGTGTCTGGTGAGACAAATGCTGCTGAGCAATCAGTTGCAGAGAGAGAAGAGACTGACCAACCTGTTGCTGAGGATTCAGCCTGTCTGCCTTCAGATTCCACCTCTTCTCAGAAGAATCAGTTTAAGCAGGAACAGTGGATTTGGAAACTGAGTAACAAACAGGCAAGTAATCGTGTAGATGGAGACCAATGGCTTAGAAATAAGGAATTAATTCCTATCTCTTTGCAGGTATTGTGCCCTCAGCATCCTGAAAGATGAACCTAAGCAACAACAGAGCATTAAAACATGTTTTCCATATTCTGGAATTGCTGATTTCAGGCTATAAGAATCAAGAGAGAAGTTACTAGTGCAATGAATGGCAGGAAAATTCTGTCCCCTTTTACACAATCCAATCCATCAAAAACCTGGGAGGTTTATGGTTGAAAAGTAATGCTGTCCCACACCCTGTGCAAGAAAATAATGAGAAGGATGTTGAGAGCATCATAACAACCTTTGCAAGTGCTTTCATAGTGTTCTTGAAACAATATTTCCTTATTTGAAAGGTAGTTACTACAGCAATTAAATAAATTGCTTTTCACTCATGTTAGTCTTTCCTCACAGACTTGAATGAGCATCTCAGCAGGTAATAGAGCGAAAGCAGCTGTTCCTCAGGCTTGTCAGGTTCAAAGAGTTACCTGCCCCTGGGAGTTTCTGCCAGGCACAAAATCCTCCTCAGCATCCTGTCTCGGAGTCCCTCCTGGAGGTGAGGGGCTTGAGCTACACACTAAGTCCAGTCTCGGTTTTCTTTGTAATTGTCCTTTCCTGACGGTTCACTAGAAACAGCACTGACAAATGACTGACAAAATGTGCCTTCTCTGCCACGTGTAGTTGTCTGTTCACAGGCCAGTTCCTCAAGTGGGGCAGTCCCCCTCACAGAAGTATATTTGTGCTACATTGCAGCAGCACCGTTTCCTTGTTGGGTCAGTGTTCCCAGCAGCAGCTGTCCCCGGCAGGCAGGTGGGGCCGCAGGGTGGGCAGCTCTGCATCCACGGTGGTTCGGGGGGGGCACGGGCTCTGCAGCTCCTCGGTGTGTGCATGGAGGCGGGAGCGGAGAGAGGACAGAGGGAGCTGGCGCTGCAGGCACTAGAGGGCAGGAGAGCCCATGGCAATCGGGCTGGAGAAACGGGGGGGGAAGACGCTCGCTACTGGTGTCATCTATTGCACATTGCACACCCTACGCTAGTGGCACCTGTGTCAACTTCCCTCCTCTGCTAAACCCCAATGGTGTCGAACTTCTAAAAATTTTTCTCATTTATAACATGAGGAATCAACACTTGGATCACCCAGTGCAATCCACGCTGGCTCATAGAATGATAGAGTAGTTAAGGTTGGAAGGGGCCTTATAGATCACCTAGTCCACCCCCACCCCTGCCATGAGCCGGGACATTTTTCACTAGGTCAGGTTGCTCAAAGTCTCATCCAACTTGGTCGTAACGGAGAAGGAATCACCTCCCCAGGGATGACCCGTGACAGTACAAGAAACAGCCACTGGTCGCTACAGGCGATGTGCACACGCTGTCTTCCCCGTCGGCCTGCCGGGGTGCGAGTCTGCAACAGAGCCCCAAGTAAAGGGAGCAAAACCGCGACGTGTGTGCAGGACCCTGTAAATGCCGGGAGGTGCCTTCTTGGGAAGTTACTAACCAGCAGCAGTGCAGGTGAGGGCGTTCTGTGGATCCTCACGAGCACGGACAACTCCGCGGCCCCGGCAGTGTCGGCGGCCAGACAGCCGCGACAGCCGCACTGCGCTGAGAACAAGTTTGGCAGCAGCGCCGCGGCAGAGCGAGCGCCCGGGCACCAGCGGCGGCGGAGCGGCACCCCGGGCCGCCCCCGCGCTCCCCTCGGCGCTCCCCTTCTCGCCCGGCGCGGTCCCGGCTCCGTAGGGG
>VZRL01003661.1:2425209-2574775 GCA_013397895.1 Origma solitaria | reverse complement strand
GCCTTCAGGAGAGTTTCGTCTTATTTATTTTCCGCTTCTCCCCCTCGACTTTCCCCACGGCCCGGCCCCCGCGCAGGCTCTCCCGCTTGTCCGCCCGCAGCGCCGCTCACCGGAGCCCCGGGACGGGCGCCCGCCCCGGCCCCTCTTGCCTCTGGGCACGGAAAGGCCGCAGGACCGGGGATTTGGGGAGGAGGGACATCTCCTCATCTCTCCTTCGTGCCCCTCTCCAGCCCCACGGGGCTTTCAGGGCAGAGCGCGGGGCAGCGGGCGGTGCTGTGACCCGCGTCCGGCGGTGGCAGCCCCGTGACGAGGGACTCGGGCCGTGGTCCCAGAGGTTTGTTCCCGCGTGGGAAAACTTCTGCGGCCCCAAAGGTGCGCCCGCCGCTCGCGCATGGGTCTCGATGCCCGCATCAAAAGCCCCGCCGACAGATGCAGCCGCAGCATGGTTTACACAGTTTTTCATCTCTCTTCAGCAGGCTGACAGCTTGCTGAGGTCAAGCCTTGAGCTGTCATTGACTCCTACGGGACACACGAGTCATTGCCTTTTTTTTTTTTTTTTTTTCCTCTGGGGAAGAGGAATTTACCACATTTTTGGATTTTTTTTTCTTGAAGTACTTAACTTGGTTAAAATGTAACTTTCAGTTGTTTTTTATTTCTCCGTTAAAAGTTTTTGTCCCTTAGTCAAATGACAGTTCATTTTTTAGAAAGGTGAATTTGGGACCACCAAACTTTCCTCTGAGGGCTGTTGCTTCCCCGGTCTCACTTTAGCATAACAAGTGTGCTCCTTCTTACCATGGATGGCCAGTAAGGCAAACTTTTGTAGAGGATATTTAAAGTAGTTGATGCACAAAGTAGTAGCTGTCTTTAAAATGTGAGTTTAAACATAATCTTCCCACCTCAGCAGATATTTTTAATTTGTAAAGTACTATATGGGACAGGATCCAAGCTTTGTTTTTGGGTACATGATATATTTGCATATATATTTGTCTGTGCTCACTTCGTCTAACATGATGAGGATCTTCATGAGGAAATACAAATGATACATACATTCTCTTTCCAGGAAGCAGTAGGAGAGGATGTGCCTGGCGTTATTACCAGGAGATTAGCAAATCCAGCTCTGAGAGAACGGGGAAGAGGTTCCCAATCTGAGCATTCACATCTCAGTACTGCAGTTGTAAAATTAACATCAGCAGGTACGACCTAATTCTTGGTTGTTCCAATGCTTAGCAGAAAATCTGTCTGTTTGAGTCTGAGATACCTAATCACATACAGCAGCACAAGGTGTCAAGCAGTCCCTTCTTGGCAACTTCTCTTACAAGAGTGTCCCTTTTTTGTTGCAAGGTCTGGAGTATGCCAGGTGACCCTGCAATCTGCAACATCTCTGTTGTGCTCTGACCCTTCACTGGGGAGAAATAAAGATGCTGTCATTGAAAATTTCCCTTCACTGCTCCTTCCTGTCACTGTTGTTGGTTTGGAGAAGCAGCGCACAGAGCACCACTCTGCCTCTGTGCATGGGGAGTGGTCATACTGCACAACACAAAATGGGGCTGTCACTGTGGGTGGAACACAGGCAGAGCAGCAGGAACTTCTGCTAAACAGAAATACAGGTACAGTAACAGGACTGGTGACGAATTGTGTGATTAGTACTCGATATTGTGGGTGTTTGCTGCTGTGGTGCAGCTGTGTGTGCAGTATATTTTCCACCATTAGTGTGCTTTTACTTGCCCTGTATTGTAAGTCAAAGCAGTCAAAATCTCATTTGCAAACCTAATGGGAGCTGGTATAGATCCTGGAGTACTATAACTGCGTATTAGGCTGACTGCCACCATTTTTTGAGTAGTTCAGTGCTCTGACATGGAAATAGGACCTGGCTGTTCTGATCACGCAGATGCTGAAAATTGATAATAGGATTATTTGTGTAAGAAGCAGAAGATGGGATGAGCGGGAATAAAAGAGAGAAATAAGATTAGAAAGACGGTACCAATTCTGCTGGATCTGCGTATCAGAGTGAGACCAATATTGGGTGATTTGGAGAGTTTGGTACAAAAAATCACAGAAATACAAGAAAATAAATAATCATTTCCTAAAGGGGGCTATTAAATCATGTAGTTTATTCTCTGAGTTTAACCAGGGCAGGTTGCAAATTCATGCTCTCTAACTAAAGGCATTAACTTCTATTTCCTCTAATTTCTGTAATTTTCTCTGCATCAAGAGTCCTGTGAAGTTTTGTGAGCACTTGCATGTCATCTCTCCCTGCCTGCCCTTCTTCCAGGATTAGGTGGAAAGGAAGCGTCGTAAGATAATTCTCCTCCCCATGACTATTGAGACACATTTAAACTACAGTGTATTGCCAGGGCTGGAACCTGAGCTGCTGTCCCTCTCTCTCAAATTCCTAATTTCTTGACTGATGATTAAAACCCAAAACACATCAACTCCCACCCTGCCCATTAGTGAATACATGAGCTATACTTAAGGCAGGCATTATAAATTTGATGTGTTTGAGCACCTGACATTACACCTAACTTTACAAATCTAAATCGTCCTCTTCATTAAGAGCAATGTGGCTCACAAGATGTTTTCAAAACTAGAGTATTGCCAACTAGCTCCCTACTGACCCCGCTGAGCTTTTATTTTAAGATGTTCCTGCTTTCAAAGATAAGCGTGAGGCAAACAAGACTGCTCCAAACACCAAGGGAACAGCAGTCACACACTTCTACTTTAGCTTGTGCCACTGTACAAGTGGCTGCATCATTTAATTGTCACTAAACCCAGAAGAAACTGTTTGTTCTTTTCTTGCATGTGTGGAAAAAAGTAGGAAATCTCTTTGAATGATGCCAAGGATACTGCTATTTTGTGATAACTAGCAGGAAATAACAAGAGTTAGGACAGAAAGAAGGTCAGTTGACTTGAATTCTGTATGGGAAAATCTTGAAAGTTGGTCATAAAATTTAAATCCACACATATCCTGGGGATAATCAAATAAATATTTTGCTTCTAGTTTTGCTTTTTTATGCTGACTTGTCTCTGTCTTCCAATGCATTCTTCTGTATATGGGCTATTTGCAGTTTTGCTATGAAAGATCCTTTTGGGTTCCAGATGTCTCTGACATGACAATCTAGCAGCAGCAGTTCTTTCCAGTGGTCTTTACTATCTCTGTTTCTCATATTTCCTCTTTTCTATTGCTTTTTCTGCTTGTACTGATTGATCTTTTTTAAAATGGCATGAGTTGCAGTGCTAAATCAGGATCAAGGATGCCTTTGTAAACTAGTTCTGTCTTGGAGGACAGAGTAGATCTGCTTTTATCTTTCTTCTTGCACCTAGAGCATAACTTTAGGAGAAGCTGTTACACAGACAACTTGGGATAAAAAAAAATAAACTTCCCAAATAGCATTAGCTACTCATCATTGCAAGATGGAATCATGATACGATAGAGATGGTGCTGTAAAGCATTGATTTTTAGTTCTAATGAGTTGGAAAGATACATTGATCACACTGATTATCTCCAAGAGTTTTCTTCCATACAGATTCTGTGATACTTCGAAGTGCATCCCTGAAGATGGACACTGTATATTCCCTTGCTTAAACCCTCAAAAATGGCAGTTGGAATAAAATACAGAAGAGCTTGCATTTCTAGTCTTTGTGGTGGCTCATAAAAGGGTTTAAATTAAGCTCAGTTATGCAGAGTTGGTAACAAAACATTCTTGATTTTTTTTTCTTCTGGAGAGCCTCAGGTTTTAGGTATAAAAAGATTCATCTAAAAAATTCTTAAAGATATTAGACAGATATAAATAAAAACTGTAGTTCTTGTCAGTATCTGTGAAAAGACTGAAAAAGTAGCTGTGCAGAAGAGCTGTGTGCATTTCATCTTCTGTTCTTATCTTAGGAGTATAGAAGAAGATGCAGGGAGTATTTCAGGAGTATCATCATGGTCTGCTGTGAGTGGTACTCTCCAATAATTTAGTAATAGGGAAGAAGACCTTCCAGCTCTGACCCACAGAGTTCAGAGAGTAAATGCTGATGTTCATCCCAGCCCAGCTGTTGGGAGGCAGTCCTTTGTGTAATGTAGAAGGATTCCTGTCTCAGTTGTTGTCTTCCTCCCCTGCTCTGAGAGGTGGAAAAGGATCTGTTCTAGGAGAATGTTTCTTCGTTGCCTATTTTCTCTGGGTCTTGGGAAGGACTGGGGAGCTGTCTCTTTCGTGTGTTGAGACACAATAGAAAAGTGTTCATCTCTTAGGTGTCAGGAGTGTTCGTATTCTTTTTGCCTTATGTGGGGCAGGGGGCCTCCTGGGAGGGAAACCTGTACTCATGGTTAAGGTCATTCAGCTGATGGCTGCCCAGACCTGGATGTTGTACTTACAGGTGTTTGAGTGCTAGGTGTCAGCTCTGTGTGCTGAGGGGAGTTGCAGATGAGCCAGACAAACCTCGTGGAATGGCTTACCACGTTCATTGTGCAGAAGGCACTATGCTTTGTCTTCACGGTGACACTAACTGTGCTGGAGGAAGTTGTGTACTGCCGCTTTGAGAGCTCTAGTCACACCAGAATGGCAAGATTCATCCACAGATTAGTAAATCCTCTGGGCTTATCCTTTTGTGAGGCACTGTCCCATGTCAAAGCTGGATCATCAAATGATCATCTGAAGAACTATAGCAAAAAATGCATTGGCAGCAAATGCAGAACAGCAGCTGATAGACTGCACTTAGGAGAATACTGGTGTAGCAGTATCTAACCTGTGCTTTTACAGCAGCAAGCAGATGTAGTGCATTGAGCAATATTAAACATTGCTCCTCCACTTAGCTTCTTGTTTCCAGGCTCCTGCTGCTGTGAATGGTGTTGATGGACTCTTGAGGAGAAGCAAATACGTCTTCTGCGAGAGGGTCACATGTATCTTTTGGAGAGAATGGCAATAGCAAGAGTCCTGTGTGATTTTTTTGCTTATAAACTGTCTCTGTCGCTTCAATTTTTTTTGTGTACTTTAGCTAGAATGTTATTTCAGTCACTGCAGCTGTATAATGTGCTTGACAGCTTTGGTTTGTCCTGTCCTGCAGAAATAAGTAACTTTAGATTCAATATGGCTTTTTGAAAGATTACAATAAAAGCGCTGTTAAGCTGAGCAATAAACACTATTTATATAGCATTAAAATTCTAATTTGCCAGTGCCTTGACAGGTTGACGCCCAAAGAAGACACCAGGTGTCTAATCATTATATTGTCCTGCAGTAATAATCAGTGGAAGGACCAGTGAAGCGCATATTAAAGACATAGCTAAACTAGTTCAATGCTTACTTTGTCCCCAGAGAAGTAGCTGTTCTTTCTTTTCCAGGTGCGATTATCTCTAGAGTCATCGTCACAGATATGGCATGCAGAGAACCAAGAGGAGTTTGAAAGGAAGGGAAGTAGTGATACTGAACAAAGATCTGGAAAGAGGCAGTAAGCAAAAGGCAATGGAAAGGTAATAAAATGCTGGAAAGTATTAACTAAAAGAAAGAAGTTACTGAAAATGTAACTGAAGTTGGATTGACATAACCAAAGAGAAACTCTTAGGTGGGAGTTAGAAAAACCCTGAGATTTGTTTTGTAATCTTAAGTTCTGTTTTAATTCAATTTTCATTTAGTCTTAGCAACCTTAGCTCAAGTTTCTGTGCCAAGAGGCAGCCTTTGTAATGTTCCAGAAATGTTTCATACGTGGTCCAGGATGCTTTCTGGCTTCTGGTTTTTTTCTTTTTTATGTGCTGGTAGTCATGGCTCACCTGCATCACTGAGTAAGGAAAAGGCATGAAACCCTTTTAAAGTTATTAAGACAAACAAATAACATGTAATATTTTTCTGCTTCAAATGCACTTGGGTATCTCAGCAATCACCCATATTAATTAGGCAAGTGACTTAATTCTCTCTCAGAGTGAGAAGGAGCAGCAGGTGATTTGCCTGCTGAAACACTGTGTTTTTATATTCTCAGGGCTCATCCAAGAAAAGACCAGGTCTGCTGGCCAGAATGAGTCCAAATGCACTATGACAAAACCACGCCTCCCTCTTTCAGTGGAACAGAAATTTGAAAACTAGCACTTGAGGTATCCTGAGTAGATGCATCATTTCCTTCCTGTAAACCTGGCAGCCAGATAGCCCTTCCTCATCCCAGTGGTGCCAGATGCTGGAAAGAGATCACTCAGTGTTGGTCCTCAGTCGTAGATGCCATTGAAAGTAAGAAAAAATGTGTCAGGTGAGGATTTCCACAGTTAGGCTCTTAGACCCCAGGTGAAGTGAATGAAACAACTTTTCTTGTCCAGAGAAGGGCAACAAAGCTGGTGAAAGGTCTGGAGCATAAGTCTTATGAGGAGCAGCCGAGGGAGCTGGGGGTGTTTAGCCTGGAGAAAAGGAGGCTCAAGGGAGACCTTATCACTCTCTACAGCTGCCTGGAAGGAGGCTGTAGCCAGATGAGGGTTGGTCTCTTCTCCCAGGCAACCAGCAGCAGGATAAGAGGACATTATCTAAAGCTGGGCCAGGGGAGTTTTAAGTTGGACATTAGGAAGAAGTTCTTCACAGAAATAGTGATTAAATATTGGCATGGGCTGCCGAGGAAGGTGGTGGAGTCACTGTGCTCAGAGGTGTTTAATGAAAGGCTGGAGGTGGCACTGAGTGCCATGGTCTAGTTGACAAGGTGGTGATTGCTCATGTTGCACTCAATGATCAGAGGTCTTTTCCAAGTTAATTGATTCTGTGATTCTGTAACTAACAGTTTCAGCAAAATATAACACAGCCTGTAGCACCGATTCATCACAAGCCAGTGAAACTGATACAAGTCTGCAAAACCAAACCAAAACATTTTGGTTTCAGTTAACTTAGGGTATTTAGGCAAAAATAAGTTTACTGGAAATATTTTGACTTCTTCATGACTCACTCGTTTGTACAAACCTAACACTCCTGTTGTCACAAAGCAAGTAAATATGCAGACAAAGCAAACACATTTACTATAAAATCTGTGATACCGAAATTCTGTAGTTCTGAAAGGTATTCTCAGCTTGCCCTTATTTGAAACCATTTGGGGAGAGTCAGAGAGGTGTTCATGTGGTGACACTCACTATATCCTGACTTAGAAGCCTGTTGCTTTGGATTTCTAGTTTTGGCTTAGAACAAAAGATTGCTGAGGCATTTCGCGTCTCTCGGGGGCTGCAGATGGATCGTAATGATATTCTCATCACTGGTCGTGCCCGGCAAGGCTTCTGGACCTTATTACTTCTCACATAGCAGCTGCCAGGGACAAGAATAATTTTCACGCTTGGAAATCATCTTTATTTGACTTGTGCACATTTACATGCTGTTCTTCTCTCTCAAATACTCTTAGTGTAAGTGATAGAAGGAATTGTCTCCCTTTTTAATCATCAAATTTGCTATACAGATTTTTCGCTGAGTCTGTGGAGGGTTTTGGCTAATAAAAATGTATCCTAGTTTTCCAGCTTTTATTGAATAAAAAGAAGAAAGGCTGTTCTGGCCAAAACAGAGAGATTGACAAGAGGGAGAACAAAACAAGGATGAATGGGAGAGTGAATTGCTTTCCGCCCTTTGTCTTACTCTAATAGAAAAGATAAGGCTTGAAATTATTTTTTTTCCCCTTTAAGTTGTTCTTATTGTTTCAGTTATTTGTCCATGATGTTGCCTGAATCTCAGAATTCAGGTCTTTGCAGACTTCAGGATGTATACAGCCAAAGATTTACAGATTTCTAGACCTCTAGCAAAGATGAAATACTGAGTTACAGTTTTTCATTTATACAGTACAGTGTATATGAGTATGTTAGAGGTCATCAGAGTGACCTGATTGAGAAGGGGTTGTGGTCTCAGTCCTTTAAAAAATAAAATTATCAGATTTTTGCTAGGTTTTTTATACCACTTTTATCAACATCAAGAATCTCAACATTATAAAATAATTTTAAAATAAGACATTACAGAAATGAGCATAGACTTCTTAAACTAATAGAAAACAGAGAATATAAATAAAATTACTTTAAATATTTTTAAACTCAAATCATAAATTAAGTTCACAGAATAGCTGAAGACAATGTAGAATGAGTGTCTGTTTTTGATCTGTAAAAATATAAGCAGGATATATTACTTTGAAAATTTTTACTTGTCAAATTAATGAATTTTTTAGACTGTATATTTCTCTGTATTGTCTTTTTGGTCAGTAATTTGCACTGATAAGTTTATAAATTTATTAAATAATCATCCACTTTAGAAAGAGCATAGGTTATCATTTTAAATATTAAATTCCAGTCTCATAGCAAAAATTGTCACACATCTACACACTGTTATGGTTGCTATCATACTTCCAAACATATATTTGGGTCCCAGAATCCAAAATTGCATTAAATTTTAATTTTAATGTCTATTTTGAGAAGGATATTCTTCAAAAGTTGAATCCAGGGGGTTTATAGAACAACTTTAGACAGCATCCTTGTGGAGAGTGTGACCTGTGCCTTCAGTTTGTCCCAGCAGAGCACTGACTCTTGAATCATATGGATTCTCCCAATGTGGATCTAGTTAACAAGTCATTAGTGACCGTGCATTAGAAATCTGTTCGTTTTTTATTAAGACTGTAGTAGATGTTGGACATCAGAATGTCATGGTGCAACAAGTAAACTACACTTTGGTAGCTGTTGACAGAAACCATCCAAGTATTTGATAGTGGGCACTTTTAGATAACCCTAAGTTCTTCTGCTTTCAGACCTCACATCCTGTATAAACATCTGACAGAATACGTTCATTTAGGTTTTTATAAATTAGTAAACTAGCCTTCTGGTAACTTGGAGTGCAGGTGCCAAACATCTGAGTTTTTCATGAACTCACAGAGCCATACTAAAGGGATGTTTCAAAAGTTAGAGTTGGAGTTGAAGAGGTCATGCAACCGGGTGAAGAAATAAGGACAAGTGACCTCGTGGTGAATTTTAATAAAAGGTTAGAGATCACTTAGCCTGTTTTTTCTACACTATTGTGACTTTTCTATGTCAGAATCACTTTTAAATAAAAAAATTGTGTTCTTTGTTGCTACAGCCTGTGGAGAAGTTAATCAGGTTCCAAGGCTGTTTCTGAAAAATTGGCATGCAGACAAGTGACTGCAATAAAAATGCCAAACTGCTGAAATACAAGGTGTATTTTATATCTGCCTGCACTTGGCATTCATTAATCCATGGTGCACCATATTCCAAGCTCTTTATTTGGTATTGGTAGGGGAATTAATGGTCACTTAAAATTAAGTTATTTTTGCCATTCTGTGGGGGTAGTGGCCAAAGTCTTCTTTTACCAGTCTCTACAGGGCTCTTCAGAATTGGCCTTGTTAACCTGGTTTCATAATTCCTTTCGTGTTCTCTTTCTCTGAAAAAAGGAAGCTTTTGTAGAGAAGAGACAGTCTCCTTTAATTTATTAAAGTTTCAGTTTTGCTGGAGAAAATGGTAGAGCAGCACTTCCCTGCAGGATGAAATTTTAAACAAGTATATAATGCTGCATTTTTTTGGCTTCTTGTTTGAATAATGTGCAAGAAGTGGCACAGAATCCCCAAAAGGTTTGTACACCATGCAATTCCTGTCCAGATCTCAGAAAGGCAGGAGTCCAGTTACAACTCTTTGTTACAAGCTCTCAGTCTGGGAGAGCAAGAGGTTCAATTAATCTTTAGTTGACAGTGGGGAGCAACATTTTATCTTTCTTTTATCAGAGAAACAAGTTACCGTGCTGAATATGAATATTCTGCATCTATATGTGCTTTTATTGAACAGTAATCTGTGAGCCACAACTTGCAGATTTTTGGAGTCATTAAATGGCTTGATAACCAAAGGAAAAACTAAGGAAATAGCTAAGTAATATTTGAGAACATGTGTAGCTTTCATTATTCAAGCATATATGTACCATTTGGAGGATTTGCATATTTTTAGAGTTGTGCACTGTGGGAGTTCTAGGCACTACTATGAAAATATAACCCCTGAAACTAATACACCTTTAAAGAAAAGGCAGTAAGAAATCACTCCTCAAGTTACAGTTTAGTTCCAACAGAATCAGTCCCTGGCAATTAACATGATGGGTAATTTTATTAAATTAGTTCTAATAATTATCCCTTGCCTCTGTACCATATGAAGTAGTAGGTTGCATTTTTCATGCAGTATCCTGTTCTGGCCAGTCCACGTTTGTGAATGGGAGGGAAAGGATGTTGGTGGTGTTGCTGCCAAGTTTGCCACTGACAGCTACAGCTGCTGCCCAAAGAAAATCTGAGTGTGCAGGTTAAAGCAGACAAATGGAGGGGTGTGACAGGCAGCTGCTACCCAGTATATGTCTTGTAACGTTAATTAAAACAAATCAGCTCCTGCTGTCTTTCTGCCGCGAGTATTAAGTTCTTAGTGAAAACTCTTTGCTTATGCTTTTGAGTTATGAGGATATATTCACATTATCATTGCTTACTCCAGGCAGCTCAAGCAAATCTCTTAAGTATGAGGCCTTTAGGAGTGGAGAAAAAAAGAAAACATTTCCACTAGCCAAGAAGCTGTTAACAAGCAGCGAGGCATATTGTGGAAGAGCATTAATTATGCTTTGATATGTAATTTATGTATAGAGACATCCAGCTTTCATGAAGCAACTAAAGAGACCAAGCTGCTAAATCTGTTGGAATCACTGTTAAGATCACTTTATATCTAAAATAACTGAAAAATACCAATATTCTTGAACTGAAGTCCTTTTTCAGGTGAAACTAACTCACTTTCACAAGTTTCTCAAGGTAGTAATCATTTCACAGCATTGAAATTTAAAACTACTAAAAATGTATGAGAGTGAGCAAAACTGAGAAATGGGATTTGACCAAATACTTTGACTGTAAGTATTTACATAATATAGCAGCAACATTACACACTGCATCACATTATTGCAATAGTACTTAGGATGCATCTGGATGATGTTGTAGATATGTGCAAGTTTGTGAGCGTTTTAAGGGTGGGAGGTTTTAGATTAGCATAATCTAAGCAAGATGTGTGAGGTAAGGTGTTGGCTTCCAGATGACAAATCTGGTTTTTTGATTTCCTGAAATTTCCTGACATTGCTGAAGTACTGGCTAAATGTGTATCCCCCTCTCTGGTCACGGGAGTGACTGTTGCACCGTGTGGGAACTTGTCTGTTTGTCTGTCTCCACTGTGGGTTTTGCTCACCGCATTTGGAAAGTTTTCAGCTGCTAGTGTGTGTTATTTGTATCAAGCTTATGAAAGCAGTGAGTGTTAAAGCCCAGGTTTTTGTCAAACCTTTTTTCAAGCCACAGATTTGTTGACTCTTTGGGGACAGCTGCTTAAGGATGATGCAGGAAAGGGACAGGAAATCTCCCTGCTGACCAGTCTGTCCAGCAGAGAGGAGTGGCAGTGCCCTTCTTGAAATGAGTGTTGGGGTGCAGGCCTGAAGTGATGAAAAAGAGCTTAGCCAAGGTATTAAGGGAGAACAGGAAAAAGTGCTTTTTCACGTGACCTCATACAAGTGGGTTTGGTGTTTATTTTGTGCTGGGCTTCTGTCCTGAGTTCCAGCCAGTAGACCAGAGTCCTCTCCACAGGCTCATTGAAATGGAAATGGTTTTGCCCTGCCGCTGTGGAATGCAAATTATTTTAGGAATGTTCCTGGGTCTTGAGGCTTTCTAAAGCTCACACTTGCAAGATTTATTTTTTTTTAGCTCATTTTATCCAATTCTCATAAGAAAACAAGCATCTAGAAATATGATTGGTGCCTTGATCCTGACCCAGCAAAATATGAAGTGTAGGTTTGTCTTCATGTGTACAAATAGTTCCATGAAAGTCAGTAGTGGAAAAACATGGGAAATGCAGAATTGCTTGGCTGGATCGAAGTCAAAATGCTGAGTGCTTTGCAAAGCCAAACAAGAGCAGCCCTCAGTAAGGCAGGCTGGCGTGAGATGCCATTTGGTGTCATTCTCTAGGAATTTGTCTCACTTTTGTTAGTATCTCTTTTTAAAAATACTATTTAATAGCATTTCTTGTTATCAGGGCACTGGAGATGGACAAAGACTTGTGTTTGATGCCTTGTCTGCCACAGGTCTTTTTTGGTCTTTTGCTGACCAAAATAGACCAGTATCAAGTGATGGAGGCTGGGAAAACTGTGGTGAGAGACAGTGCCATATTTCAGAGCAGGAAGAACTTTCTTTGAAACATGGAGTGGGATTTGTTGGTCTTTGTGTTTCTGGAATCAGGACACAGGATATAAACTGTATTTACTTTTAATGGAAATTGGGATTTTTTTGCTTTGAACTGAGAACAGACTTGGGTAGATTAGGTGCCCGTCTGTGGACTGTATTTGATGATGCTACATGTTGAAGTGATCATAAACAGGTTAGAATATTGATTGGTTGGTGGACGGAATGGTATGGCAGGACTTTTTTATGTATCCAAATTTAACACTCAGTATAGCTTTGCCAAAATATTGGCCAAGGGGTGCAAAAATTATCAATAAGTCCCTGGGAACTAACAGGGGTCTTGGTTGCTTGTATACTAAGGCATTTAATCTGTAGAGATGTGTATATAGTTATAAATTTTCCTTCAGCAGTGGAACCAGCTTGTGTATTTGTATAGTGTCTGTGTGTGTGTAAACACAATTTAAAACATTATCATGAAGGTGTACAAAATACCCTTAGTGAAAACATTAAAGAAAACACCCTCGAGTGCATTAATTTTGTCCACCCACAATCTGCCTTATGATTTTGTACTGTTCTTTTACTTCTGCATAGTCCTTTGTTAAAGAGAAAGACATCACATTTATAATTTTGGGGTTTCTTTATTTTTTACATTCACAAATAAGACTTACCTAGGGAGCTTCTGCAATATTAGTGAGCCAGATTTCTGGATCAGGGGTGCAAGCTTTTATGTATTGCACTGCTCAAACTTCTTGTTTAATCGAAGGAAAGATGCAGAATCCTGTACATAAAGAATAACATGATGGCAAAATAGTTATTCTGCTTTGTAATTATAAAATAATTCCATGACTTTAAAAAAACCCAAAAACCAAAACCCAAGGAATTGCAAAAGTACAAATTATGTTATTTTATATTATTTTTAAAAGTCATTTATAATTTCATATTTTTCACCAGTGGGGGACTCCACATGTGGTAGATTAAAAAATCTGGAGAATATCACTGTTGGATGTTTTTTATCAGTTGCTCTTAGCATGCACCAAAACCTGATGTGGAGGTACATGTGGGACTAACACAAAGTTCAGAAAATCTATGTAGGTTTCTCTAATGGAGATTTTGGCCCTGCATATTAATTTTTCCCTGTTAGTACTCTGTTAATCTTAAATAATTACTATATAATTATGATTTTCTTTCCTGTTCATGAATTTGGGAGAAGAGAAACTATGTCAGCAGTTAGACCAGCACAGCACTAGCAGTAGCCAAAAGAACTCAAGCAGGGACACTAGTGGAATGCTAATGCTGTGTGACAGATGTGTTGTCTCCTGGAGGTATGTTTTCTTCTCACGGACGCAACCTTGCTCGTAAGGTGTGCTGAAAGTTAAACCCCAGCAACCGATTTCTGTGGTGGGGGAAAGAGAGTCCTTCCTGATTTAATCTCAGTGTAAGTAGGTTAAGTGTGGTTTTTCCTGTCACATCTTTGCTCGAGTATTTTAGACATCTGCAATAGTTTTACTTACCACAGATGTCTTGAAAAAATACATTTACTTGTGTTATACTCAGTTAAAATATGATAAAAGGTACTTAGGTAACGTCACTTACATGAGGCTGTTACGAATCTCTAAATGAGTTGTGCTGGGCATTCTTCTCTGTATCCAAGGTACAGCAGTATCCCTTTCCAACTGCATGAGTAAGGTGGAGAGATGACTTCACATCATGAGAAGAGTCTTCTGGTGACTGGTTAACTAATGCGCCTCTTTGGTGGACAGCATGAAACTGAGATGCATTTGGGGGCCCAAAAATGTCAGATCACTACAAAGACTATGTCTGTGTTGACAGTTGTCATTGTTTTTGTGTGGAAAGCAATGTAAGGAATTCTGTAATAACCTCTGAGGACTTGGTGGGGGGCAGAAGCTGACTAGTTCAGAACAGCCATGTTTCCACTCACACTGGGTTCATAATTCCAAAGCTCTGATCCAGGGCTTTGTTTCTGCATGGCACAGGTCTCTTTTGCAGGCAGCGTGGTCTCTTGTTGTCTACAGATGGCATCGTGATGCAAGCACAAGGGTATCACCCACAGTGTGAAAGCTTTTCCTGTTGCTGCCTCTTAGGTCTCTTCGCACATCTGTGCCTGCTTTCCCTCTGGCTTTCTGTGGCATGGTGCCAGGGAAGGTAGATGTACATCTTCTGAAAGAGAGGTCAGTGGAAGAGCTCTGTCACATGAACCCACATGAGAATCCTTGGGTGTTACATGCAGGGCAGCTGTCTTGAACAGCAAGTTGTAGTCTTACATTGCAGACATTGCAATGCCCACAGAGCCATTTCCTGGCTTCCCTTGCCATGGAGTTTGTTGTCTCTGGTAAAGATGAGCTTCAAGGCCAGTGAAACGAGTGCTGTTTGGTTAAAACCTTCTCATCCTCCTAGAAATCTGCTGTGACCTGCAGTGGCTGTAGAAAGTGAGGTCTTGCTTCCCTCCTTGCTGCCTCCCAGCGCAAACCCCTGGTAAGCAAGGAAGTTATCAAGGCCATTGTTGGCAGCCTTCACGGATGTCAAACAGCCCCAGCAGTCCTGTGAAGGGTCGTTTTCCTTGCTGTGCATTTCCTTACGGGAGTCACCTTTCCTCTGGTGTGGCAGTGACCTTGATCCTCAGTGTAGGTCCTCCTCATGAGCCATACCTGGAAACTGCTGCCTGATTTCATTACTTCCGTGTCTTCTGCACCACGACAGGACATTGCCTTTCCCACTGTGGACTCTGGACATTACAGGGCAGTCCCGCCACCACCGTGTGTATCTATCCTGAATCATACATGCCCACAGTGTGCCCACTACAGTAACTTATAAACACCAGATGCATAGTCTGTGAATTTTTGGCAATGGTGGAGCAACTGAAAATAACCCAACCCTAAAATCCTGGCTCCTACACAAAATACACTGTGACATGTCCTTCTAGGTAGTACAGAACCCATCCCCACTTCCTCTAATGGGTGCAAATCACTTTCCACCACCACAAAGCATTGAACTTTTCTTCATCCAAAGTGTCTGTAATCACTGCTTTGCTATCTCTTGACTGTTAACCATCTGTTATACTTAACCCAGCAAGTCCTACTCAACCTAAATTAACAAGCTATTTTCCTGATACCTGAAAGCCTGTAAAAAACTCATTAGGCTTTGTCTCACATTTTCAAGGCTGCAGTTTTCATGTACAGGAAACATCCCCTACTCTGCTTCTCCTCCTCTTCTGCCCATTCACTGATGAGAGAGAGCGATACTTAAGAGCAACTGCAAACAACTGTTTTTGGCCATGTGAGCAGCACAGCAAATTTGGCCAATATACCTACAACACTTCGTCTGAAGATCAGTGTGGTTTACAAGGAGTGAAAACACAGAAGATTGGCCAATGCTAAACTGAGGCTAGCATGGCCACTGGCCAACCACCTGAGTTTAGACGGACAAGTGACTGATGTGGCCAGAAACCGCCAGGCACTGTGCCTGGCTGGAACAGCATTTGTGGCTGCCACAGCTCTGCCTGTGTTGGAGCCCCTTTGGTCAGGGGGCAGTAACACTGAATGAGGGGTGCCCTCATGCCCTTGAAGAAGGAGAGAGATTTATGGTGTGGCTTTGTGCAGCTGGGACGACAATTCTGGGTCCATGTTGAGGACAACTGCAGGTAGGAGCTGGCGTAGCTTATGAAGGAGCTTGTAGTTCTACTTACACTCCCTTGGCCCTGCACATACACTGCTATACTTATCCTCACCCTGTCAGAGATAATGTCTTAACCAGCTGCTGGAAGAGGAGCAGTTGTATAAGTGAGTTGAGTTGCAGTGACTGGGATGCCATCACGGAGGTGCTCCTTCTTGGTCTGTAGTTTTTGTGTCATTCCCAAGGGCTGGACTTGGGCACTTTGGGGTTGCTGCTGCTACTAGGGCTTCATCAGAGAACTGTACAGGGGGGAAAAAGTTTCTCAGGCTTTGGTGGCCTGTGGAAAAAAACACTTTGGTGATTTACCTCCAAAATGACACCATAGAACAACTCAACCAAACCTTAATTGGGGTATTCATGGACCACAGTGTCCCTGCAACATGGCTGGATGGAAGATGTGTCGGGGCCAGGGAGAGCCCTGACTGAGGCTGCACTTTCTTGAGACAGGAGACTGCTGCAGACCAGATGTGGGAGGACGAAGGTATACTAATGACTCGAACCATATGGGAGGGAAGAGCTTGTTGTGTTGTGGTGGTTTTCAGGTAATTGCCCTGCAGATTGAATGCCAGCACAATTAAATCATTTTGTCTAGTTATTCAGTTGGGAAAATGAAATCTTTATTAGTTAATGGCATTGCTTTGACAGCGACAACATGTAGCCTGATGTTTCTGGGGATGACAAAGGGTGGTGCGTGTACAATCACATATGGATGCCATTAAAGTCCACTGTTCATCTGCAAGGCCTAAATTTTTAGAAACTAGCACCACAGACAAGAGTCTTGCTCTCAGCCAGAATGGAGTCAAACTGCAGAGTAGATTTTTTCAGAAATAAAGTGTTTTCTGGATGATGGAAATTAGACTAGGATGCTTGCTGCTTAGGAAGCCTGCTCTCAGCATGCCTGTTTTTATCTGGAAAGAGGACTCATTGATGTCCTTCTAGCATGTGGGCCTCTTTACTGCTGTATTCTCATAGCACAACTCAGTTCTTGCAACAGCTCCAATTAATTTGGAAGTATCTTACTAACAATCACTGTATTTTTTAAATTGAAGATGTTTTCTTTGACCCATTTCAGTCAGCAACAAAATACTGTTGTCTTCATCGGAGTCAAGTTTTTATAGAATCATAGAATAGTTTAGGTTGGAAAAGACCCTTCAGATCATCGGTCCAACCATTAACACAGCACTGCCAAGTCCACCACTAAACCATGTCCCTAAGCACCACATCTACGTGTCTTTTAAATATCCACAGGAATGGAGACACTTCCCATGGTAGCCTGTTCCAATGCTTGACAACTCTTTCAGTGAAGACTTTTTTCCTAATATCCAACCTAAACCTCTCCATTTCCTCTTGTCCTACCACTTGTTACTTGGGAGAAGAGACTCACCCCATCTGGCTACAGCCTCCTTTCAGGTTGTTGTGGAGAGTCATAAGGTCTCCCCTGAGCTTCCTTTTCTCCAGGCTAAACATTGCCAGTTCCCTCAGCTGCTCCTCATCAGACTTGTGCTCCACATCCTTCCCCAACTCTGTTGACCTTTTCTGGACTCGCTCCAGCATCTCAATATCTTTATTGTAGTGAGAAGCCCAGAACAGATCACGGGATTTGAGGTGCAGCCTCACCAATGCCAAGTACAGGGGACAATCCCTGCCCTGGTCCTGCTGGCCACACCATGGCTGATCCAGGCCAGGATGCCATTGGCCTTCTTGGCCACCTGGGCACAGCTGGCTCATGTTCAGCTACTGTGGACCAGCACCCACGGGTCCTTTTACCCTGGGCCAATTTCCAGCCACTGTTCCCCAGCCTGTAGTGCTGCATGAGGTTGTTGTGACCCAAGTGCAGGACCCGGCACTTCACCTTGTTGAAAGTCTTTCATTCATCTAGTTCATATACACACACACACACACCTTTAAACATTGCCCAAAATTTTCAAGGGCATAAAATGGCATACACTGATGTGATTTGTACCATTATTTGCATGTCCCCTTATTATTACACACATTATTATTTCTGCAGCTCCAAGTAGCCTTATTCAGTCATTGGGATATCTGTGTGTTGGGGATTGCTCAGACAGCTACAGAAAACTCAGACTCTGCTCCTATGTGCTAATAGTAAAATTTCAGTCAAAAACCAGCAGGTGAGTGGGAAGGGAACAAGATGAATGAGTTCAGCAGAAAACCCAAAGTCTCCAGGAGTCTTTCAAGAGAGCAAATAAAATGTCCTATATTTGGTTAATATTCTCTTTGACTCTGACTGTTAGGATGAATACCAGAAATATCAGGCTTAAACACTGAATGGCATGCAATGGGGTAAAATACATGATGCCTGAAAATTCTGTTGCAATAATAAATGTTAATGCAGATATGGAATACAGTGAACTGCTCTTAATTGAAATGTGTTACATTAATATTGTCAATTCACATTGTCTGTGAAATGAAGTGGAATCAGTTCTTTTTTCCTTTTCCTCTACAAATTGAAATTCTTCCTTGTTCGATTTCTGTAGATCTGTTCTCCTTATTTCCTGAAGAACTAAAAGACTGCGCATATGATTACTAATATGAGATTTAAACATGAATAGTGCTAGTTCAGAAAACTGATGATTCTTTTCTCATTTATTTTGTGTAGGTTTCCTTTGCCTGATCTGTAAACATGTCCACAGACCTGCTCTGTAAGTACATTTCCGTCATCCCGCAGTGATATTTTGTACCATATGTTTTTATCGGATTCCCAGATGTACTCATGATTGATGTCTTTTATCTGAAGTATAAAGTCTGCTTTTACATTTGCATTTCTTCTGAGACATCTGTGGAACAATATTACCATTATAATCAACGGGATTATTCTTGGAGTGAAGCATGACTTAATATGAGTAAAATTGTAAAAATCTGGCCCAAGTATAAGAACAGACTGGTTCATTGAATCTTAAAATTGCGATTCTGTCTAAAATGTTTTATCTATCTTTGGCACAAATACCATCCCAGATTATTATAGAGTGATGTGCTCGGGGTTTTTTAATCATTTTGTGAATTTAACTCCTGTGCTTCCAAGGCATAATTATCCCAGTCACATCCAGATCTCATGCCTTATCACTATTACTGGTTCTTCTTTTTAACAGACAAGAATATACAAGTGGCATATCCTTATACTTTGCTGTCATAACCACCACAAAATGTTGCTGCTCACGTTTCCCTGATACTTGCACTCTCTCACTTCAGCTTAAGTTATCTGAAGCATTAAGCACATTTTTTATGCTTATTGATCTGATTTTGGAGTCCCTCCAGTACCTCAGCTGCCATTTTTTGTCGTTGCCTCCAAGGGCTGCCCAGCTGCACACTGTGCAATATAAGAGATGGAAATTTCAGACACACATTTTATCGTTCTTCAGTACTTCCTCAGAGGAGCAAAGAAAACAGGTTGTTGGGTTTTTTTATTTAATTAATAACTGTAATCAGTTAATAAATATAAAAACATCAGTGGCTTAATGCCAGATAGCAGCTGTCTGTGGAAGTGATACATGTAGTTCAAGATCAAATTATTTGTGAAAGTGAATTTTAAAAATTTTATCTGTGAACTCACAATTTTGGGGGCATGCTTAAATGCCATTTAGGTACAGGGAGAACTCCAGTATAAGGAATGTAATATGTCTGATTGTACTGTATACAACAGGCAAAAGTGTTATCAGGAGCGATGTTTTAAAGCAGAGAGGGCAGGGTGTCTGCACAGGGGTCATTGCCAAGACTCCTCAACCATACTCAGATGTTTGTTGTAGCAATTTTCTGCCCTGGAAGTTTCATTTTCCTTTTTTTCAGCTCAGCAGCAGTACCTGTCTCATGTTCCCCCTGATGATCAGTGTGTTAGAGAAGTTGTCACCTGAGTAGAAGCTAAAGGAGTTGGGTGTGTTCAGCTCAAAAAAGAGAAGGCTCAAGGGGACCTAGTCATGGTCTTTCAGTACAAAAATGGTGCTTATGGAGGAGGAGTTGGAAACACACTTTCCCCAAGCATGCACTGTGACAGGACAAGAGGCGATGGCCACAGATTGTGTCAGGGGAGATGCCTGTGGATGCAAGGGGTATTTTCATTGGGGGGGGTTGATTAAACATTGGAATAGGCTGCCCAGGGAAGTGTGGAGTTGCCCTCACTGAAAGTATTCGAGATACAGCTTGACAAGGCCCTGGGTAATGCTCTTAAAGTGTCTGCACTCAGCAAGAGGATGGGCCAGGTGATCGTCACAGGTCTCTTGCAACTTCAATAATTCTGCAGTTCTGTATCTCCTTGTGTCCTCAGCTGTCTTCTGCGCCATGTGCAGTCATCCCTACCACCTGTCCCTGGTCTTCTCAGTATTGTACTGCTTGTGCTGTGCCAGTGATACTTGCTCATGTCAGTAGGATAGACATTTGTCTTCTCGCTTGGAGACGTGTGAATGGCCCGAAGGCAGTCCCAGTGCTGAGGAAACTCTCCAGGTTTCAGCTGGTGGGAGTACACATGCATGTGGTGTTATAGTGATGTGGTAGATAGTAGTGCAGAGAGTAACACCAGGTAGCGCCTTGGTAAGAAGTCAGTGCACAGGAGAATGCTCAAGAATGAAATGGCAAATCTGTAAAGGTGTGAATTGACTTTACGTCTTTATGTCTGTATGTATATAAATAAATATTTCAGAGCCAGCCTGCAAGCTCAGTACTAGCCTATACTAACAAGCAACAAACACTAGGGTGTGTCTGAGGGATGATATCTACCAGACTGTGCTCCAAGTAAGGAATCTGGATATAACCGAACTGTTTGTGGAGGAAAAGAGAAGGAGATGAGGAGCATTCAGACACGTGGAGCTGATGCCAGGTGGTCTCAGCACCAGGTCTCTGGCTCTTCCTGTGTAGCAGTAGACATGTAGCCTAATCACCAGTCCTTTGGCTTGACCACAACATCATCTTTTGCTAATGCTTGATTCAATACAAGGTCAAATTCTAGTGTTAAAAATCTTGTTCTAGGTTACATTAATGAAGACAAGATGTATAATTAAAAAAGAAAAAATTCTAACCATGCTAAAACAAACCCCCTTAGATTCCTTAGAAAAAAAACCCACTGCAGTCTGGGGCAAATTGCACAAAGAAAATGTCATGGTTGCACAATACAAGTGCTGCTGCAGCTAGACCTCAAACTCCAGCAGCTAAATCTTCAAGCTTGTGGAAATAAATAAAAAAAAGCCCACATTCCAGAGAAGTTTCAGCACAATGAATCTGAGGTAGCAAGTGTTTCTCTGGTTTAGATGGAGAAGCTAAGAATGAAAAAAGACATTTATGAAAAGTCTGTCAGCGACTGAGGCTCGGCTGCTCGGGGAAGCAGCAGACTTCCCTTGGAGCTTGTTTTTCTTTTTATCCTTGGATGAACTAGTGTGCAGTATATTATGCTGCCTGAATGTGGGGGTTTGTCACGGTTAGTGCCGGGGGCTGTCCCGGGAGTGTAGGAAGGCAGTGGGCGTGAATGGAGCATGCAGTGGTCGGTGGGGATAGAGCTCACTCTTTGGGAAACCTGTTGCTGCTCCTCTCAGCCCAGCCGGCCAAAGCCAGGCAGGAAAGGAGGTGGGTCTTTGATCTCTTTGTTGTAGCTGCTCCCTGGGA
This sequence comes from Origma solitaria, assembly GCA_013397895.1. Lineage (NCBI taxonomy): Eukaryota > Metazoa > Chordata > Aves > Passeriformes > Acanthizidae > Origma > Origma solitaria. The sequence goes on along the minus strand of VZRL01003661.1, from coordinate 2,553,328 downwards.
ATTTGCTGAAATCAATGCCCTGTTTTCCTGAAGAAATGAGTGGCTATGCCTAACTAGCTCTGTGAAGCGCTGGGGAATTCACCGCTCCTGTTTATTGACAGCTGAAAAGGAGCACATGGTCCTGAATGGGTCCTCCTGGGGAAACAAAACAGAGTGGAGTTAGACTTAGTTGAACATAGGGGCATTTGGAAAAGTCTGCCGAAGGAGGACAGACGGCATGGTTCCTTCCACCCTATACTAGCATAGCCTGACTTTTTACTAAAATTACCATTTTAAATAAGGTAAGGTTTGTTTTGATTTCCCATACATAGTGCGATTATGAAATGTTTGCATTTCTGTTCTTGAGTGCAAAACCAATGTTTGAGTTGTATTCTGTCATGGGAAACACCTAAGTGACTCTTGTGCTGTTTCTAGCCTCTCTGTGTGTTCATTTGCTCTTTATCTAGTGGTGATTAATGAATGTGAAAAGTAATAGAAAATAATTCAGTATTTGGGTCTTCCAGTCAGGTCCTGAACATCAGTCACTTATGTAGGCTATTATAAGCAATTTTTTATGCCTTTGAGAATCAGTTGGCTTGCATCAGATGATTTCTTGATGGGTACAGACTGCTGTGTTAATACTTACAAGGCAGTGACTAATGAGCAGGCCTGTTTGGCAGAAAATCTGGAAATCTTAAAGTCCTTTGAAATGGAAGGATATCTTTTCAAACCTGTTTCCATGCATGGACTCAAGGAAAGAGAAGGACATACTGCTATACTTGCTGCTGGCTTTAGGTGTACAGGGTTTTTGGGAAAGACAGCAAGGATGATAACGAAGAAGCAGAATTTTCATCGTGCGAGTCCAGAACTGTTTATTAGACCAAAGGAATTTGGTGTGTAATTCATATGTAAATTTTCTACTGAAAACAGGAGAACAAATCACCCGAGTTTCTATATTAGTTTCTGTGGTGACTGGAGGAAAAGATTTCTGGGCTCATGCAGCTACAATTTTCAGGTGGGGCCCACTACGATTGCAGGAAAAAAGGTTAAGTAATGTCATTTCTTCCTTTGTTATTTTAAGTTTAAGGGCAAGCTCAGAACAGAGTAATTGCCGCCATACAGCCTTGTTCTTACATGGCAGTAGGAATTGCTGTGTTTGTGTTGCAGACCTGATTAAAAATGTCTATGCATGTGTGCAGTAGTTTGAAAACTCTCGAGTAGTCCCCTTGTTTTGATAGAAGTGCTTGGGAAGTTTCATGTTTTGTTGGAATAGTTTGTGTTCCTCAGTCTGGCATTTTTTCTTTGAGTGATTTTGAGCTAGTAATCTTACTAGTTTTGTCTCATTTTGCGCTTTTCCCAGCAGATAACTTATCTGTTTTTCTTGGAAGAATTTGGGCTCCATATGCAAACATGCTTTCTTCAGATGACTTTGTGATTCTTAAAGTGAAAATACATTGCCTAACTGTAGAGCATCTGCTGTTAAGTTTCCAAGATTTTCAGAGAGAAAAAACAAAAAAAGCAAATGCATTTATAATTTTGACAAAGATGTGAAAACACTGAACTCAAGCATGCAGATATCAGTTTGTGGGCTCTGTTGTCATTATTGTTATCCGAATGTGTCAAGACTGTTTTTTGACCTCAGTTAAGTGTATTTATGCATGATAGGCATTGGAAGCCATTAAAATGTAAAGCTAAAGCTAATATAAAGTTAACATTTGAGTTGGACGGGAAATATATTTGTAGGTCCTTTTAGTGTTGTAATCTAGATGTGTTATGAAAATGTTAACCAGTGAGGGTTCCTGGTGCAAATAGAAAAGAATCACGGTCGTGGAAAGCTCAGTTGATCGGGGCTTTTTTAGTTGGTGTAATGGAGAAGAAAGTAGATGATTCATGTGTGACACGGAAGGTGGCACTTGTTCTCTGTTCCTCGGGCGATAAGACAAGGCAGAGTGTGTTATGTTTACCTTACTGACTGCAAGGTGCTTTGCCAGATGTGAGTGGGGAGGTGCATAGGGATGTGCTGGCAGGACAGTCGTCACTTTGCCTCTTCTAACATCTTTATAAAATATGAAATTGCTGTGACCTGTTGGCAGTGTTGAAGTGGAAGAAGTAAAAAATATTTTATTTCTAACCAACAGAGTAAAATATACCAAGTACAGGTGAGATACTTAATCAAACACAGTTCTAAGTAAAAATGCATGCTAAATAACCAGAGTTATACAAATACATATCTGAGGCATGGTGCATTTTCCCCAAGGTGATGCCTTTACCATCTGTTGATCTTCAAGCTAGGAAACTATGAAAACAGGAATAAATTCTTCTCAATTTTGCATTTCAAAATTACTTTTTAGATTCTAATAATAGCAACTACTATTATTTTTGTGTGTGTGACTTTTGGAAATAATTTAAAGAAACTACAGATTAATCAGAAATGTAAAAAGTGTTTGAATTTTATTTGATCTCAAACTGAGATGACTCAGCAGAATAAATAGAGAGGTATGGAGATACTTTATAATCTGAGCTGAGAGCTTCATCTGTAGAAAAAATCTACAGCTTTTTTACACCCACAAAGTTTTGCAACCCTCATGCAATTATCCTGTAATAGTCTCTAATAATGTACTTTGTATTTCTGTGTCTTGCAGGGCTGTCTTTATGGCTAGGAGAACGGTTTTTGTAAAGAAAATGTGCTATCCTGCTGTCTAATTTGTTGCTGCCAATTTTATTATCTTTTCTTAATCAGTCTGTTAAAGAAGCTCAGGTAGACATAATTTCTTTAGTACAATATCAGTCAAGACATTAGCTAATTATCTTGTGGTTCCTTTTAAAAATCTTCAGTGTAGGAAAAAAAAAGAAGTAAATGTTAGCTCTTAGGAAAAAGAAAACAAGTAAATGGGAATACAGATATGATATTGTTTATGTGAGTATTTTTTCATAGAAATAAATTTTTGTGTCTGTTTAGCAGCAGAGCTTCCCAATGCCAATGTGGGTTTTTTATGATATCACTTCATGCCTTAAAAGAAGAGAATAATTTAATGGGGTCATAAAGGCTGAGAGTCTTCTATCCATTTTGTTTCCAGAGAAGCTGGGAATCACGCATGCTTTTCCTGTTGGAAATGAAGCAGGGCATAACAGAAGTTGTCTGTTACAAAGTGGATGCATAGTAAGAAATAAAGCTGTTCTGCTAAGCTCTTAATGACCCTTCATTTACAAAAGCCAATGCTTTTAAAAGAAGGCTCCTTCACTTCAGTATTTTAAATATATACTTCAGTGTTCATTGATCAAAAAAAGAATTAACTTTATTTTTTCCTCTTGGGTGAGTTGGAATATCAGTAGGAAGTTCAGATAGCTCACTGAGGAAGTTAACTCATTTTCCAGTTTTATTAATAGTTTCCACTGAATGTAGTATGGACTGGAGTGTTCTTTCAGGACTGGCCCTCCAAAGTATCAGCCCTGACCAGTCCTAAGTGTCCATGTATTCATTCTCCATGTGGACTTCCTTCATCATTATGTGGCTACTCACACGTCAGTGGAGCCAAGTGCACAGACTGGTACCTGCAGAAGTGGGTCCTATGGTTTAAACACTGCACTTTGGCTCCCGGTAGCTGTAGCTCTCTTCATGTTGTTATATGTTCCTCTAAAGACATCAAGTTCTGCAGCCACAGGATGAGTGCAGTATCTCTTTGGTCTGCATACCATGCTTACTCTTTGCATCCTACAGTAAACTCATATTTCCTTCTCCAAAATGTGTCTACTTGCCTGGATCCTCCTTCCAGTAAGCAACTGGAAATACATCCCAGCTGTTAGTGTCTTTACTGGTTAAGTTCCCACAAGTCCATGTTGAAAGTTGTATCATCAGTGGAAAATCAAGTATTGATTTGGACTGGTTTCTTTAGGAGAGGTAGATTTTGTCACCAAGCTTTCCACCAGTCTCCCCTACGCAACATCTGGACTCGGTGGCCAGAAACAACCAACTTCAATGAAGGAGTGAGAGACCCAATCTAAGGTTCCCTTTTAAGGGAATGTTGCAAAGCTTGGAAATATTTCAACTAATCAATACTAAGCTTTAGTCATTATAATTGCTGCACTTCATTTATCAGAATTGAAACCGTGGTGTTGACCTGCCATCAGTAAAACTGTTGACTGTATTAATGTACTCAATGTGGTGTGTGTGGGGCTGTGTGCATGAGCATTTATACATATGCACATTTAGGAAGACGTTATGTGCCTGGGGTTTTTTTCTGCTAGAACAAAGATGGAAGATCCTGGTATCTGTGTTGAACTGCCACAGTAGCAATCACATATTCCACTAAAACATCTGACACTAAAATAAATCAACTGTCCTGCAAAAAATCTCTCCAAAAGAAAAGTGCTTGAGAAATATAAAATACTTCCGCTGTGGTAGGTATAATCTGTGGTGTGGGAGATGCAGATTAGGGGGTCCAACATGTGACCCAGGAGCCAAAGAATGCTTATGAGCAGTTTGACTATGACACTCTTGGTGGCTGTCTGTGTTTCTGTGAACAAGGAGATTTTAGTCATGCTGTCTGCAGTATAGAAGCAGTGCAGTTTGGACAGTGCTAGTGAAGACCCAAAGCAAGGAGAAGGTGTCACAGTCAGGTCGGACAGCTGCTGGCTGCTGGGGAAGATGGGCAGAGTGTAACAGGAAGGCTTCCTTCTCAGGAAGCTTTTGCTGGGCATTTCATAGGACCATGCTATGCTGACTCAAGTACTTTCTCATAAAAAATAGTAGTTGTTTCTGTGAGCTTGCTGTTAACCTCCTTCCCTTTTTCTGGGTCTAATTTTGTATGACTTCATGCCAAGACAGTGGAGGGAGAGAAGGAAAAAAACCCTGGGAAGTCCAACTGCATTTTTCAGTATGATTGTTTGAAATGTGTTGAGCTTTCAGCAATTAGAGGACCGTCTTTGTTTGCACTGATTAGAAGCTATTAAATGTAAACTACGGGAGGTGACTTCACTTGAACTGTGCTCATTTATGTATATGGGTTCTGATAACAACCAAACCCCATGTGGTGTACTGGAAATGTAACATGTAAATTTTATCCCAAGAATAGCCAGAAGCAGATTATTTTTTAAATTAGCTTTCAATCAATCAATGAATTTTTTTACCTCAGGTCATTTTTAGATGAATGAATGTACCAAGGACTTTGATAAACCAGTTGATCGGACTGCAGTGAAGTTAAAGTTGATAAACACACCTACATACTTTCCCTCCTGTTTGGTTTGTTGGGGGTTTTTTTGTGTTGTGGGTTTGTTGGGGCTTTATTTCTCCTTTAATTTTGCAGGAAAGATGTATAAGTTACTGCCTTTTCAGGTGTTCAAACAGCAAAGGTAACTTCTTTTTACTCCTAGCTGTGGAGTTGGTAAGATACAGCAGAGCACAGTTATGCTTTTGCTGCACAGCCTTCATGAAAAAATGCTGAAACTGCTGAATTTCACAGCCCAGCTGTGCTCCTTCAGGTTTCTCTAACTGTTTTGCTTCTATGATTTGCTAGACAGAATGAGCACAGTAGAAAGCCTCATTGGGTTTGGTGTGAGACTGGCTTTTTATGGAAAGCTGTTTAAATTCCTTTGGGCTATGCGTAGCAGTTCATGGCTACCAGGTGAAAAACTTACTGTTCCCAGATGTGCTCGACTATCATCATGAGGACTCCCTATTAGGAACTAGTAATGAATCATAGTTGTTATCTTGTATGTGTTTGTATAACAAATAGTTTTGGAGTTTGGAAGAATTTACATATTGGAACTTGTGTCTGCCAGGAAAATGCACACATGCTTTCTGTTAGGTTTCTTTACAGACAGATAAGTGCTGAGCCTCCCTTCTAGAGGCATTCTTCCATAAGAACAGCTGGTCAGGATCATACTGCTGTGAGGAAGGAGCAGTCCCTTGACAGATGATCTCCCACCGACGGAAACCCAAGGGTGTATTCTCCCTCCAAATCTTCATTCTTCTTGGGAACAAAGGCACAGGGAGGATGGAGGTGAGGTGAGGGAAGGTATCACTGCAGATCAGTGGCTGGGTCAGGGTGCCTGAGGGCTGCATTCATCTCCAGTGCCGAGTCCCGGTTTTAGAGAATTAGCTTGACCTGCTGGTCTGACTGAATGTATGGGGTGGGGTGGCAGTAAGGCATGTTTGCTGTTCTCTTTCTCTGTTTCTGTCTCCAAATATAGTAACTCATTTTTAAACTTTTACATTTTAGTAGAGTGAGGTCATGTTCCCATGAATATGTCTAATGTTCAGAATGATTTCTGGGATGTTTGCAAACCACCTACGGTTCTCCTTCCCAGGGAGGGGGCCCCAAGAGGAGTAGGCATTTACTTGCAGGATGCTGCTCACCTCTGCACAGGACCGGGACGCCTTCTCGTCCTTCATCTGCGTCTCAGGAGCTCCTGTTCACTCGTCAGAAAGCCTGAACATGGCAGCACAAGGTCTTGTTGAGGGGCCAATATTGCCCCAGCAGCATGTCCCCAGTTTTTGTGCTGGTGCCACCAGGTAGAGAGTGTGAGGCTTCTGAGCTTCTGTGTGTCAAAGACATGGGAACTCACTGCTTGAAATCTAGTTTCCCTCTCAAGCACATAGGGGTAAATCTGCCCTTTTTTTTTTTTCTCTTCCTCGTGAGGGTGGTGTTATTTTGGCTGCAGGGTTGTGGATAACACAGCACCTGCTTCCCAAATAACACACTGTGTCATGCACAGAAGTGCAAGTTTTCAGTCTTTATCCAGGTGAGCCATTATGGTTGCAAAGTCAGCCTGGAGTGTGGTTTCTTGATTAATTCAGTTTTTCTTTTTTTCCATGCAGAGCTGAGCAGTTACATGCCTGCTAATTCAAGGTTTTGGTGTATGACATAGAAGAGACATGAAAAGAAGACATTGAGGAAATATTCACCTATTTTGATGCTGGGCTAGGGATCAGTTATTACAGTTAACAAGTAAAGATCAATCAGCAGGCAATTTAGCATAACGAAATATCACAAGTTAATGGGATTTGAATAAAATTATTCTAAATTTTTGTAATTATAATGAGTTTTACTTTAATATAAATAGAATCAATTATTAATCAGTTAAAAGCTTCATATTACACATCAAACTTAGGATATAAGGTTTCTTTCATCAACCTTATTTACAGAGAGAATGTGTGTCAGTGACCCACAATAATGGGAAAATAACATGTGATTAACTGTTTGCTAATTGAGTACTTTGAATTTTTTGCCAAATAAATTGTAGACCAAGCATTTGAAGCCTTTCCAGCACAGAGTGCTGCAGAACAAACCTCAGGGCAGAAAACCCTCATGCACGTTTGGGTGAGAAGAACCAAGACTGGCACGTGCAATGGACCTTGGATAGAAAATATCCAGAAGGTATTTTTGCAGTGATCCTCCGTGTGAAAGCTGAACGAGGCTAACGGAGCGCTACAGTTTTGCTCTGGGATAAATTACTGTTGTTTGCTATGCAAATCTTATGATTGTAATTAGGCTAGGATTTGGGCTGCTGTGTACACTGATCTTTGTTCCCTCTGCGCACGAGAGCTAATTCTAACGCTGCAGAACAGCACAGCAAATGCCGAGGTCTGCTCAGCCACTGATCGTTTCTCACAGAGTGCATTTGATTGAAGTGGACAATGGAAAAGGACTGATTTCCCTCTGCCTTCACAGGGGATGTAGTCGCACTGCGGGCATCCTGTGGGCCACTGAAATGCTCAGGTACTGTAAAGTCTTGCTTGAAAGCAGCGGTTGGAGAAAAGGCAGGAAGGAGGCCCTGATAGGCATCTAGCTTTTAGCAAACTGGTTTTAAAAAGTGTTGTTCTGTGCTGATTGGTTCAGGATCTGGTGGCATGTGGGAGCTATCACGACAGTGATTGCAGTTCCCAGTATGGCTATGTATAGCTCCCGTTATCTGTGCAGAGGGCTCTGTGTAACCGCAGCGGTGGCTCCTTGCCCACGCTAATGAGCTCTCCCCAAGGCTGGGCTTGTGCCTGTGGGGGTGGCACAGTGCTCCAGCCTGCTGCTGTTTTGGAAACCAGTTTGTTGACTGTGCTCAAGTCCAGCTTGCCCAGGCTGCCGTGCCAGCTTGGCTACTGTTGGCTGCAGGAGCTTGTCCCAGTGCAGCGTGGCTGGCCCCAGAGCTGTCTGGAGGATGAGGCAGGCTGGTGGCTCAGGCTGCCAGGCTGTATAGTCTGCAGCAAAGGAGAATTGTCACCTAGACCTGGACTGGGGGGAAGCGCCAGCATGGTGAGGACAGTACAGGTGAGCCACACTCACAGCCCATTCTCCTGCCTGGGAGCACGGTGTCAAGCCTTGGGTCAGCTCGTGTGGTGGGAGTGCATCCTGCAGGCAGCGGGTCTTAATCATCTTTTGTGATGACCAAAAGAGCAAGGGAAAGCCGTGGCTGCTGCCAACCATGCCTCCAGTATTTGGGAGAAATGGGAGCAGAGGCACTCAGGTGCAGGGGTACCAGCTGGGGCTGTAGGGGAGATGTACCCATCTCTTGGCCCCTCCAGCAGTGGCTGGCAGGGGGTGAGCACCTTCTCCTTGCACACCTGCAGCCTGGTCAGAGCCTGCATCTGCACCGGGGCTGGGCTCTTCTGTACACCTGCCTCTCCACTGCTGCCATGGAGTCCAGCAAAATAAAAATCTTAACAGCTACAGGATCTGTTGGGTTGTGCAGTTTTATCTACAGATAGATAAAAAGGTATTGCGTGGAATTTTTTCCAGAATCGTTGCAGACAGAGGAAAATGAAGAAGTACCCTCTAGGGGACAATACAGTATTGTTTTTCTAAAGTTATAGTAAATGACACGATCTGGTTTTTAACAGCCTGTAACTCCTGTAAATCTCATTTATTTCTTTTTGTTGACTACTCATCTAAATCACAGCAAAGTAGAGGAATGGTGGCAGTTTTACTTTTTCTTGCATGCTTGCACATGACCTCGAATCCATTAATTTTGTTTGTGTAAATCCAATTTAAGGGAGCACAGAAACTGAAAAAGCATTGAGATACTGAGGTGCCTAACAAAAAGCAGAAGAAATCTTTGTGGAAAGTAATTTTTCTAACCAAGTGTATTTAATTTCTAGTGCTAATACGACAAAATGTGTGTTGTTTCCATAGCTGGATGCACCCTATTTAAGAACAGGTTAGAGTGTGTTCTGAGGCTGTTGTTGAAAAAATACATTTTACTTAATTAGCTAAGTTAAAAAGGGGAATAAAATCTGTGTGAGCTTTGCAAACTGTGTACTGCAGCTCTGTGTACATTCCTTTGCCAATGGGATCTGTAATTCAGCATTGAAATACAAAGGATCATGACTTGTCCTGTAATTATCTCTGAGGAAGAATGTGAATTTGACAGTTTTTCAGTTATTTTTGGGGAGAGAAATTACAAAGATCCTGTTCCCTATGGTAGCCCCTGAAGTTACTCTATTTGCAGTGCACCCGTGCTGTTGTTTTGGTACACCTGGCAGTTTTTAGAATGCAATAAATTTGCAGTCAGGGTACTAACAGGTAGGTGTGGGGTAAGAAATACTATGTAATGAATGCCATATGCCTGTTATTAAATAACTTAAGTCATTCTAGTTATCTTCATGACCCATATAATGAAACATAGAAAATCTTAGAACAGGCATTGGACAGCTCTGGATATTTCATAGAATCACATAGGGACCTACAAGGGTGATCAAGTCAAACTCTTAAGTGTACAGTGACTGAACCCACAACCATGGTATTATTAGCACCATGCTCTAACCAACTGAGCTAATCTTGTATTTCAAGGTGTTGGGCAGCTATGCCAGGTCAGAATCCCAAGCCATGCTAGCAAGGTGCTTAAAAGCGCTTCCAGCTCTGCAGGTAATTTTGTTCAAGGCTAGCTGATGGCTCTTTGATGCTGCTGAGCTGTGCTGCCTGGGGAGCTCTCTGTGGGGCTGCTCAGCTTGGAGGCCCTTGCTCAACACCCGGTCGGATGCAAAGCAGTCCCTGATTTTAGAGGAGAGCCTCCCCCGTGCCCTTACGTGAATCATTTCAGACCTTATGTCTTGGATCTGGAGGACCAAGGAGGGTTAGCTAATGGAGCGCTGCTGAGTAATTCGGAGGCTGATTCCAGAGATACCCTTTTTCCCTGCTTTCCTTTTCCAGCCTTCCTGTGAGCTGCCCACCCTGGCGCCTTGGAGGTGGGCACTGCCCCAGGGAGGCTGGAAGGTTTGCTCAGGAGCTTGCTAGTGATGAATCACAGAGGTAGGGCATGGATTGATAAGGTCGTGTACTTTACGATTAGACACATCCTTCCTCTAACAGCGGTTCTTTGTCTTCATTTTGCTTTTGGTAATGTGTTTCGGCCGTTTGCATACAATGACTCCCCAAGCAGGAGCTGTTTGACTTGAGACAAAGTCACTATTATTCTAAGCAAGCTCAGGAAGCCCTCATAATTTTGTTGCCCTCAGAAGGGTGAATTTATTTAAAATCCAATTAAGTGAAATCACCAAGGAAATATTTATTTTTTACTTGCAGCCTAGCTGTAAAGGATTTTCGGGTACATAAACAAGAGTATTACAAGAAAAATCTGCCTGGCAGCTATATGGGGGTTTTGTGCATTTTAAGTGATGGCTGTATAGGGGCATGTTCTTTAGCTGTAGCACAAAAGTAATGTTTTTCAGCTATTCACAGTGCAGGTATGCAGCCTGGGAGCCATGGCAAAAGACAGCTTACGTGGTCCACAAATTATTGAAAAACGCTTACTATTGTAGTGCCTGTAGCTTGACCAACACACAAGTCTGTCTCCTCAGTTAGAGCTGATGGAGAGCCCAAAGAACTTGGTAGGAATACTTTAGGCTTATCTGGGGAGATTTTGGACTAGACTCTCAAGGTGTGCAATTTAGTCAAGTGCCTGCGTGTGTTTATGAACAGAAACCTTTCTGAGGTACCCTGAATATGACATTTATGATGCTGCTGTCCTTTTTCAACAACCATCTCTGATGTCTCCCCAGGCAGTGTCTCCTGAGCCCTTTATGTTCCTTGGTTATGAGCCTCTGTGTATGGTGAAGCCTCACCTCTCCTGCCCCAGTCTCTGCTACAGTGTCCTGTTGCTCCCTTGGACTCTCTTGGCTGTTCTGGCTCCCCTCCTCTGCTCTGTATTGTCACTTACTGAATAGACTTGCTCAGCAGAGTTTTCAGATGGAAAACAAAACGAGGTAGTCATGGATGACCAATATCAGCTTTTCCTTTTAACTCAGTCGTAAAGCATTGTTGGCTCACTGGTTTGGTTTCTACTGTCTATAAAAAGGTTTTGTGCAAGAAGTCCCCTTTTTCCCATCGCCCTGTGTGACACTGGTGCTGAGATGACCTTCTGCTGGAAAGTCTCATTGCTCAGTTTTGTCACTGCTCTGTATGAGTTTCCCTGGCAACCAGTTTGAGCTGCACTGAACCAAAAATATCTCCCTGTGCTGGGGGAAAGTCAGTTTGCAGACATGTATTTCTCTTTAATGAGTTCTCTGGATGGTCTGTGTGTTCAGCCTGCAGATGTCATTGCTGGGAACCAAGAGCTGGGAGGTGTGGTGTGCTCCTTTTCCTTACTTCCACAGGCCTACGAGGAGGCTGCCCTTGCGTGATTGTCAACTGAGCTGTGACTTTAAGACCCATCATACTCATTTCTCATGGTGCTCTGAGTGTCTTGTGTTCTACTGTGAATGGTCTGTGCAACGGCCACAAAGTCTTTCTTGGATTCCTTGTATCTGTGCAAATTTCAGAATTTCATAATCACAGAACGGGTAAGGTTGGAAGGGACCAATCTTACCTTGGTTATTGCTAACCACTTTGTCCACATTTCTGTATAAATATATGCACCTTGCTTTATAGCTGGGCATGCAGTGGGGTCCGGTTTTGCTGCCGTCCTAGTCTTGAAAGGCACAGTTTGTGACACCAAGTGAGCATGTGTGTAAGTCGTTGGAGGTCAGGACCCACCAATTTGCACAGGGGAGAATGCACAAACTGGAGGTGTTATTTCAAACCTTCCTAATTCAGTTTTGACTTGCAGATAATCTTTTCACTACCTAATGAAGAACACTGATGTGAAGAAAAGCATTCGTAATTCCAGATGTGTTCTCAAGACGACAAAATTAGAAGAGACTAAATTGGAAAGCAGTATGTCATTTTAAGTAACAGGTTCCCTTTTCTGGATTTGTAGGGTGTGAGGATTGCGGTAAAAGCCTTATAGGAGAATGCAAACTCCACGGACCACTCATCAGGGCTAAAGATAGGGTTATTCCCAGCCGAGCCCGTCTCACCCTACCTCACTTCCTCACTTTGCGAGTGTTGGAGCTGCGGGCTGGAAACCAGCAGAGTAAGTATTTTAGTTCTTTTTCCTGTATTTGAGAAAGAGGAGACAAAAACACTGGCTTGTTTTCATGAATAACTGAAGGCATAATCATTGGGCATTAGCATTATGAAGACTGTTTTCAGCTGAGCACAGCTAAAGCTCACAGGCAGCTACTGTTTTTTATGACTGATTTCTAGTAACAGTCGCATAGACTGATGGCAGGACATTAGCCAGAGCTGGTGTGACATTTAGCTGTGAGCAACCAGTTAGCTCTGTTCAGACAATCCAAGCTTAATGAATGTTGAATTTGTATCTAATAATAACAGCCATGCACTACTACTTTTTTTCTCCTTTCCCCAAGCATGCAAAACAGGAAAGAGTATTCAATGAAAGGTCAGAAACAAAATGGTAAATGACATCCCTTATCCACCCCCTGCAAACTCAAAATATCACAGTGGAGTAATTTACCTTTTACAGCGTTTTCAGTTCATATTATAGAAAGACTGTTATTTCCTTCTGAAAGCAAGGCAATCTGAATGTCCAAACATGAACAAGGAGATTTTGTCCTTAGTGTGTAAATTTTCCACAGCTACCTATGTGAAATTAGTCGTGCCTAGATTGCTTTTCAGAAAAAGAATGATAAGATGCCTACACTGTCACTCCATTGATGTGGCAGCAGAATAACTGGAATGATTAAAAAGGCTAATACTGTGTTTTACAGATTCTCTCCACTCATTTTGGGAGAGAACAACCTCTGAGATTATGCCAAAAAGCAGAGGACTATGATATCATCAGTTTGTAGATTGAGGAGTATCAACACATTTGTGTTGCATACTCAGTTTAACATCCTGTCATGGATTTTTGGCACTTTTGTATTTTATGTAGTTCCCATTAAAAAAAATCAGTACCTATTTACATCCTTTTTAGTTTCTTCACCTGAGAATTATTTACAGGGCTTATTTGTCTAGAAAAAGAATCCATGTGTTCTGCACTATTTTGTTTATCTCCATTTTCACAACTCTAAGCACACAAGAAATCGTTTGTGATATCTATACTAATATTAGACTGGTCTTTGTTTTGTTCACAGTCCTTGGCGTATTTGCAAAGAAAGTAATACAGAAGAGAACACAATTTGGTCCTTATGTTGGTCAGCTGTCTACAAAACTGACCTGCTATGATGAGAGCAGGCTAGTCCTGCAGGTAAAAATTCACTGACTTTCTATGAAGTGCGTATGTGTCTTTAGCAGGTCAGATGTTTTTAGGTATTTTAATCAGTCAGTTTGCCATCTGATATAGTTCATTAATTGTACTTCTGATCTGTTAGCATGAACGTAGATCATATTATTAGGCAGTACAGCATAACCTGAAGTACCAAAATGTTCCTGTATATTGTGTTTTCTAGAAGTTTGCTTTCCTGCTTTCTAGTTTTACCATTTGCAGGGTGTTAGGCCTATCAGTCTAATAGCTCTTGATAAACTTTTCACAGAGCATGGCTACTGAGCTTTCTTCCCAGATAACACAAAAGGATTTGTGCTCTACACCATACCACTGGGAGGTTTGGGTTTGTGCACTATGTTAGCAAGAGTAACAGAAATACGCACTAAGGCACTGGCTTAGTGAGAAGAAACAGTGTAGGAATAGGGAAACACTTCTCAATTAATACTAATTGTTATTGTTACTAATTAATAATAACTATTAATTTATGTATACACTTTGACACACAGTGCACTAGCTCAGTTTACTTAATCAGATTGTTATTTAAGGCCTGGACCTTCTGTTGCTGCACATGTGGGTACTGATTGTCTTACCTGGACTGTGGCACTGTTGTTTGTACTTTATCCACCAACAATCGTGGCCTCTCAGGACTAGCCCAGCTTAGTCAAATCTGCATGCACATCCTTTCCCACAGGAATTCCTTGGGAGTGATAGCTGATCACAACCCTCTGGGCCCAATCTTTGCATTTTGCTGTCGGGGTCGTGCCTGAGCACAGCTCTGTGACATACAGCAAGTCCATGGTCAAGCCACAGCCTCTGTCAGGACTTCCCAACAGGTCACGGTTCTTCCAGAGTTTGCATTTCATATCAGGCCCTCTCACCCCTTAATAGGGAGACACCAGCAGCAGCTGTCCTATGACACACTCTGTGTCTTCATTTGAGCTTTCTTCAGAAGCTTGGGATTCGAAAACACTGTGTGTTGTGAGGAAACACTCCTGAACTTTTGTTTGAGAGCAAAAATAATAGCTTCAGTAGTTGCTGTAAACTTCATCTGCACATGGAAGTCGTGGGAATCATCTGCCAGGAAAATAACACAGTCCATCTATGGATATTCATGGCATGTGGACACCAGAAAGGATTTATTCTTTTCTATAACTAAATTTCTTCAGTTTTTTTATTAGCCACTATTACAAATGCAGAAAATATACTTCTGTAACAATGGATGGATGAGCTAAGCACCCAGTTCCTTCCTCTTCACCAAGCCATTGTAAACCACACCCTATCCTCTATCAGTCAGCACCATTTGCTTAAAAGTATACAGTGATAAGCACAGCTCTGGTTGATGAAGATGAATGGACTGTTTCTTCACAAGAGGAGATTAGAGTCCCAGATTTCCTACATGACAGCAGTAGCTGCCTTGACTTCTCCCTGGCTTAAGTATGTGACCAAACTTGTCCAACAGGCAGGTGCTTTCATCGGAAACGTGATGAAGTTAGATAAAATAGTTCCCAGAAGCAATGAAAATGCAACTTTTTTTTTTTTGCAGTTACTTGCTCAGTTACATGGTTAGTAGAACAAATACATGCTGTGCTGACAGCTGTTGTGCAGCTTTGTCCATGTTTGAGACACTTGCAGAAAAGCGACTGTCTTGTTTGAGATCGGTAGCTTTTGCCTCATATGAGCATTCTCTTGAAAGGAAATCTGGGAAGAATGAAGTGAAGAAAAAAGAAAGAGATATTTCTGGCACAATTGTTCATTTGTATTGACTTTTGTATTGTTAAGGGGAAAAAGAGAAGACTGTTAAAATGCCATTATGTTGTATGTTACCTCTCTGGACTTATTAACACAAGTTATACAATTGTTCCATGCAAAATGTAGCAGCACTGAAGCTTGAGATTATCAAGTGCTCAGGAAGTAGATTAAGGCATAAAGCTTATCGTTCTACCTGCCTGCACTTAGTTCTTATAATATTATCTTTATATAACATAAAAATGATGAAATATAAACTGGAAATGCATACAAAGGCCTACAGTTATTTTAGTAGCAGGGTGCTCAGGAGGTATTCATTCTTCACTTTCTTTTGCACTCATATTCATTAAGAGTGGTCTATTTCAAAACAACCATGATTTCAAGGGACAAATGACCAAATCAAGGTGGATAAGTGATAGCTGTGATTGCAAGTTAAAGAAAACTAATGTGCCTCTATACATGACTTGGTTTTATCATGTTCATTCTCCTATTCTCCCCCTTTGTTTCAGGTATTGAAAGATGGAGGGAAGTACTTTCTGGACACTCCCAATGAAGACTGTGGAAACTGGATGATGTTTGTCCGGCTAGCCCGGAACCAAGAAGAACAGACCCTTGTGGCGTATCAGCACTGTGGAGAAGTCTACTTCACAACAGTTAAGGTAGTTAAACCTAGATTGCTTCATCTCTCATCCAAAAGGAAATTTATAGGCAAAGGTTCTGAAAGACTAACTCTTTTACAGATGAAAGATTGATTATATTCTGCCAACTGGGTCATTACATACATACATACTACCTTTAATATCATTTAATCTGTGCTAAAGCAAGCAGTGTATGGGGTTTGTCAGGAAAAGGTGTTGTGTACTTGCTGTTGTGGGTAGTGAAGAAACTGAGCAGAGGGAAACAGAAAAATCATTCACAATGATAGTGTTTAAACTGAACACTCTTCAATCCCAGGTAGGTACATGGTGAGATTATGGCATTATTACATTCAACAGTACTTCATTCTGGAAATAACAAACAAATTCCTTTCTTTTATTACATTTCTGGACACATATTGTTTTCTGAGCACATTACCCTGTGCTCAGGAACAGGGCATTAAGTGAACCTTTATGTACAAGTTTCAATGCTCATTAAATCTGAAGACTTAACTGCATAATTTAGAACACTGCAACGTTGCCATGAAATGATCAATTTATGTTAGAGATTCTTGACTGCATCTTTGTCTGAAGAGAGGGAACAAGGTAGTCTGTGTTTATAAATGAAACTAGAACATACAGTCTTGGTTTTTACTGTTTTGGCCAGTTTATTAGGCAGAGTTTGTTTTAATCAGAAATAACTCTTTAGCACACTTGGGAAACTGAAATCTATCTATTGAACATAATGCTTGTGTGTCATTGTGAGCAACATTAAAATTGGGGGGAAAAAAGAACATTAGCTAAAAGAAGTTACTATGAATTAAAATCCAGCATTTCAGTTTCATTTCCAAAATTGGCACATATCTCTGTGGCATAGTAGTATTTACAATTTTTCCTCCAGTTTTGTTTCTCCACCTGCGCAGTGAGAAAAGTATTTACTGTATAGTGATGATGAGAGAATAACATTTTACACCATTCAAGTCTTTTATAACAGCATGGAGTGTAGTTGGTTTTGGGATTAATATTAAAATAATTATTAAGGAAAAAAAAATGTGAAACAGTATATGCTTCTCTGAGACATATTTAGGCTGTGTTTGAGATTCTCATGCAGTCTACATCATTTGAGATTTCAATTTGGTTTGAAATACATGCTGTGCTTGTAAAATTGGCAGGATTACTAATACTATATTTGGGAAGCATGAACTTTTCGAAGAAGTAGTTGTTATAAACTGGTGACTTACAATTTCCAGTCTAATTTTAATTCTATTGAACCAGCTCTCTGCTTAGTTCAGCAGAACTCTGCTCATTGGCATTAATGGAGAGTTGCATCCTATATACTGACACAAAGAGTGTCCTAGGACGAGGCATGTGTCTTGGAACCTTTGCTGTGCTGTGTGTCATAGGGCATTCCTTGGGCTTTATTTCTCCTAAGTCGTGCAGGATACTGTGGCATCCTGCAGATTTTGTCCTGGGCAGTGGAAGCGGTGGCCTTACGCTACCCTTAGGCACACCCTGCTGGTCATGCTGTGAGGCTGGCTTAGGGCTGATTAGGAAGATATTTTCTCAAGACATTTTTAAGTATTAAGCGTATTAAGATGGAAGTAGGATGGGCTCATTTCCCTGCTGTTTTTACAAAGAAATGGGATTTCAGTGACGTGAAACTACAGCCACTAAAGCAGACGTAAGTGGCATACTGACACCACCATTAGCTTACTTGCTGGCCTAATGGCTGCAGTCCTTAGAAATAAGTGCTTTAAAAGGTATAGAATTGTGAGGAAATAAGAATCATCCATGGTTGCTGTTTGATCCCAGAAGAGTTTCATGTGAGTGTTACAGTTCTCTTATTGTCACTGGTGGCACAGCATAAAGACGACTTCTTGTGGATTTGGATACTAATATTTAATGTCAGTTTTACTGAGATTAGAGCTTTTGAATTACTTGACTGTTTCACACACTGAGGCACTTGCTCTGCCTCCAAAGTCACAGTGACCAGGTCTCAACTTTCCGTAAAGTAAGTGGATGGTTGCTAGTCCAGGAATGCTGGGCAGAAAGTCATGACAGTGTCATGCTGTGTAGCGGTTTGTGGATACCAGCCTCGGGTGTCACAGGCCAAGGTCCCAAGACATCCTGAAACATTTGTCTCACAATGCATGATGAGCTTCCTAGTTAATGGCTCTGCCTCATGTCCTTAACTGAGTGGAGAAATAGGGACGGACCATTTCTCTGTAGGCCAGGTGTTAGCAAAATGTACTCCCAACCCATACTGTTTGTAGTTAGCTGGCAGGCTTGTGCTCGGGAGTTCAAAAATTCAGTTATCAGCATTAAACCCACAATTACTCCTCAGCTGTCCGCATTCACAATCTAAGTTGTCTTCCCCCTACCATGCTTGTCTCACACTGATGTTACAAAATAAGTGGATTTTATGATGTCACATTTTCTGGAATAAGACTCAACTGCTCTCTTTCCAGGCCAGGCTGTTTTTTTGCAGTGGCGTGAGTTTATCTTAGTTAAAATAAAACGACAAATACAGTGCAGTTTGGCTCTAACCCTGTTGCAGCAATGTTGGTTCTTATTATAGATGAAGAAAATTGTGTACAGGGTCAGGGAATCATATAAATCATGACCCCCAAGTTTAGTTTTCTCTGTTGCATTTAAAGAACTGACAGATCTTTAGCCCAGTGTGTGTAATCACTCCTCTCTTTTCTATTTGCTATATTATTGACTGAAAGTATTTGTCAGAAGAGGTCATAGTCCAGTCCAAGGAGGGATTTGGGAAAGCATGATTGGATGGGAGACTGCAGCTTATGGGCTCCCTTTATCCTGTGGGGGAAGGCTTCAGTGGAAGGAGGGCAGAGTTGCGCTAAAGGACACTCACAGCAAACCTGACACATCAGAATGAGCGCATGGAAAGGTGCCAGTGTGACTTGCAGTCCACATATTGATCAGCTCTGCACCCATGCTCAGTGTGACATATGCATCCACAATGCATTTTTCCTTTGCCTGTACCCTGTAGTTAAGTGTTGTGTCCAGTGGGTTTCCAGACGTCAAGGGATGGGCATGGGATATTGCTTGGAAAGGCTGCTGGATGTCTGAACATCACAAACAAATGCATCTCAATGAACACAGGTCATGAGGATTGAGGCATCCCTTCTGTGAATGCCCCCCCCCCCATCTCTGTGCATACAAATTCTGCTTTTAGAAATAGAAAATGTGAAGAACCTGTGGGTAGTAATGCTCAAATAGTGCTTGAATCTTGAAACTAAGTTACCAGTAATTTAAACAGAGTCAAAAATGCAATTGGGGTAAAGACAAAACACTGCGCACTCCTGCCCCTCCTATCTTTCTTGTTGTTTGGTTGAGGAAAATTGACACAAGTAAACACATGCTGTTTTTTCCCATTCACAGCCAATTGAACCCCACACAGAACTGAAAGTATGGTATGCTGCCGATTACGCCAAATTTATGGAAGCTTCTGCAGTCTTCATTAAAGAAGAATCAGATGTCTGTCCTTTGCCTCCAGTAGCAGTAAGTACTCCTACTCTGCATCCAAGCCATCACTAGACATGGTAAATTATGGTTTATTTACATGTTTTCTCTGTTTATGTAACTCTAACAATGCAAGCATAGGCCATAGAGTACTTGGCTAATACAAAGTGAAGAGCAATTTTATAGCCAAACAGCTGTTCAGAGAAAGGTTGTTCTTCCTCTCCCATGTTTGTAATCCAGCGGAGCCATTAGATGTAGTCAGAAGTAAGTGGCACCACTTGATGTATTGGAAAGACTTCAGATTGGCACTAATTTGTGGGTAACCAAGCTGTCCAGCCTCTGACTTCTTTCACCATTTCCACTTGTTTTGCTCTGACTGATTGGCCAGAGTACCCATTAATTATTTCAGTATTTTCTGTTCAATAACCCTTCTCTTCTAATTCAAATACCTTCCTCTATCACAGCAGAAATCCTTAAACTGATAGGAAAAGTTTGTTAAGTGTTGAAAACGTGGCTGTGAAAATCAATAATTAATCTAGAAGGAAATGTGAAACAGGGAATACAAATGAACCAGGAATTCATGCTCCAAAAAGGCTTATGAGGTCTTCGGAGTATACCCCAGAAGGAAGGTGTGGGAGAGCCACAGCATCAGACATGAGTCTCACAGAGAGGAGGGCTCGATCTGGAAATAAAAATGGAGTGGACACAACCTCACCATGCTCTCTGGAGCAAGCTAGCCCAAGAGCAAGGGAAAAGAAGGACAATTTATGAGAAGCTTACATAAAAGGTAGATAAAGTTGAGGAAATACATGGTCATGTATTAATTGAAAGTGTATTTCATCAGTGATTGGAGTTTTTTTGGTAATTGTTTCTCATTGGAATTTTTATAATATCATTATTTTAAGTGAATTCAACTGAATCCAGTAGAGCTCTTATTTGCATGGAAATAACACTTCCAAATAATACACTGGACGCAAAAAACAAACAAACAAACAAACAAAAACCCCTCTTAGGATAGCTTGCTATCCCCAAACCTAAGCTATTTCTTTTCCAGTTAATCAAAGT
This sequence comes from Origma solitaria, assembly GCA_013397895.1. Taxonomy (NCBI): domain Eukaryota; kingdom Metazoa; phylum Chordata; class Aves; order Passeriformes; family Acanthizidae; genus Origma; species Origma solitaria. The sequence continues at coordinate 2,532,884 of VZRL01003661.1, read as the reverse complement.
CTAATGCCAAATGTTAAGGTAAGCAAGGAAGTATCTCCTGGCTCCACTGGCCATTGCTGTGTGGGGTCAATCATGGAGTCGGCCCAAGACACAAGGAAATCTGTATGGTTAAACTACATTTTTGTGCAGAAACCCATCCCGTTTTTGTGTGGCTGCAATAGCAGATAAACTGTGTCAGTCGAAGGATAAAGTACAATTTGCAACTGCTTTTATGAGTAATTTCGTAGTGCAACAAATGTAAAGACTTTGAAATTCAGTAAGCACAGATAAACAAAAATGAAGGACTCAGAACTGTTACAGTACATGCTAAGAAACCATGTAAATCAGTATTTAGCCAACCTTACTTTTCCTTCAAGTTTGTACTCTTAGAGAGAATCTGTGGCAAGTTGAACAACTGGGTGGTAGTACATGGAAGTAAATATCACCAAAGACAATGGTGGATCTTGGGAAAGCCCAGGAGAAAGATCAGTGAGAAGAATATGACCTTTTCTTAGAATGGCTAGTAAGAAAGACCTGTCTCTGTTCTCATTGTAGAAAGAGCCCGTAGACCCTTGGATATGCTCCAGCTGTGGAAGCACTTTTGGAACTTTTGCTCTGCTGGAATCTCACCAGTGCATCCATAAAGACCGAGCCCTTCCTACAAGGTTCAGACCGCCAAATAAATTGGGACCCGTAAAAGCAAAAAGCAAACTCAAAGGGAAACTGAGAGGAGCGTCATTAGGCAAAAGCATTACTCAATGCTTTGGGACCATTTCCTGTTCCTCTGCTGCAAAGTTCAGCGCAGGAAGCACTTGTGATGCTCTCGTAAGGTTTATACCTAAATGGAGAAATGGTCGGTCTTCACTGCTGAAGGGAAAAGAAGTGAAGCAGCCAGATAGTTATCCCTGCCGACTCTGTGGGAAGATATTTGATTCCATTGACAAGCTCACAGTCCACACTTATGCGCACAAAGGGGAGCGTCCCTACAAGTGTTCACAGCACGGATGCACAAAAGCCTTCATTTCCAAATATAAACTGCTCAGGTACAGCTCTGAAGGCATTCCTTTTCTTCTGGGTGTGTGGGGGGGAAAAAAAGACATCTTTGGGCTGTTTTATTGACAGTTAATTCCTGAGGTCCAGTGTTTATTATTCCTGATTTTGACAGAATTGGAGAAAACTAGTCTCCCTTAATTATGGTGACTCAAAAAGACAATGTTGAGCATTTTAATCTACTCTATGCTTTATGATTAACATCTTTGTCCCCCCCAAAATATTTAGGCTTTTTCTAATAACCAGAGAAGTTGTGAAAATACCTTCCTTTAAGAGCTCCAGTGTTTTCAAGTTTTTAGGCTGCAAGAGTAAATGTACTAGAATAAATATAAACAGAAATAACTTTTTTGTGTGTGTGTTTTGTTTTTTTTCTCTTAGGCACTCAGCCACTCATTCTCCACAGAAATCTCACCAGTGTGGCTACTGTGAAAAGACCTTTCACAGGAAAGACCATCTAAAGAATCACCTTCAGACTCATGACCCTAACAAGATGGCCTTCAAGTGTGAAGAGTGTGGAAAGAAGTACAACACCAAGCTAGGCTATAAGAGACACTTGGCTCTTCATGCTGCCACCAGCGGGGACCTTACCTGTAGGGTGTGTGCCCAAGAGTTCGGCGGTACTGAGGTTCTGTTGGAGCACCTCAAAAGTCATGCAGGGAAACCAACTGGCAACATGAAGGAAAAGAAACATAAGTGTGACCACTGTGAGCGTCACTTCTATACCCGTAAAGACGTGCGACGGCACATGGTGGTTCACACAGGCTGCAAAGACTTCCTGTGCCAGTTCTGCGCCCAGAGGTTTGGGCGGAAGGACCACTTAACGCGCCATACGAGGAAGACTCATCCGCAGGAACTGCTGAAGAGCAGGTTGCAGAATGGTGACTCAGTGGGTCTCCTCGACCAGCTCTTTTCATACAGACTGAAGGAAGATGCCAGCATGCTGTCCCCTCTTCCTGAAAGGGTCTCTGTGCAGAATGGGATTGTGAATAGCTCAGAAACAGAGGAATACAACTGTTCACATCTTCATTCCCAGCCAAACTTACAAACTGCTCTTCCTCTCGAGTCTTCTCCTCACTTGCAAAGGATGGGCTGTGCAGACAGCCTCCCGGCTGTCCCTCCCACGCCATGTTCAGCAGCCGTCCCTACCAACCTGAACCTTCATCAGCCTAGCAAATATGACCTTAGTTCTACCTCATTTGCAGCAGGATCCCTCAAGAATCTACCCATAAAAGTGGATGTTAAAGGTTACAACGTGCATCTTCTCGAGGACCTGCCGTTACCAGAACCTCAGTCTCTCCACAAAATCATGGAAGAAGCTTCCTCAGGGCCTGTTGGGGATACTAACAAGTACCCAGTGCACAAAGAGACAGAGGCAGCAGCTGAAACTGCAAGCCTGCCTTTCATGGATCTCACTCATGTGATGAGTTTCTGGCAGCTCCCACCAGGTGACAACCAGAACACTATTGGGGACATCACAATGGCATTTGGCTCAGAGGAACCATCACACAGGCTGAATGGCCTCGGCCAACAGCAAGGCCTTCAGCTAGCAACTGGTGGGATGGCCATAAACCAGCTGCATCATCTTCCTCGCTCCTTTCCATCCACTACAAATTCTGTAACGTTGCCTCACTTTCACCATGCCTTCAAGTAACCATCACCCTGTGTGGGTTTTTTCCCTTTTTTTTTTTTTTTAAAAGACTGTGCTTCTTACTTAAATCTGTTAGGATGGGGTCCTTTTGGATTTGTTTTGTTTTTAAGAAAAGCTGCCCAAGATGTTTTCAAAGCACGTTATGAACATGGTAGTTAAATTCAGGATGTTAATAAACAAGAAGCTCTATTTTTCATACTATTAGTTTTTTAGCATATGACAACAGTAGAGCTAACATATTTCCCTCAGCTCCCTCTATGTTTTTGTTTCTTACTTTTCATGCAAACAACTAAATAACTATCTTCAATGACAGCAAAGTATCATAACAGGCGCAAGAAAACTATGGCTGCTGTAATAGGAGAAATATGGTTAGGGTGAATGGGAAGAAGGGGGAAATCACAAAGAAATCAATTTAATGAGCCATAAATCACAGCAAATTTGTACACATGGCAAATGTAACAAACGATTTATCAACATCCCATAGATTTCTGTTAAGCACCTAATTAATGAATTTATTAATCCTTAATTTAAGTCAGAATCATTCCAAGAGTAAATCTTACATCCTCGTTTCACTTTCTTCAAATGAAGATCATCATTATTATGCTTATGTTAAACTAGATTTTGTTTCATGACAGGAAGTTCAGCTCTGTGCCTCTTCTGCCTTTTTCCTAAGGCCTGGAAATAACTACCACTTCTGAATGTCTGTGTAAGAGCTGCTGTCTTGGATATATGCAGTTCTCAGAATGGGAAGTGAATTGTCTCAAAGGTTAGAACAAAACACTAATTTTCATTTAAAGCTGGATCTGTCAAGACATCAGACACTGCTCTCTCTTTCTCTCTAGTAAAGCACTTAAACATTTGCTTAAATTTAAGCTTATGTTATCCCATTGGGTCAACAGCTTGATTAATTTAACACTTAATAAAAAATAATGCATCCTATCTAAGGGGCCTTTATTCACCTTTTGTTGATAAAAATGGCTTTTGTTTAGTCTGGGAAATGATTATTAATTGTAAACATCCAAAATGTGGGTTTTCACAGAAAGCTGAACATGGCCCAGGGGAGGCTGCGCCCAAGCAGGACCCCTGTGGAGCCAGGGGCAGGTCCATGCACAGAAGGGCTGTGGTGGTGAGCTGACACTGGGCCCTGTTCCAAACTAGGTTCTGAACCTGCCTTACAAGTGTTGACTGAAATTAGCGGGTGAGGTAATGATTGAGGCTGTTTTACTCACAGGAGTTCTGCTCAGAAACATTAGGACTGCTGCTGTTGCACTCCAGCCTTTGCTTCTTGCAGTCTAGAATCACGAGGACTTCCATTTGTTTCCTGGGGTAAATTGTCCGTGAACAGTTCCAGTTGACAGTGTGTTCGTGCGACAGGCCTATCACGAGGCATAAACAAGCAGAAATTGCAAAAATTATACTTTCCAGTAGATGACATTATTAAACAAACAATTCACAATTTACTTTGTCGCCTAACCCATAAATATAAAAAAATAATCATGATTTTAGTGGATGGCACAATTACTAATGGATTCTGTTGGAGCTAAAACGGACACAGAATTTCTGAACCTGAGTAAATTCTCAAACCCCGAGAACTACTCTTCCATTAAATCCCAAGACAATTCATAGTACCCAATGATCATTACAAATATAGCATGAAGCAAGCATATTCTCTGCTCCCTCATTAATCACAGGAATATTTCCAGAGAGCTTCAAATAAAAAATTAATTTTAAAATTATTGCTGATTTGCTGGTCTCAGCTATGGATCATTGTAGTTGTACAATGTTATTGAATATTTTTCCAAGTTGATCAGTAGTTGGATTATCGAAAGGTTGTCTTATTGCAGTTCATGAGAGAATATGTTCTGCAGATGCAGTGCTGAGGGGTATTTTTTGTTATGAGAATTTCTGGCATAAGACAAACCAAAAGGAGTTTTAAGATCATTCCTGTAATGACAACAGCAGGAGTAAGAACAGGTACTGCACAGTCATGTCCAGTAAGTAGTTATTTAAATTACAAGTTCCAGAGTAGGGAAGAGGTTGCAAACAATGTTATATGGACATTCTACAGCTAGGCTTGTATTTTCATCTGGACTTGGAAAGATGTGTGTGTGTGTATTCACTTAACTGTGGTTTTTTCCTTGTTTGCGCAAATTGTATTCACTTGGCTTCTTCCAAGCTTATGTACTTGTAAAAAAACCTGAAAAACTAATCTACAACAAAAAAACCTTTGCTACAAAAAAAATAATTGTAGCACTGCCTGATCATACACATTCTGTCATTCTGGTTTGTGCTTTTATAAGTGGTGTCAGTCCTTACTGAAACACTTGTCCTTGAATTTAAACATGATGTTAAGAAGAAAACATTATGCAAGCACTGTGCACATTCTTTCCACTGCTCTTTCAGTCCCTGTAGCAAGGTGCCTGAGCTCAGCCTCTTCTGAAATACAGAAAGATGATAAGCATTTCTCACCAATAGATATGTAACTACAGGTTAAAGACCAAGTCTCAGTCCAATAAAAAGAAAGTAACCACTTCTGATACATTTTAAAGTATTTAAGGCCATGGTGCAGCAGCTAAGAAATGGGACAGAAAGATCTGGGAAATCTTAGGATATTTTACCTCACATTCAAATAGAGATAAAAATACTGAACTCTGATTGAAAACCTGTAGAAGCAGAGCAGTATGTGGTGAATGAACAACAGGATTACTGTAATCAAATGTTACTGTAAAATAACGAGATTTAGTAAACATTTGGTGTCATACAAAAAAGATTACTCTGTTTATGAAAGAAGAAAGAAAAAAAGACAAACCTACTGAAATGATGTCGAGAAGCTAAAATTATACTACATGGAACAAAAGACTCCGTTCGGTAAACACGAGTAGTTCTATTGCTAAGTTCACATCCTTTATCCGAAACCAAGCTCATTTATTTTTCCTTCAGTGTTACCAACTTTTCCTGTTGGAACTTTCAATTTTCTTAATGAGTTGCTGTTAATTTCGGAGAGTTTTTCACATCCAACCTGAAATAGGATGGCACATTCCATATATTAAGGGTTAGTTCATTTCTTGCTAGTGGAATTTTTAAAATGCTGTTCCTCAATACACCATTCCTGCTCTTTTTTTTTTCTGTAAGATACTGGAAACTAAGCTGTGAAATCCTACACTTCTGTGCACAGACAGAAAATAATGGGGACACACAGACAACAACAAATACAGTAAAACTTCCCTAACTTTTGAGGATTCATTTACTTGGTTGTTAAAGGAAGCAGCTGTGGTAACATTGCACAGGATAGTATGGAATGGGTTTGGGGTATTTTTCCCTGTTCTTCCTGGATTGAAAGAAAGGCTAAGCAACACTGTTTTAATATATCTGGGCTGCTGCCACACCCACTTTTTCTAGTTCTAGGAGTTACAGTTGCTCCAGTGTCATCCTTCCTGTATTCATCTAATCACTATTAGCTAGAACCTAAGTAGTTTGTTTGAACTCTTTAAAATCCGGTATTTATTACTGCTATGTCCAACTACTTTTCCTCTTCATTTACGTCATGAGCATTTAATAGGTAAGAAGGTTCCTTATGGATTTTAATTGAAAGCTTTAATGAAAATTAATTGGGCAAAAAAGCCCCTACATGTTGCATCACTGAAAGCTTATGCAAGATGATCCAAAGCTGACAGTGGATCAAGTGACCAAAAAGTAAGAAGGGGTATACCTCCACAACATTTCTGTCTTGTTAATCAATTTCTAAAAGTGAAGTGTTTAATGCAAGAATGAGATTTGGTTTTAGTCTGAACTCAGAATGCTTTGAAGAAGATGCACAGCATACATGGCCATTCATCACATACCAATCACTATCATTTATTGTTTACTGGAAGATTTTATTAAATATTCACATGAAATTCCACAGTGTTCACTTGCCTTGTTAAGTATATTAGGGGGAAGAAAAAGAATATCACATGGTACTGGATCTTCCTACATTTCATTAAAACCATTGAATGAATGGGTGGTAATGTCCATCTCCTGTAGGCAATCATTTAATTAAATCTTGGCAACAGATGCAAATAATCTCACAACTTTAAAAAGGACAGCATAATAAGATTTGTAGCTTAGAGATTAAAAAACCCAACCAAATCTAAGCCAATGAATTTCAGTTTGCTTATTTTGTTGGTAGCTGTAGCACTTCAGGTGGAAGTGGTGCTGGAAAATTGTGTTGCTCAAGATCTTCCATAATGTGTCAGAAGAAGGCCTAAACACATCCTTGCTGACTAGCCATTCTTATCTTCTGCAACCCATTTGTGGTCTAAAAGCATCAACAAGCCATACACTTGCTATTTCTTATTGTAGAAACAGCTTTTATATTTTACTCTGTTTTATTTAAGAAGATTAAACCTGTATTCGTGGGAAACAGCTCATCCTGGAAACCATTTCCAGGCACATAAAGGATGAGACCATCTATCTGCACCACTCAAAGCCAGTTTCTCACATCTGCTTTCTCAGCTAAGTGCTCTTGGGTAGCACTGAAATGGATCTCTCAGCTGCCCAAAGTGCTCTGTAAAGCACCTGGCAAAGCTCAACTTTTACAGAAAATGCAGCAGTGATTGCCAACAGCCCAGCAAGTGAAAGCTCACCCAGGCCAGTCCTTTCCACAGTTCCACTGTCCTGTATTTCAGATGCGATTGTGGATGTCTGTCCTGGGAACCTGCTGGAGGCAATGCTGTCCCCAAGCCTCTGCAAACTGGCTGCAAATACAACCCCAGTGATACCTGGACTGGTCAGTGTCCCTAGGGAAAAGATGTGTCAAGCCCCAAGCTTCAGAATTCAGTTGCTAAACCTTGAGAATGGTGATGGTATCAATAAATCCCTGCTGGTGGTCTGCAAGGCCCTGAATGATAACCACAGGAGTTACTGTGCTGTTAGCATAGTCCCAGGCACACAGTCCCAGGTAATCCAGGGAGTGGAGCTGAAGGATCCAGCCACTGACCAGCAGCAGCCAAGGGCAGTAAAGCTGCGCACAGAAGGACCCTGTAACAACTTGGAATATGGGAATCTGAAACTGTTTTGTGCACTCTCCCAAGCTCGAAATACCTTGCCAGCTACAGGGAATCAGTCTTGGCCACATTTCCTGCTAGGAACTCACATTCTGCAGTTGTATACATTTCACAGGGGTGCAAGATGCTGACCATCTGAGCCATCCCTCTTGAGCAACTGCACCACAACCGCAGGGTTGTGGTGAAGGGCTCTTAAACAGGGAAGGGCTTCTTGCTGCTGTGACACAGCTTGGCATGTGGACTTGCCAGTGTCCCTAGGGATATTCCCCAGAGATGGGAACCCCACTGACTGCGCGGTCTGAAGAGCAGGAGCACCAAAAATCGTGGTCTGGGAAATGAAACATTGAGAAGGAAGAACCTACACACTGTCATCCTGACAAAGTCGTTACTGAAACAAATGCTGGCATCTTCCTTGCTTGGAAAATGGGAGCCCATTGTGAGTGCACAAGATTTGCTAGAGGGGTTTGCTCTATCCAGGAGAAAATCATCTCGAGATGTATGTTACAGCAGAGCACAGTCACTGCCTACTTGGGATAGGGCTCTTCCAAATCAAAGAACATTTAACACCGAATGAGTATTCTCAGCAGCCTATACTGGGCGCCTGAGGAGCTCTGCAAAAGTTTTCAGTGAAATTGATTGCTTCAGTTAATATAAAGGAGCTTATACTGCAAACACTGCAACAGGATATTGTATATAGTAGAAGCAAACAAGGACTTTTTACTTTATAATGTTGAAATTAAAAAATTGCAATAATTTCTTACCCAATCTTTCCTGAAGATCTTTTTCCAGTAGATACACCCATAGGTTTCCTGTTTTCTTCAGTATTGTTGAAGAGGTCTCTGCAGATCATTATTTAAAAAATTTACTTGCCATTAAACATGATAACCTACATAAATTCATAAACATCAGAAATATGAGGATCAAAGATACTGATACAAGTAGCAGTATGCATTATCATTCACAGTTTATACTACAAATAACCTTTAAAATAACTTAAAAAAACATATTCTAAACATAGACTGATAACACATTGTGATTACCAGTAGCAATGGGTTCTAGAAAACCTATTATATGGTATCCTGCTTACAAGGAATTGTTTCAAGGAAGTGGTGGTGTTAATTTTAAGGCTGAATCAACAAGGGCATTTTGAACAGGCAACACACAAAGCTTCATACCTCATCTAAATATACTTAAGGTAAAAATAATGGAATGAATCTTAAAATTGAAGATTAAAGGTTATGGAGTTCTTTGTGGGCAAAAGGAACCTCAAAGCCAGACTCTATATTTTAGGTCTGTTTGGATACTTCTGTTTGAGGATGTCTAACTGAGAATGCTAAATCCCTCCAGAGGACCCAAATGAAAACCTGTGTACATACAGTCCACACAATGGATCAAGATAACGACCAGGAAAGCCATTCACTATCTACAACATCCACTGGGAGATTTTTGGCCTTTCTCATTTCTAACAAGTGTTGTATGGAAATAAGTTTAGGATTTCATGTCAGGACTTGCAAAAAACCCCCCCCCAAACAAACAAACAATGAAAAAAGTCAAACTTTATAATTTTATGTTATTCTATGGGAAAACTGGATTCCAAAGCCTAGGATCTGCTTTAAAAATGCCTCCCCAGCTCAAATACCTCAGTGTTTGTTATAAGAAAAATATAAATATGACTAAATGGAGTCTTTACCTGGCCTTCGTTTGTCTGTGTTGGCACCTTTTTGTACTCTCTCCAGAAGTGATAACACAGCAGTGGTTAACTTTGGAGTTTTTCCTCTCAGTCAATGGTTGCTTGTCCTAGCAAAAAAAAGAGGCACAATCATCACTCAGCTCTAGCAAGGAGCTTATAGACCCCAGTGAAAACTCTCCAAATTACTGTTGAAGCAGTGCTAGGAAGGAACACCCTCTCCCACTTGCAAGCCATTTTTCCTGCACAAAATATGTGAAATAGTAATAAGATTTTTCAACACCTTAAATAAACCAAAACAACCCCCCAAAAAAACAGTATTCTCCTAAAGAAACTGTTTACATTGTTCTCTTTTCTATAGCAAAACAGGATCTCACTTCAAGAGACTGATGATTAGCTCCACTTTTCTGATTCCCCCAAGGGGCTCCACCCTTTGGCCCTGTGTCTAGCAACCAGGGAACAGCAAACCTTCCCACTGCAGGGAGCCCTAATGAACAGGAAAAACTTGCTCCATGTGGTGCAAAAGCTCCCAGGTTTCTGGTTCTCTGCAGCTGTTAGCCTGGAATATAACTGAAGAGTCTGAAGAAATTTTTGTCCCAACTTTTTTGACAGTCATATTCTGTCATCTTTTTTATCAGAAAAAGGGCTCCAGTTATGGGCAACTCCCAGATGATATTCAGCATGTGTCTTTTTATAACAGTTTATCAACTTACCTGAAATTTCAAGGCTTACATTAGTGTAGGTGTTTACGCACCATGAACTATAGTTTAACAAGACAAGGACAAGACAAGTGTGACTGTGTTTGCTTACCAAAGTCTCTCAGGTGGAGTCTGCAGCATGACAGGACAGCTTCTTCTTCACAAAACTCCGTGTCGCTCTGTGCTGCAGCCTCATTAAACCTTCGTGAGCAGCATGGACACTGACCATAGTCTGACCTCAAGAAAGGAACAGCTTGTGTCACAGTTTATACACTATAGGGGAAGAATTCCCATGCTTTACTGGAGCACTCAAGGTGCAGTTCAACACCTGGCCCCACCAGCATGTGTCCATGATGAATTCCCATCTGCTCCCAAAGTACAAACTTAGGAGAACTACAAAACCTTCCTCTAGGAAAACACTTGGGATACTAAAATGCATACTTATGGTATTAACCCAGGAAACAGTTATTGCTTTCAGGAAGAAATCCTGGGGATTACTAAAAGCAGATTTTATTATCTTTGTCCTATTCCTACCCACTCCCAACCTCACAATTAACTAGTCTGAGCAGAGCTCCTGGAGAAGCACATGAATTTCCAGGTCTCCCAGATCAATGCAGTCATCCAGACAGATCACAACTACAGGTATTAAGAAAAAAGAATGGTGGCGTGTTGGTTTTGCTTGGCCCAGTTTTTGCTAGTGAGTAGGGTGGGGTGCAAAGATGGCTCCTGTGTGTCCTGTGTGAAGGTTCTGGAAGTTTTTCACCATGTCCAGCAGAGCCAGTCTCTGATGGCCCTGAAGATGATGGACATGCTGCTGGTGGTGGGTGCCTTGCTTCTGAAGGGAACTGAGGGTCCTGTATGTCAACCAGCCTCATACCACAGGGCAATCTGCTGCCTTGCTGGAGCCAGGTTTCTGGGTAGGAAGCAGCATCATGGAGAACACACAGCGGTGCTTCCTAAAATCTTTTCTGACAGTATTACTGTCCTGATTCTGCTAAAAGCTCTTCAGTAACATTTAATGGCTGGTGCAGTCCAACGCATTGCAATGAACAGTCAGGGTTTAGGGTCAACACAGTCACATTCAACCATCACACTGTCCTTCATGTTCTCAGACCCTTCCTCCCTGTCCAGTGCCTTTTACAAAGCAGTCCAAGTGTCCTTACCCTAATACTAAAGATACAGCATATTTAAAAATTATTTCTCTCAGTAATAATACAGAAAAGAGATTTTCTGTATTATTACTCAATAAGCAGCCTGCTCCAGACCAGTAGTGTGGGTAAAATGAGTCAGAACACAGGGCAGATACCTGGCTTCAGGGGTTTGGCAGGGACACTTGGAACTTCAGGGAAGAATACGGAGTTTTGGGCTCTGTTTGGAGGAGGATGAGACAAAAAGGCAATCTTTATCTCTCCTGCCCACAAACCATGTACTTTCTCACCAGTTCTGTAGTACAGGATATACAATCCTGTAGTATAGAATATACATCCTCCCCAGGCCACTCAGCAATTTGTCCTTCCTAAAAAGCAATTCTCCAATTCCTTTCTCCACAGCTACCACTGCTCTTGCATGACTTGATTTCCTCTAAGAGGGAGAAGGAAAGGGAGGGTCTGCTCTTAGAGTTGGTAAAGACCAGAAATAACAGTCATTAAAGAGCTCAGCAGTGGAAATTCAGAGGAGCTTGACCCCAATCAAGGAAGGAAAATGTCCTGCTGCTTATACTGCATTGCTGCTGTCTAGGAGAGGAGAGAGGCTGGAATCATGGCAGCTGCTTTTGCTATCAGTCATGAATTCCTGCTCTGGAGGCGAGCCCAGAGAGCCCCCCCTTCTCCCTTCTGCTCTCTGCCTTCCTAACACAGGCAGGATTCCAGTGAGACCCTTTTCAAGATTGTTCCCACATTTTATAAATCACACTATCATGAGATATTTTCTGTATGTGCATTTTTGGATCTGTAACTTTTAACACAGGGAGCTCTGTGCAGAGGCTGAACCTGGTATTAGTAGTAAACCAGACCTGTCTTTTCCTAAATGCCTTTCCTTGTCTGCAAAGCTGGGTGGAGAAGTGGAAGAGCCACCCCGTGGGAGAGGAGGAAGCCAGTGTACACTACAGTTGTTATGAACAGAGAGAGAATATATTTCTCCCTCTGCTATATGATAGTACAACTATCCTGAAGGGTTAATATCAGATCCAAAACTTGCTCGCTTCAAGTTTAAAATGAATGGTTAGTTCTCTCTTCTTCTTTACTCCCTCTGCCTTGCATTCCTACTCAATTCAGGCCAAATAACAGAGCTGAAAATCAGAGCGTATGGAGGGAATGAATGTTCACATTCTGTTGTGCCAGGGCTGCAAAACTGAAGCCCATCTGTGGTTAATAAGGTGTCACTGCCTTACCAAAGATCAGTACAAGAACAGCAATAAGATAAAGTAGACCACAAATCTGGATCAGTGCTGGGTGGGAGAGAAAGTGGAAGAGGGTGGCCCTCCTTCACAGCTTTTGTAACCTTCTTGACTCATTGAATAGTATTAAGAAAACACTCCTAATGCTGCTTCCAGTTAGATTAATTCCCTGGCTGTTTGTGTAATGGAAATAAGAGAAGACACTAACTATCCTTCCCTCTTGCAAAGCACAGAAATATCTTAGAGTAAGGGCTCTTCCTTTCTGAGGGAAAGAAAAAATGTTACCAACAAAAGAAATTTGCTTATTTTTGAAAGGCATAGGAAAGCTGATTCAGCCCTTCACTGCAGCAGAAGAAGGATAAAAAGCCAATGCACTCCAACAAAGCACCATAGTCATGGCAGACCTAAAAGCGCTTAGGACAGAATAGAAAAGACACTATGACCAACACCTTCCCTTCTCCACTTGTCACATTCTTTTTACATTAAACCTTTCTGTACTTCTGTTTCTTTCCACAACTGACTCTAAGGGACATTTTACAGCAGCAGTCTACCAAGTCAGTAGCAAATTGGCAGGTCTGGATAAAATAATATACATGCATGTCCATGTGTGTTCACCTCCTCCCCAGCAAAATTACTTGTTCCAGTAAGAACTTAAGCATCTTTTCCTCCATTTCTGTAAATAAGTTCAGCTCACATACATTTTTAAACCCTTCAGTAAAAAGGCAGTAGATCTCTGCAACTTCATCTGTGAAAGGGCAGCTCTCAGGTTCAACCTTGGGCATTCATGCACCAACTATCATGGGTCATGCTTTCTTTCAGATTTAGATGAAGAGAAAGCTGTTAGAGAATCACACTGTCTTTAAAAGATATATTTGAACATTTACTAGAAGAGCAGAGACACTTATGTGCCCAGGGTAGCCATGACATCTACTGATTTGGCTTCTAAATGGAGAAATTTTCCCAAACACTAGCAGCACAAGGAGGGAGAGTAAATAATTTGGCACCCAGGCAAGCACATATGTGAGACTCATCCACAACATCCAGGCTTTGTCCTTGGAGGAAACAACAGTGTTACTGTATGAAAGCCTTCATATGGAGATAACACACACACTTCAGTTTTAACTATACCTGTTGAAGGGGCTGCTTCTTCACAGGGGTGGTTTCTGTTGCCTATAGTCTCTGTTTCAAGATGCTGAAGAACTTGCACTTCCCATTGAAGTCTTTCTTGGCACATTGGATCAGCTGGGATGCAAAGAAAACCAGTTGTTTATGGGTCAGAGTGATGCTTTGTTACTGATGCTTTCTTACCCAGGCTTAAAAATTATATTCAGGAGCAGGGAGCTGCAGCAGTATTTATTTTGGGTTCAATTTAACTCCTGAAGGACTTCATCAAAACTTAAAAAAGCTGTCCAAGTACAGCTGCAGTTCAACACAAATAAGAAGACATTTCCAGTTTGTTCTGCTCAGGGACATACAGAGAAGGACAGATTGGGTCTGTGAACAGGAGCTGTCCCATTGGACTGCCCCCTGACACACACCTGATTTTCTTTCTTTTTTGATTAAGAAGGAGAACAGTCTGATCGTGTTCAAGGGGTCAGTATTTTCATTATTAGTTCTCAGAATTTAGAGGTATTCCAGAGTGGGGTCTCCCCTGACAAAGAGCAGAGCTGTCCATCCCCCCAACACCACTGAAACAGCCCCAGCGCGAGGCTGAATGGGAGCTGCTGCTTACCAGCACCTGCAGCCTGTCAACACAGAAGGAAAACAAGGGATAGCACTGGCAGCTGAAAGCACAGGGAAACTTCAGATAGATATGACATCCAATGCCAAATTTGTGGAGGAGTCATGCCTCAAAACAAATGAGGTTTTAAGGTTAGGCAGTGTCTCAGATTTTAGCATCGCTCTCACTCTTCTGCAATAGGATGGGCAATCCTCGTTGTGAGGAGCACCATGGAAGCAAGGACCAAACTACAGTCTCTCTCCTGTACTGTGAATTGCATGAGTCCATCCACAGCTGGTAAAGACCCTGCTCCTAGCTTACTTTGCTTACTCCCCCATTCTGCTTCTCTGTTATTTTCTTGATCTTCTTATTAATTTCTCTGTGCTGTCCACTCTCTTTCCATAGGAATTAAGTAGATGACTAAGCAAGGCATTTTGGTTACAGCTCAGCTGGATTAAACCCACCTTATTCTACTAAAACCCACATTTCTAAATCTTCATTTCCTTTTGAACCTTCTACTCCTATGATTCAGGTCCTTACCTTCTGTTTCCAGACATTTTTGACAGCAAACTTGAGGGGAATATTCCTCTGTAGCACCAGAAGAGCAGCAGATACCTGTGTCTTGCCCACTGAGGGGCACACCAGGCTTGCATCATCAATGCACAGAGCCATTGCTGGACTTGTATCTCACACAAGTCACAGTGACATGAAAAGTCTCACCTCTCTCAAAACACAGATCTCTCTCTTTCCAAACTACTTTGCTGGATAGACACGGAATTACTAATGCAAAGTAGTTGCACCTTCGTATTGGTTCTTAGAGTCACTCAGATTCCAGTGTATTCTTGTTTTTTTTCCCCTTACCAAACCAGTTTTTAGGACTATTTCAGGATTGATCTGATCTACCTCAGAGACACAGGATCAGTAACGCAAACTGAGGAGCAGAGGGCTATGTGCAGAGCCCCACCCCTTGCAGAAAACCCCTGCAGTTGGGTTGTGCCAGGCAAACTGTGCAGCCACCCATTCAGTTTGCAATCCACGGATCAGGGAGGTCAAGGGGAATCTTTTCCTTCACTTCAGCAGGCTTTGGAACAGAGCCTGGTGCCCACATTATGCTGTCAAAGGGACTACTTATCAGATGGTTTATTAGTCTATTTTTCTCCAAGAAGACTGAAATAACAAATTCAGCCTAAAACCCTGGAACAAAAAAGGAAGCTGCAAGTTAGCAATTTATGCCTCACCAAGAAAAAATATGTTCTTTTAAATTCAGTGTATAGTAAACATGTTTTTGGACAAACAGGTAAATTAAGATAGTGCAAGAATGAAGAAGAATTCACAATATTTCTGTGCACATTCATTAATTCTCTAATCAAGTTCACTAATGAATGCAGTTACTAGATAATTTGCTGTTTTAAACATATTCAGCCCACTTCTCTACTAGCAGTCACCTCCTCCTTCCCCAGTGCTCGTTACCCATTTCAGCTAAATGCATTGATATTCCCATTTAAAAAAAAGGTTTTTTTACCAGAACATCTTATGCAAAATGTTTTCCACAGGTTGTAGAAGGGGTGAGACGTTGACTTCAAGCAGCTGTGCAAAATGCAAACCACGCAAGAGTCTCGGTTACAGAGTCCAGGATGTCTTAACAGGAGCAGAGTCGGCACTTGGATAGGGCCCTTGCTGGAACAGAACTTCACTGTCAGAAAGGGACATGTCCACAGAATCACAGAATATCCTGAGCTGGAAAGGACTCAAGGATTATCAAATGCAACTCTCCAGCTGCATGCCAGGGTTCCCTTTTGCAGAACTCCCTCCTTATTTATCCTGTTCCAACAAAGCACAAGCTCTCCTTTTCTGTGACAGGCAGCACTGTTTTCCACATGACGGCTTAGGTATGTGCTTTCACATTGACATCACGGTTGGCTGCGGAGATGGTGGAACAATACTTAAGTTCATCACTGCTGACCTGCACCCAGATTTATTTTGTTTGGAAGTCAGCAGGAGCTAGTCATACCCAGGAATGGCTCAGGTAGAAAGTGTCATGTGAAAAGGGACATGATCTTCATTATTAAGGTGGAATGCTTCCATGACATGTTAAACAGCATTCCAAGATGATCTTTGTAGACATCAAATTTGTTGAGATTTGTGTTTAAATCACCTTTTTTAAAAAACAAATAGGTGTTAAAGTTACATGGAAAGTAGCTTCAGGCCCTTCTAACTCCAAAGGCAGTCACACACTCTCATTTCAGCAGGGACATGACTTGTAATAAAGAAAAACAGTCACTAAGAAAACTTGAAAAAGAGAGTCCTTTTCATTTGACTTGTAGCCTACAGAGGTACTTCTCTGAATTAACTTCTGTAAGGAATTCTCATGTAAATGTTCTTTACCTGCTCTTGCTAAAACAAAAGAAATCCTTATCTTGCTAAGCAGATGAGTGACTGCTTTTGTTTCTTACCTTTTCCTTGGGATTTTACCAGACTCCAAAGCAGAGTGCCAAGTGCAGAGGAACCTGACAAGTGCAGAGGAACCAAGCAATTCTGTAACTTTTTGACTCTTTTTCTATTGCCTTTTTTTAAAATGTCTTTCCTCTTTTTGGTCCTTTTTGGTAAACCACAAAATCATATTCCACCCCAAAGCACTGAACAGCATCTGTTACTTACTTGCTCTATTTAACTTATTTCCTGGTATTTGACTCATCTCAACAGAATTGCTTCTCAGATTTCCTTTTCTGTGTTGTTGCCAGGAGTCATGAGTACTGGGTGGTCAATATTCAAGTTACCATAGAATCAGTGATTATACAATTAGCTATCATGACACAGGCAGACCCTGCTTAAGCTTTTGAAACACATGAAAACTAGTACAGGTATTAACAAAAAAACTCGGCAACTTTTTCTGATCTTACAGATTATTTCAATTGATCCTGTTAACAGACAATTTTAGAAATGAAAGCTTAATCTAGATATGTATACTGTATTGATACTTTAGTTTTCTGAGCAGGGATCAAGACTTGTCGACTCAAATGCCTCTTTTTTACTCCCTTCTCCAAAATCATCTTACTTTACTAATTAAAGTATATTATAAAAGCCTTCTTCCAATAAAAACAAGTATTTTGAATTGTTTCTGCACATCAAAAGGCTTAATCAGTCCCTGTTAGCTTGTCTCCATTGAGCATTCACAAAACTATTGAAGGAATGTTGAAGATGCTTTGAATTCAACAGCAGTCAAGCCACTCCACTGATGTTGGTTACTGTGTCCCTTACAGTAAAAAGGTAAACTTCTCACATAAAGACAGAAGATTGCTCAGTCTGTAACCTAGAGACCTAAACTTCAGGATTTCTTATGAATACAGAAGGATTCAGGACTCACTACAAATCCTATTAATTTCATTCATGTGTTATGGACCAGTCACTATCAAAATAATTAAGGCTCCCAATACAAACATTTAAGTTCACCTCAAATCTAGAGATTTTGGTCCTCAGCTCATCTTTAGGAAGTCTTCATACCAACTGTAGTGGGTAGTAAGTTTGTACTCCCATAAAACCAAATTTAACGCAAGACCTGTGGAAGAGTATTCCAGAAAAACCAAGACAGTGATTATCTGCAACATACAGTATTTATCCAAGTATCTGCTGTTTGTTTGCCACAGTACTGACAGAGTACTTCCAGCAAAGCCAATTCCAGTGGCAGAATTAAGGGTCACCTGACTACTCCAACTGCAACGCTCCTTGCGACACATTTTACTTGCCAGGAAATGTAAAATTCAGGTTAGGTAACAGGGAGGTCTAGCTACACAACAGCTTTTCAGACACCTCTGTTTACAAAAGGTAATTCCACAGCTTCCATCATAGTACCAAAACAATAAATAACCTAACCAAAAAAAGAACCAAGGAGGAGTTGGGGAAAACACCTTGACTTACAAAACTGTAGCACAGCAAGGCACTATATTCAACCATCAGTATAACAGAAGACATAAATGAAAATACTGTTTTGTAAACGGAAATAATTTAATAGAAGAATCTGATCAGATCAAATCTGTAGGATTCTGCTGATTTGTTGACTACATTAAACAAATACATATATAACTCTGTTCAGTGATAACTTGTAAGAAAATATTTGTAATTTTAATACATTTCTACTGTAATGAAACTTCGCAGCAATTGCTATGTCAGTCATGATAGAATAGACATCACCAAGACATTGTTTTATAAAGAATTTCACTTCAGAAAAAGTGGTAAGTTACTGGGTCTTGTTATAGTGAGATTTGAACAACCCCCTTTCAGCAGGACTGGCAAAGCTGAGTTAGCAATTCTCTTCTCAATACAAATGAAAAATTAAGGATTTTTCCACAGTAAGTTTCGCAGTTTCATCAGGACAGTTTCAGACCTTGCACGTTTTGTTTCAGATTGAGTAACTCTTTTTCTTGTCTTGTTTTCTCCAATTTGAAGGCCAACTTGTTGGCTTTCTTCTCCATTCTTCGCTCCTGTGTATAGGAACAATGAGAAATTTACAAAATAGGAATTAACATGCAAAATCAAACCATTCCAATTAACTCTTCTAGATCATGAAGACAACAGCAATCTGGACACTAATATTATTTATGGCACTAATTATTAGTAGTCAAATTAATATGTGTACCACCAGGATAAACATCTTTACTTAGCAGAAGCTTCTAACATGCTGGCAATTCCTGTTCCTGAATAACACAGCTTGGATTTCATTGTGGCCAGTTAGGATTTTCTGTTTCTTTCAAGTATTTTTCACTTTGTGTGATCTGAAACATCGTAACTATTTCATTTGCTACTCTGGATTGTAAGGACATATGAAGATCCTTTCACAGTTGTATCTGCAGTAGTGGTCACAATAACAGATCCCAAATTTTGATACTGAAAAGCAGTAACACAAAATTATGATGTTACCTTTCTTTCCAGTAGATCTTTTTTAAAAAAGCAATAATTAGCCCTTTGAGACCAGCAAGTTTTTCCCATTATTTTCAGATGTGACAAGTGAGTTTTAGAAAAAGTTCCTAAGACAGAATGCTTTGCAAGATTTTATTTCCAGTCAGGCATACCTTTCGCTCCTCTTTTATTGCCTGCTTTCTGGCTTTGCGATCCTCTTTGCTCTCATCCTTGGAACGAGGCTGTGTTGATGCTTTTGGCAGGTCACTGCCATTAATCATCTGCATACGTTCCACCTGCTTAGCAGTAAGACCCTTCTGAGGCAAGATATGTAGGGGAATTCCGGTCTTCTGAGAAATTTTTATTGGCTTGGGCTAAAACAGAGAGTGTATATGCATCAGTGGCCCCTAGCTTTCTCTCCAAGAAGTGCAGATGGCATGCCTTACCAGTGTAAAAACATTAGATCCAGATTTAACAGTAATAAATGTTAAGTGTCCTCATACTATTTTATTCCCTCACAAAAACACACATTAATCCCAAAGTAAGATATCAAAAATCTGGCCTTCCAGAAAATGAAAAATATTTTCCCCTTTTATTTAAATACTACTGAAAAATAAAGAACTTAAGCAGGCACCTAATATTCCTTTGTAAACTTGCAAGAAAAAGGCTTCACTTCAAATTTTGGAATATCAAGCTGTGCTTTAATGACGGGGAACATCTGGAAGGCCAAAGAACTAGAATAAATTGTTTCAAACCACAGGAAAAAAGCCGCTAACACATACGTGGCTGTAAGACACAGATTACACAAAGGTATATGACAGATAACAACCAAGGAAATTCCCTGCTCTGTATGTTTCTGCCTAGCTATTACAGGAATTTTGAACTGACTCAGTTTTCCTTCTAACAGAAAAAATATATCCAATCCCTTCTCTAGTGAAGGAATACTACCAGAGGCTAACACCGTCCCCAACCCTCATTTCTGCTCCCTGTCTTTAAAAACAGATACCCATTAACAAAACACACATTTGTCTCAAGTTTTCCCAGTGTTACTCATCAGAGTAAGTTTAATAATTTTACCTTTGACGGCTCCTTAATAAGTGTTGGGTGATTATATAAGTTTGAATATGTACCTAAGTCACAAAGAAAAAGAAAGTAGTCAAGGAAAGGCTTGCAAATATGAATGAGTTAAAGTTATTATGAATTGGATTATTACTTAGGTTTTGGAAATTCCTCCTGTTGTGCTCAGGGCATAAACCATTTTAACCTGAAGCACTGTCAGAAAAGTTCTGAAATCACCTATTACTCACTTTGAAATCCTAGGAACAAATAAGCAAACTCCAAAATACTTACTCAAAATGGATTCACAATCCCACTTTTCTTTTGGCTCCTCAATAACTACAGATACAATTTCTTCCTTTTCTTCCTCACTTTCTTCATTTGCAGGAGAGTCCAAATCTTCACCGGGTTCAAGAGCATCCAATTTCACACAACTTTGAAAAGGTTCAGAGAAGAAAAAAATATGGTTTATCAGACTCCCTTCAGTAAAACCCCAGACACAAGAAAGCTATTTCCAATGAAATTTTCAGCAAAAATGAAGTTTCCTTTAGGAAGCCTCCTTAAAATAAACTAAAAACATTAGGACAGTGACAGAGTCAGCCAAAGAAGTATTTCTGCATTTCAAGAGGACAAACATCTCTAGATACTACTTACATTAAGTTCAATACAATAATACAAAAGGAGCATAACCTCACTCAAATCAACAAAATTACTCCCCCTAATTTTATCATACAAATGGATAATACTCATATACAGCTGCTTTTACTGTGGGATGCAAACTTTGAGTACATGAACTTGAAACAACACATCCAGAATTTCAATATAAACAGAGGATTATAGAACTACTTATGTGAAGCAGTTCTTCTGGGAATACATACTTCTTTGCTTTCTCTTTGTAGTAATCATCCAGGACTTCCTGCAACCGAGCATTGTCTGTGTTAATATAACCTTCTAACTCCACGTTATCTAAGGCTCCAATTTCATCTTCATCAAATTGCTCATAAAACTAAAATAAAGAAGTGGATATCTGTAATTAGATTACGTTTGTCATGCAACTTCTTGATAGCTTAAAGAGCCACATTTTTATCTCTTTTTCCTCTCCCCTCTCATTTGCTGAACAACTGCCAAACACATTTCCAGTAGGATTTCCTCCTTATTGTCAGTATTCTTTCAGCATGGGAGTCAGAAAGCTAAATAATAATAATAATAATAATAATAGCTTCTAGAAAACCTTTCTTAGTCTGATGCATTATTTCAGTCTGTGCCTTAAGAAACCTGCTCAGAACAAAAGTTAAACTCTATTTCCACTGCTCTGACAATAATTCATTAATGTATACTTTACCAGGTACCTGTATATGGTTCGCTGTGTTGAATTGAACTTCTCAGACAAAAGTCTAACACTAATTATGAATGCTCCTATAGTCATTGGAGTAATTTTACTTCTGTCAGTGCTAGGCCTTTCAATAGCAATTAACACTATAACCTAGGTAACACAAGCCTCTTTAATGTACCCAGTATTAGATGTGGAATACATGCAAAGAGCAGTGATTTGGTGCCCTGACTGCTAAAAGCATTAGAATCTGCATGGGTATACAGGACACCACTTGATGAAATGAATCAACAAAGAAGCATTTAACACCCTTCACAGTTACACTCTTGAGCTGCCTCACCTTCTCAAATCTGTCATCCAACAGGGTTAACTGCTCATTCCGTCTTATTACTGAAGATGTCATAGAATATTCCGTGAAACGACTCCTGGTTTCTTCTTGCATAAAAAGGAATTCTTTTGTCCGTCCATTAACCTCATCATCTGATAAAGGACCTTCTGAATCATAGTCTTTATCACTACTGCAGCTATCCTTTTCATCACTATCATCTTCCATATCTTCCCATTCATCTTCATCCTCAGCATCTGATCCCCTGAACAGAAGGATAAAATAGTTTTAGAATAATACGTGGATGTTTCCACAGCTCCGACCAGTGCTGGGTTATCTGAAACAATTTGGCAGTAACAGATTTAAATCTTGAGAGGGAAAGATAAAGAGTGAGTGAGAATTTTGTCTGACAGCTGAAAGCATTTCTAGCTGGATCACACATCTGTGCCTTGAGAGTGAAGTTATGTTTATACTGAACTGTACATGTCAAAGCAGAAAAACACTAGTTGCATTCTTGAATATTATAATGAGCAAAACTTCTCGTTGTTCTTAAAATTATAAGAATGATACCAAAACCTAAATAAATAAAATGCAGTGGGGTATCACATGAAGCATTTGTAAAGGTTCCAGAAACACCCATTAGCCTTCATCAATACTATTACTGATGTATTTTACATGTGAGAGATGACAATGTTTTAAATAGTTAAAGAACACTATTATTCCAAACACTGCATATAATCCATGAGCTCCAAGCAACAAATGAAACCCATTGCTTGGATAACACAAGAAAATTTGATTTTGCAATCTACCATCCAAATAACACAAGATAATGCTTTTCTTCTTTCAACCCACCAAAGTACTTAATTTGAAATCTGAAACCATTGTGGCTTCCTACACCACCACATGAAACAGCAAATAGCATCTCTCCTATTTACATATGACAAACATTTCAATAAAGCTCTATCTACCGCTTCTGTGGTTTATTTGCTTGTAGAACAAAATCATCTTCCAGGATATTTTCTGGATTGTCAAAGTCAAAATCATCATCAAGAGCTGCAACAATATCTGGGTCAAAATCTAGCCGTGGTCCTAGAAAGTTAAAAAGCAGAACATAAACATTAAAATTTCTCTGACATTACAAAGCTACTTTCCTGGACAAAACCCAACCCAGCTGGACTGTTTGTTTGCAGCAAGCAAAGCTTAAACCAAAAAAACACAAAATTCCTCTGGAATATTTGTAGATTTGATACAAGCCAGGGCAAGTCACCAGTCTCTTGTCAATTTTCATCATTCAGAAAAAAGCATTTACCAGAGGTCTTCCTTCCATGAATGCATTTTAATACAGAATATTGTAAAAGAAAAAATATTCAGGTTAAAGTACTACATGATCAACTACCAACATTAGCTCCAACTCTAAAATTCCCTGCATTACAAAAGGCTAGAAAATTTTTCTCTACTGCAATTAACAGAAGTGTCTTTAGCATCCTTCTGTCAGGACAGAGAGAACAGCTACAATTCCTTTCTGTTATGAAATACGGAGATAGCTGTAGAGTAAATGTTCAGTGCAAACATGGATACATAACAAAAGCCTACTCACAGCCTGTAACACTGAAATAATACTAATGAAGGAATGTAAACACTACTCAGCATTTGAAAAGAAATTTGAGCGAAAATCCAGTTCCAGACTCAAACAGAGCGAATTATAAATTAATAGTACTATCTACAGTTTTTCCCGGTTTTTAGTTTGTATTTGCTACACAATAGTAAGAGCTCATGGATTTCACCCTCTCCAAGGAAACATAAAAAACTCTTACTAGTGAATCACAGAAAAAAGTCTCAAATTGAAATATGGTTCTCTCACAGATTCTTCCTTATGTCTGCTATTTAGCCTGTTCTAAGTAAAAAAAAAAAAAAAAAGACACCACAATTGAAGCTATAATTACCATCTAGTTCTTAGGTGGCAACTCACATTACAGAAAGGTAAAAAATACCTGAAACAGGAGCAGCTTTATTTAACAGGCCCACATCCTCTTCAAACTCTGTGGCAAATACTGAGGAAGGCAACTTAATAGATGGAGCCTTAGAAAAAGAAACAGAAAAACATGATCAGAATATATTTGTTCTTGGTTTCTCATTTGAGCTCACATTAACAAAAACATGCAGATACTCCTGTGACCAGAAGAAACTGTGAGTGCTACTGAAATGTTACAACAAGCGCCACTTTATCTCCAGCAAATTTTCAAAGTTATACAAGGACAGCTACCTAAAGTGCAGGCAGCATTAATTCTCATGTCAATGTTCTCCAGGTACAGAGACAGTATTTTTTGCATCTTGGAAGTTTTTTAGAGAATGGTTGTATAGCAAGCACAGTGAAATTTTTAGGTTTTTGTTGTTGTTATTTTGGAGAACACTAACAAAACATTTGAAATCACCCCTTTATTGAAAGGCTTGTTAAAAGCTTCATAACAGGCACATCTCACCTAATTTAAATTTTCTGTAGTATCACCAAGCTGTACCTGAAAGGTACTTCTGACTACGGCCATTGGTTTTGACTAAAATTACAGTATTTGGTTACATCAAACTCCCTCAACTACAAGTGACTGGCAAGGCCATGTTTCATTGCTTCAAAGCACTTACTGCTTTTCCATTCCAGTGTGATACAGCATCATGAACTTCTGCAAGTTATGCCAGCAATAGAAAAAGTTTGATTTTATTCCCTCTGGTTTCTGCTACATTCCCCTTTAAAAACATGGTGTGCTGATAATACAACCTGGCACATTCATAACACCCAGAATATTCAAAAGTTCTAAAGAACCTAAAAACAAACGCCCACCCCAGAAAAACACGTGATTTTTTTACCTTTGCAAGCCACCACTGTAAAGAAAAGTTTGTTATGGGTACATGAAGTGTTTTAGTACTGCTAGCAAAATAGCGTTCATCAGTAAACTCTGGCTTATCAACTTCTGGGTTTACTTGTAGGAAAGTCTGGTTGTGGGTCGAAAGGATCCATATATATATATATATATACACATATACATACATATATATGTACATATATGTATGTATATATATACATATACATATATATATGTGTGTGTATATATACATCTCACAGTCACAATAAGTCTTCCTGAATACAGTTAATGTGTCTGCAGGATGTTAACGTTCCAAAGAGCGGCATTATCATTAGCAAAAATACTACTTACTGAAAGTCTCTGAATTTCATCTTCTATGTGCCCCTCATTCGTGATAACAATTCTGCTTTGCTGTCCACGCACAGATGGGACAAGCTCAGAGGGACCAGAAGCTTCTTTGAGATGCTGCAGATAGTCATAGTCATCATCAAAGAAGACACCATACTTCCGCTGCTCTTCCCTTCTTTGCTCCTCATGCCCCTAGGAAGGGGGGAAAAAGAAAATTTTAAAAAGATATATATATATATTTAGTTAATGTGTAGCAAATAAATAAACAGATAAAAAATAATAAAAAGAAATATACTTGGCCATTTAAAACTTACTAGCAAAAAGAAAAGTAACACATCTACTGAGAATGCCTGAATGCTAAGTCCTTGTAGTCCTCTCTCCACTCCTTACCCTAATGCACAGCTAATTAGAACCTTGTAATCAGCTGGTTCCATGTTTGGGTGCTGTCTGAGCAGGACCTTAAGTAATTCTTTCCATCAGCAACATAACCAACAACACCTGTTTTATCTGAGTCAGGCAAGTTTTGTCGGTTTTTAAATACATTTACACCCCTAATGCCAGTTAAGTCATCCTTCAACCATCAGGCAGTAGCTCACAGCTATGAAATTCCCTACAACATCCCCTTTCTTTTAATAAGCTGGACTAAAATCTACCTTCTCTCAAGCTATGTTTTTGAATAGTACAATTGCATACAACTTTTTTTCTCCACGGTATTGCTTATCTGAATGAACATCAATATTAGAGTATTTACTTTCTGTGTAGGCAGCAGAACTCTCTGGGGTGCAGTATCATCAGCAGCAAGTGGATCCCTCTGACTTCTGTGCACCAAGTGAAATGTTACTGCTTTCTTCTTCTCTATGAATGGTTTCTTTTTCTTGTGAGGCTGCAAAAGGAAATTTGGTTAACTATTAACAAAAATTGAATATTAAATGCACCTAAAGAGAACCTTTTCTCTGGGGTGTGCTGCTGTATTTGTTCTAAGGCAATGCCTGATAAACATACGCTTGGAGAAATAGCATAGAGGCCAGCGGTAGCTTAACTCATCTCCCCACATGCACAACGGACATTTCATATGTTCTAACAGCAAACGCAGCTTATTCAGCTGTAAAATGGCAATACATCGTACAATAAATATCCGATAATAGAACATACAGTTTAAAATACAGCCCCAGACAGGAATTCTTAAGTAACTGCAACACACTTCATGCAAGAAACACGTGGAACAGACACAAGGAAATTCACCTAGACACATCTTGCTTCTTGAGAGCTGTTTAGGCAGCTGAGGACTATCCGCAGCACCATTACACAGGCACAGCGCTAACATCGAAACACATATGCGATCTGGGTCAACAAAACCTCCGAGTATTCTCAACTAGGTGAAAGCCTTTCCTACCAGTTAGCACGCCTGACCTGGGAAAACACTTCCACCAAGGCTTCCAGCTTTACTTACCTAACAAAACGCGTTACAGCAGACACAGGCAACCTAGGCGCTACTCTATCGCTCTAACCTGCCTGCTTCCCCGACAGCTCCGCGGACAGAACACGGCACACTCACCATGGCGCTGACCCCCGCCGCTCCCCGTGTCCCCAACCCCACTCGCTCCCACGCGGGCCGAGCCTCAGCACCACCACGCTGTGCCCTCCATCTTGGGATACACCAATGGCCACAGGGGGGAAAGGCGATGGGCTACCAGTCGGGGCGGGTTCGTGAGTTTTTGTTTCCCAGTTTAACAAAAAANAAAAAAAAAAAAGAAAAAAAAAAAAGAAAAAAAGAACAACGAGCGTTTTCTCAGAGCGAAATAACATTTTAATAAGAGAGAGGCTCTGTGGACGCAAGCAGGGTGCTTCCTCCCGCCCGTCAGAGGCACATTTTCCCAGTTCTCCCCTAGAAATAGTGAAGAATGGTTCGGGCCGCCAGCGCCCTCAACGGCAGGAGGCGGTGCTGGCAGCCGAGGGCAGCGCGCGTGCGCACAGCCGGGCCGGGCTGGTGCTGAGGGGCGGGGCGGGGCGGGAGCGCTGAGGGGCGGGGCCGCTGTGGGGGCTGAGTCTGAATGCTCGGGAGTGAATGATGCGTGTTGGTGTTAACTGTGTTTTGCTGTATTTGAGTTCTTATTTCCGACGAGAAATGGCTGGGAGAACTGGGCCTGTTCAGAGGAGAGACGACTAAGGAGGGGGTCCTCATCAATGTCGAAGAGTATCTGAAGAAAGGGTGTCAGGAGTTTGGATCCAGGCTCTGCTCGGTGGTGCTGAGCAATAGGACAAGAGGCAACAGACAGAAGCTGATGCCCAGGAAGTTCCACCTGAATAGGAGGACGAGCTTTTTTACTGTGTGGGTGACTGCGCACTGGAACACATTGCCCAGAGAGGCTGTGGAGTTTTCCTCACTGGAGATACTCATGAACCATCAGGACACAATCCTGTGCCATGTGCTCTAGGATGACCCTGCTTGAGCAGGGAGGCTGGAGCAGATGATCCACTGTGGTCCCTTCCAACCTGACCTATTCTGCGATATGACACTGTAGTGGTATAAATTTTGCCTATGCTGTGTAGCAGGGCTGTGCACAAACACAGGCACACACATACAGGCTCCTTGCTAGGCAAAGTATGCTTGGTATTCCAGGAAAGTGTTGTAAACCTGTTTTATTACTTTTCAAAAAGAAAGTGTAAAACACAGAAGGGAGCAGGTTTTTTTCCATGTGCTTGCAGGCAAATAAAACAGTAACAGCTAAGAAGAGGTTTTTACTGAAAATTCAGACAAGTTACCCACATCATGTGTGTATATGTATGCAGCTAAATATATGTGCATACATGTGCCTTAAAATATTAGTTTTGTCATATTTGGGTGGATTTCTTTGGTATTCAGTAGGTGTCACTAAAGCTCCAAAAGAGCCCAGATTTTCACTCCTCTGGCTATTATTTTGTGCAGTCTTCAATCTTTACCATCACATTTCATCACCTCTCGTATAGAAAGGCACAAACTAACCTGATCCACTCAATCAGTTGAAATGACCCCTAAACTCAGAAGATTCAGATTATCTCAGCATGTATCTGTGCAAAGGCAGGACTTTCCTCTGACTTGTGAAGAGTGCTTGGTAAGTGTCTTGTTGCTGTCAGCCATGTGCGGGTGTGGTACACACCCTGCAGCACAGGGAAGGTCATCAATGACCCCTGGACTGCAGGCTGCGAATGGATTTTTCATGGCTGCACCCTACAGCAACAACTCCCTCCCTGTAGTGTGTCTGTACTGCAAACCCAGCAACAGGTGGAATAGCAGAGCTGGATTTTCACAGGGTAGTTAAGAGCAGAATCACTCAGCTGTTGAAAACACAGTACTTAGCATTTATTTGTGGGGTAATGATGTAGATTAGATTACTTTTTATTGCTTCCAAGTCCCTGACATAGCTCTGGCATCCACAGAAGTGCATGTACATAGACTTGGTGACAGGATTACACTTCACAATCCCCTAAATATGGTGACCTCCATATCTAAGAGTGGCAGTGCTGTTACTCCACATACCCCAAATCTGGTTGAGGAGCACTGTATTAGTTTGGATGTGGGAAAAATTAGCTTTTACTTTCAGCTCTGTTGTTAGTCAGCTGTTTCCTAAGTGTAAGATAAGTTTACCTGTTCTGTTTAGTCTCAGTGTTTTCTGTCTTGCTTTAATTTGCATCGCTCCTCTGAATTTCCTGGTTAGATTCTAAGCGTTTAGGGGGAAGGATATTTATTATATGTTTACACAGAGATTAAAACAACAGGCTCCCTCCTATATCACAGAAGATTGCTAATGTATACAAACAGTAATACATCTGGGGATGAGTTTGAAGATTGAGGATTTGCAGTAATAGGCACCACGTTGCCTCCTTTGTTGATACCTGAGGCTGAGTCATCTCCTTCCAACAGATTTATGCCAAAATCCAAAATTTAGTATCACGTGTATGTGAAATGTATAGAGACTCCACTTAAGCTTTTCATTTCATCCAAGCCTTACAAGGCCATCCATCCCACTGTACTCTCTCACTGAGTTCTTTGCAGAGACTCCTCACAGTTTGAACTCAGCAAAGATCATCTACAGAGACTGAGGGGGAAAGTGCTCAGGCCACTAACCACTTCTTTTATGCTTGCGGAAGAAAAATGGTCAGTATTGAAATGGTGTCACTGTCAAGGCAGCCACATAAAAAATAATATGCTGGAAGCATATCCTTAACATAGTCATCAACTTGCCTTCTGTGTGAGGAAATTTATGGTCATTTTTTTCTCTTAGTTCTTGCAGAGAAGCAATTATTGCAAAGTAATTAAAAAGCAAATGTTATTGTCAGTCACTTTGTAGTGTTAAAAGATTGGCAGATGCACTGCTCATTAGGCTGAACTCTCAGCTGTGCAGATCAGTTTTGCTCATGTGCAGAGGGTGTATTTCCACTGCAAATTTGCTGCCAATGAAACTGGTAAAAAACACTTTTTGTGATTAAAAAAAAGGGTGGGGGGGAAAGGGGAGCATAGATTAGGTCTCTGAATTTGAGCTACAACCCTGAAAGGGTCACCTCTTTGAACACATCACTCCATGAATACACCACCCACAGGGAAGTTACCAGATGTGTTTGAAGGACTGCCAGAATTCAAAGGAAGGTTTTAGGAACCTTTTTTCATCTTATTTCCATGAGGAGGGACTTTTACTTTGGCCCCTGGAGGCTCTCTGAATTTAACTCTGCCCATGGACATGCTAGAGATTCAAGAATATTTTCAGTAAAGATTTTCTGAACTATTTTATTGAGGTGATTTTCTTAATTTTCTATTTATATATATTTGTATATATCTAGAATTCAAAGAGCTACACAGCTGTCTAAGGCACTTGGAACTGTGCACAGGAGAGTATCCTACAGTACAGTACAACTAGGCAGCACACTTTTAGTTTTCTTGTTCAATAAAAACACCATAAAACAAGTGTAACACATGTATTGTATAAACCCCCAATATATATTCTATATTTTTCAGGTGATGATATTGGACTATATTTGTGTGCATGTGTGTGCATGTGTGTGTGTATATAAAAATATGTATATACACTACATTACTGATAAAACCTCAAGAAGCAGCTATCATTAATTTGTAACAATTACAGTTACTTGTATTCACGGATATCACACACCAGTCTAAAATGCAGTATCAGATCTGCCACTTCTTTATAGTTACTGTATTCAATCACACTGAGCCAAATAGATGCATTCATTTTGTAATTGTTATATAAAATCTGCCCTGCATAAGCAGAAAAGTTATCAGTATTGATTCTCCACAGCCTTCCACCTTTTCAAAGTAATGAAACATGTGGAAAGTACATTTTAAAGGGACAGCAATTCTAAGCTGATAATGTTTCAGATACATTTTTTGTAGTTACCAGTAACTATCTAGCATGACAGGCAGTGGGAAGCCAAGGCTTGAATTTTGTTTGCCTTGACTTGTTAATAGAAATATTTAATGAAATTAAATGAAGTTACTTAAAGAATAATTTTTCACTATGTTTCATCAAATTAATAGAAACAATGTCTAAGAACTGGCCCAGTACATATTAACAGGTGCTGCAAAATTTAAATTCCAGTGAATTCACGTGAAAATTTCATTTCAGGTGACTGTGGCTGCCTTAGGGTGCATTCAGCATGTAAGAATCTTCTGGCTCTGCTTGTGAGACGGTACAGGAGCTTAGCAGCCTGCACTGGTGTGGATGTATGATCAAGCCCTCCTTATGAGAGTGATCGCTCTGCAGTGTCCGTGCAGATGTGCTTGGAGAGAGGCAGGCATGCAATGATTCCTACTGCTGACCCTGCCCTGGTGCATTGCAGCTCTACCACAGAAACACAGGCTCGTGATCTCCCGATGTTTAAGGTACAGTTGGGTCCAAAGCACGACACACAAACGAGGTCATCATTTACTGTTTGAGCTGGTGTGCCACAGAACACTGGGAAGAGACACAAACTTAGCAGCTCCTGTGTGTACAGCAGTGTCTGTGCTCTACAATATTCTGGTGCCTCTTCCAGATTTGCAGTTTGTTTGTGAATATATATATTTTTTTTTAAGGAAACCTGCTGCCCAAAACTTAAGAGCTAATTAAACAGTTGCAGGCAATTAAGCATGTGCCATCTCCACACCCTTTCCCACCTTGCTGGTACAGTCAGATGCCCGTTCAAACAAGTAATTGATATATTTTTGTTTCAAATCACACCGGCTAAAATAATAATCCAAAACACAGTATTTAATTCCAAAATTTATACAAGTTTACAAATCAATATACCACCACACAAAGTAGTGAAAGGAAGAGAAGATATGTTTAGCAATGTTTTACTATATCATAACAATGTTCAAATATTGTTAAATTTGACATAGTATTGCAGTATTTTTTTAATATAAAGAATTAATGCTTGAACAAGAAGATACAGATAATACCATTACTTTCATTGTTTCTATCCAGTGCAATATGTAGCTTCTAGAAAATATTGGTGAAATGCTGTATCTAGTTCATATGAGCTTTATTTCCATTAAAATCTTGAAACAAATGGGAACACAAAGTGAAACAAGACCTTAATAATTATTAATGTTAATAAATAGAAACCTGTTTGAACATTACAGCAAATGTATGTTAATTTCACTCCATTTCTCTCTTTCTTTCTATAGATACCATTCCACAAGTTTTGGTGGGTTTTTTCCCCCAGACTTCTGTTAAATAGAAGTTTTAAGCTATTCTGGGGAATTTAGGTTTTTGGGGTTTTTTTAGTTTTAAATTTGACCTTCAAAATATTTTTGTATCAACCTTGTAAAAGCTTTCAGAGTATCTTTTTTTCTTTTCATCAGAATCTTTCTCATTAGTGAGCATTGCACTGAGCTTTGTATAACAAGAATACAGATAGCAACAATAATGGAACTAAATGTGGGAGCTCCTAAAGGCAGGAGAAAAGTTTATCCATCTTTTTTTTTTCACCCTGAGTATGTTTTCAGTTTAGTTTACAGCAGCGGCACAGGTCTTAACTCCTGAAGATCATTAAAATACACGGTTCATGTGTACCTGACAGCCTCATGCAAATGTAGGCTTTAGCTTGATTTGCTTTATCATTAAAACATTAACAGACATTAAGACATGGAGCAATATTCTGGTCTCTGCTTAGGATGTCAGCAGTGCTCACAGACTTGTCCTGCCAGGTACCCAGGTGACAGTGTGGCTCTCCCTACCCTGGCTCCAACCCCTGCCTGCTGCAGCCAGTCAGGGAGTTTTTGTTGATTCCCAGGCTGCCAGACTGGATTAGGTAATTTTTATCTTTGCTGGCTGAATCCTTCTGAACTTCCTGATGATAAAAAATCAGGGCTCAGATTGAATTTATAGTCAGGTTAAGTGACTGTTAATTGGAAACAAATTCTCTGATGCGGCTTAGTATTACTAGTTACAGGTCTGAGTTTGAGAGTTTGAAGCATCTCTCTGGGAAACCAAGGACTCATTTCACTGGGGGAGGGGGTCTAATTTCTGAAATATCAGAGCTACTTCATGCCTTTGTTTTACACCTTTCTTTTGGCTTTCAAGTTAAAAAATGTGTGCTCATCTGATGTGGTTTTTCCATGTCAACACTGAGGTTGTGATGCTTCTCCAAGAAGTGCTCAGTGTGGCTAAAACAGATTAGTGGGGCTGCCACCATATCAGAGGTTGGTAAAGTCCTCCACAAGGGACATGCACAACTGTAGGTAAATGATAAGCCAAACAAATAAATGCAGTCTTGAAGACCTACAAATGGCCATGAATACTTCCAGTGATTTTGAAGAGATGCTGCTTCTGGTCCTACCAAGTTTCAAATCATCACTTGAAATGGTATTTAGTTTAAATAATATTTTTTTTGTACTTGTTGAGTCAACATATGTATCACAATTTTAAAAAAAATTCGAATTATGGTATTTGAGTTATAAAGACTAATATGTATTACCTGAAAGGAGAGGCAAGAGGCATTCTAGAACCATTTCACTTTCTTATGTGAAGAAGAAATCAGGATTTGATTAAGCATCCATTCTTTTGCACCCACGGCAACACACTGTGATGTGATTCTACTGACAAATGTGATATATGAGATCATTTCAGAAACCACTACTTCAAGCCACTCGTTTTCTCTTTGTGTGCATGTGGACATCTGAGTTCATATCTGACTCTGTGGAACTTAAGTGTCATGTGTGTAAGGTTTGTCATAAATTGTGGATGACATTTAAATGATTTGTCCAATTTGATAAAAATTATCATACTGATCCCTCTTAGCCCACTGGACTGTACTATACTTTGCATCAAAATGTTATTTTTTGGTCTTTTTAGCATATTTTTAACTCTAGGATTACTCACTCACTAATTTCTCAGGACTGATCCTGATTTTTCCCTTCCAACAGGCATGCAGCACCATAACAGGTATATGATGTAGTATTTCCAATGGGTTGTTGATGCAACTGGAAGACATTTGAAATCATCAATACAGAGTGCTGCAGAAATTGACTACAGGCTTCTCCATAAAGCAAACTTGCCTCACTGCACATAGTGACATACCAAATTCTTGTTATTTTTTATTGCATGGACACCACTTTACAGCTGTTGTTTTTCTGCCAGGTGGTATTTTGAATATAAAAATAGCATATACAATTCTATGTCTGTGTATGGGTACAATCCACAATGGATAGTTCAGAATTCTAATTCTGCAAGGATACTACATAAGCTTTTACCTAAGCTCCAATAAAGGCAACTCTTTTTGTCCAGTTACATAAATGTGCTTAATTAGTTCACTGAACTGTGGGCCAAGGAATGCATCCGATTATTATCAAAACAATAAGAAATTAAAAATTAACAGCCTCTCTACCATGGCTAGTGTTCTGCATCCAGCAATGGCTTGTAGTGAATTCTTAAAAAAAACCTCCTTGAACCCCGTAAGGAGGATAGGGAAAGCCTAAGTGATACCTCACCTACGCATCCTCATTTCTTATGCCATAACTTCAGCTTTAAGAAGTCTGAGCCAGAGGTTGTATACACATATTCGTGTTCTAACTCTTAAAATGAAAAGGTTGGCACGTGACTTTCCATCCATGCTCCAGGCCTAGTATAGAGGAGTATCTTCTTGCAAAGTCAATTTTTTCACTTCATCCTCAGAGTTTAACAAGTTTTAGTTTGCTTGTGTAGCCTGTATGTACCTTGGCATAATGGTGGAGCTACTGTCTTATAAAAAGTATTTATACTTTGACCTTTCTTTTGTCCAAGTTATTCTGCCTGTGCAAGAGCTGTCTTTCCACCTTCAGTATCTTGGCTGATTTCAAATGTTTCAATGTGATTAAAGCAACACTGATATCTATTTAATTGCTCCACTCACTTCCTTTGAAGTGAAATACTGTGTTTTATACTTCAAAGTCAACATAGTAGACCTTTATATGATTTTGGACACACATTCCTAAATTTGCAAAATCAGCCAAAAAAAAAAAAAGTTTAAGCAGAACTATTCTAGTGTAACTTTTAAGTTTACTCTTCAAATTCTAAAAATAAAAACTAGCATTCTACCAGAATTGCTGACAAACCTTAACTCTAATGCCCTGCTAATTCCTGTGTGATTTCATGCCAAAGAATACATTTTCACCACTTCCTTGATGTCAAAGTGGTGTTCCTATATTTATAAAATGATGGGCCTTCCAGAAGCTTATTTTCTGCAAATGGAACCCTAATGGTTCCATTAAAAAAGGAAGGTGGTTTTTTTTTTTTCCTTTGCTACAATCATGTAGATGGCTTTTTTTTTTTTTTTGGTTATTGATATTTTGGGGCTTGTACATCATTAGATTTTTTAACTAAAATGTAAGGGATCCTAAAAGTCATATAAATCTTACATTTTTTTAAAAAAGTTTTGCCAATCTCTTTAAAAATGACAGAGTGACGGAGAGTGATGGCTGTCGTAAAGCCCTCTCCTGTTACTAGAAGTGCTCTTCACTAAAATAATGTGCCTCATTTATGCAAACCTGGTCTTGTTGTAAATAGCTCTAAAGAGGGATATCTAATTTTACCCACCAAATTGCCTTCCTGCCTTCAGGCTGACATCTCTAACAACAACCTTCAATTTTATAAACACATTCCACAAGAATCTATTGCAGGTTCTGAGGTAAAAATCACATCTACACAGACCTTTTATTGCCAGAAAAAGAAATACTTACACTTCATAATTAAAAACTGAACAGGGCACATAAAAGACAAAAAAATATTGTAATATGTACACACATTAGAAAGGATAAATAGCAAATATATTGTAATACTGCATTAAATGTATGCATATGTGAATTCCAGACCCCTCTCAATGTTGTGTACACTAATTCAAAGGATAAATAAGTGCTAATGTAAGACAGAGAATTTCTTAGTGTAAACAACGCCACAGGCTTTTTAATAGGCCTTTAGGCCAGCTTAGAAAAACCTTGTATTGCCTTTCACACTCCATACCGCTTAATTTTAATAGTACTGTATTCACATGTACAATTTCAAGATAGTATAAAAAATTATGAATCTAAGAAGCATTCATCACACTCAACAAAAACAGACTGGAGATACTCCAAGGATTTTCCTTTCACTTTTACAGGGCCACTAGCTGAAGACATACTGATTCATCTGGAAGTTCAAAGCAGTGCAAGAGTCTTTTTATGTAAAAAGTTACATTAATAATCACTGCTCAGGCCTACAAACAAAGATTTCTGGGCCTTATTTCAATTCTGACTTTGGATTCACACTAGCATGATGTCGAAGTTGTCACCACTGCCTGCCATGGATGACAAAGATAATGATCCCTCTGGTTTGAATGGCAAGCAACAGACAACAAGGAGTGTTTCTAAACACGAAGCATTTCATTGCATTCATAGTGTCACATTGTTTGTCCTTCAAATCCTGTTTATGTATTTCTGAGGATCCAGAGTATGTCAACATTAAAAACCAAAAAATATATGACTTGTTCTGTATGAATGTTCTGTGTTTTCCTGAAGCATGCGCACTGGGATTTGGAAAAAGACAGTCGAGTTATACTAAGACTAATTTCTGGCAACTGTATTTACTGGCACCAAAGAAAATGACGGCTCTTCCTAAAGTACTGATGACACAAGGACTTATGGCTTGCTATCTTTTTAAGACAGGCTGCAGCCACTAAGAAAACCTACATGCACAGTTGCTCACACTCTCAGTTTTTTTAAAATATAATTCTTCCCACTGGCCAAGTGCATTGTTGAGCAGTCCCATCCATTCCACTTTTCTCTGTGGACTGCCAAACAAAGTCTCTATTCCCCTAGGTCGCAGTCCTTTTCTCACCCACCCCCTCCCTTTTTGTTAGCCTCAGTCACAACCCCATGAAGCCCGATGAGATCCTGGCAGCAGGCTCTCCAGCGATTGTCTTCAGCATTTCCTGACTTGTGGAACTCTGACGAAGAAGTCCACTGGCTCGTCCGTGTGGGCTGGCCACAGAACCATGGTCTGTCTAGACATGGACAAACGCTTCCTGTGGGTTCTCCTCCTAGACAAATCATTTGTCCATTGACAAAGGGCCACTTTCTTCATTAGCCTCAGGGTAAGCTGTAGCACACACTCATACTCAATCAAGTTCCAGTGCAATTTCAGGTCTTCAGGACGCAACGATTTCCCCAAAGAAAATTGTTACATGAAATATGGTCAAATAGTTATGGACGATGAAACCTGTAAAGATAAAGTAAAAAACTTAGAATTATGTTATTTCAACTGACAATGACACTGGTCCTCATCCTGCTTACATAGCTGCTTCCTTTTGTGGTCCAATTATTCCTGATTTTCCTGATCTGTGTAGGTTTAGAGTTGGACGCATTAATGCCTGCTGTCCATCTCTCTCTACTTAGAAAACCAAGCAGGGATTTGGTGTGGCTCAAGCACTGGTGTGTCGCTGTCTGTCTGTTCCATTACCCTGGCACAGGCTTGCTTGGGCCAACCAGCACTTTCAGGTACTGCCTGGGCAATGGCTGGGGTTAGCACAGGACAGCAGGCAAGCTGGGGGACAAGTATGGGGGACATCACCCTGTTCTGAGGTGAGAGGAAGAGGTTAACTGCACAAATTCAAGCTGTGCCAAGCCTGTTAGCCTCAGGGTCAGAGAACAGTCTCCAGTCTGCTTTGTTTGCTAGTACAGACTTAGCCACAATTGCATCCATTATTTGGAGATGCTGTCAAGTAACTATTATCCAAAAAGCTTTGCTAAACCATAGAAGTTAAATTTCTGGGTTTTTAATCCTTGTGCAAAATGAGGCTAACAAAAATTTTGTATTTTTTTTAAGTAAGCAACAAATTTTATAGCACTTCAGATACTTTCTTCTTATTAACAGCAGTGAACTGAGGCACATGAAGGCCCAAATATACCTTACTTTTTTTTAGGCTTTTAGGTAGGGCATGTACATCACTCCAGATTGCCTCTATGATGCTTAGAGAAGTGGGTTGCTCCAAAAGGTGTCACCAACCTTTTCTATAATAAGATAGGAACCTACAGCAATTGAAAATCTAAATCATGTTAAATGTAATGAATCCAAGCAAAAGGGTAAGGAGGGCACCAGTATCAGATTCTCCATGTATCTCTTACCAGACATAAATCTCTATTTAAACAGCTTAAAAAATGTATCTGTCCATGAAGTAGTAAAAGATCCAGCAGCTTGAAAAAGGCATAGGTAATGATGCACACAGATTACACAACAGATTTACCGAAGTTTTGGTTTGACACATTTTCTCTTAGCACTTCCACACATTACCCCTGTGAGTTGACTCAATGCAATACAGGGATGCATTTCTCAAAAGGAGGTGTGCACAAAGGTTGACATTCACAAGTATGCAGCTCATCTGCTAAATGGGGGTACAGAGGACTACAAAAAAACCACAAGGGTTTTGTATTTGTGTAGAAAAACAATATACTGGACTATATATAGCATTTCCATTAGAAACACTTCATGAACATCTGCTAATATGCCCTTCCCAAACTTGTGTTGATTTCTCTATTTTTAGAAACTCAGTTTCTTGGATTTTGTTATGAAATAACAGAAAGAATTGGTCTAAATTACTTGGAATAGAAAACCACTTCAACTGACAGTTATCATAGTAAATGATGAACAATGAAAAGCAGTGTTCTTTCTTTCCCAAGTTTAATATAAAATTTTAACATTTCAAATATATTATAAGTACTGATTATAATATTAAAGCATCTTATATTTAATCTGCAATAATATAGGAAACCATATACTATAAACTATTTTTGTTTAGTAGGCAGCTTCTCTGTTTTCTCATTCTATGACAGAATAGCCTTTGCTAATCAGCTGCCAATGCAAGTGCCTTTTGGTTTGCCTTACCTCAGTGATCTCCTGA
Organism: Origma solitaria; assembly: GCA_013397895.1. Lineage (NCBI taxonomy): Eukaryota > Metazoa > Chordata > Aves > Passeriformes > Acanthizidae > Origma > Origma solitaria. The sequence continues at coordinate 2,494,472 of VZRL01003661.1, read as the reverse complement.
AAATAATTAAAGTATGAGAAATTAATTCTCTGGCTAGAGACTTCTGTCCATGGTTTTCTTAAATCACTTTTGTTGTATCAATCCAAATGTAGCAGAAACAACATAATTTTTAATGAGAGGTCCCAGAGGAGATGGGATCTCTTTTTATTTTCGAAATTGCAATTGACTTAAAACATCTGCATGTTATTCTGCTCTTAATTAGCTTTTTCTAGTGTTACTCTTCTGACTTCTGTGCAGTAACTCCATAACATGATCAGTGAAATGAAAGAGCATGGAGAGGGAACAGAAAAAACCTGATTTCTCTCAGGTTGAAATTCTTTCAGGACCCTATAGAATCATTGCCTATATTTATCACAATTTGGCTGTGCCTATTTTTTACTCCATTTTCCAAGGCCCTCCTTGAAAAAAAAAATTTCACTTTTTAACTGGTTTGTCACTCCACTGGATTCCTAGTTCAGCTTTCAAGAATCCTGTTGTAATCAGTCTCAACTGTTCTCGAAACTCATGAAAAAATACCCAATTCTTTTTGTATGAATCATGCCTGTCTGTACTTATGCTTTGATACTGCAATGCAATTTAAGAAACACAACAATGTAAGCAGGGTGTTGGTTTCTATACCTGCTATTTTTATTCTCTCCCTTGGGATGCTCTTTTTAAAAAAGTAATATTTTTATATATTCTGAAAAAGATATACTACCTACTACCTAAGGAGAAAATGACATGAGAAGCCAAGTGAAAAAATACATTTCTGTGTTTGAAAAGGACATTTTCTAATGATCAGAATGCATTACTAAATTAAAACCCTGCCTCCTGGTTCCTCATCTGGCTTAGGTTTGCTGTCTGTGAAACTGGTTTGAATTTTTAAAAAATAATTTGTTCATGTTATATCTACACAGAAGTGACTTTACTGTTTTTTTTAAAAAAATCCATGTTTTGGTGAGAAAGAAATCACTGAAGTTGTGAAATCAAGCAATGAAGTAGGAGATGCATAAAACACCCATCTCCCATTATGAACTGTCCTTGTGGCACACTCTTTAATTAGGTGATTCACAATCACTAGCTGAGATCCTGAGTTTGGTTGAAATAGTTGCAGGAAACAGAAGGGACCCAATCGTAGACAATTGTTTTTATTTGGCTTAATTCTCTGCAGAAGCAAAGACATTAATACTATGCACACAATGTTGGCCAATCCTAATATCAAGTTTTGCTTGCTGGTGGCAATTTTCAGCCTCTGTAACTTCCAAGAAAAATGAACACATGCCATGGAGATTACAGAAAGTGTCTCCCTCCCCCTAGGAATAACTGGCAAAATTGAAAGCCTGCAAATAACCGTGGACGCTTCTAACGTCTTTAAAATTATAATGCTTCAGACAACATCTTAGTGTTATCCGAAGCAGAGAACAAAACAAATTCAGATGAACACATAAGAAGTGGCAAAAAGGGAATCTATCTTGTTCCCCAGAAACTGCTGCCAGGAGCCTAAGTGACCCTTAGAAAGCTCGCCAAGACACTGGCAAGCTTTTCTGAAGTTCAAAACATCACCTACTTTTCATTCAGCAAATGCATCTACAAAAATATATACTTTCATGAGCAAGGGAGTACTGCTGGAGAAGGAAATCACTTTTATTTTATGTTCTTGAGGACTACTAACTTCATCTGGGAGAACTGATGAGTTCTTTCAAAGCATTATTTTTTAGATTCCCCAAGCAATCTTTTTCTACCCAGTAACCAACCCATTGCAGTCACCTTCACTGTTGTATCAGCTAGAGAGAGCATCAGCAACATTGGGAATTACAACAAAATCAGTGGTGGGATTCAAGGGGACTCACGGCAGGAATCCACACAAATCATGACACAGCTGCAGAGAACTTGCAGAAAGGCAGAGGGCTACTCTCATGCTCATTTCTCACACTTACACAAGAAGAGGGATTCACCCACCTGGTAAATTGCCGACTTTCCTCATGTACTTCCATTTCTGTGCTTTTAAATTCATTCAGTTCTTTCCGTATTGCTGCCTAATAAACAATAAATATATGCAACCGTGAGAAATATGAATTTTAAGGAAAATAGTCTGAAACAATGTGGCCCTACTCTTGCAGGTTCCTTACAGTTCCCATTTTCTTACTGTAATCCACAGCTCTCACACATTTCTGATCATCAACATGAATAACTTTTCAACTACAGCTGTTTGAAGCGTTCATCCCCCTACGAAGAAAAGTGAAGCATCAAGCACCAAAAGTAAACCAACAAACACCAAATCTATTGCAATGGGTGAACCAAGCCCCCATTGAAAAAGGGCACTTTTACAGACAAAAATGGGCAAGGGATTGGATTACCCTGACAATCACTTGCTGAGTAGGCAGACAGGAGGGGATTCTATCTCCAGGCACAGCCCCTGAGGAGCTGGTGAGTCACTCTGCCTGCACAGGCACTGTGCACACAGCAGGTGCCTTGTATCTCCCCTCTGGAGACAGGACTTCAGGAATGCAAGATGAGCTGCATTTTTTTCAAGTGGAATTAGTCACTTGTTTTGATTAATTCTATGTAAAATAACACTAATTATTTAGACATTTCAGGCTTGGGCTTTCAGTTGGCAGGTACTAAAGAACAGCAGAAATTCAGTATACTTTGTAAATGTCTTGTTGCTTATATTAAGAGACTGATATGTGATTTACTTCATCAAGTAATAAACGTAATTTCTGAAATATTCTAATACATACTACAAGGGGTTTTGTTTCTATTCCACACACCTTCCTACCGTCACTGTTAAAGGAAATGACAGTTTATTCTTACTCATTCTTTTCTTTCACCATTTAAAATAAAGACAGTATCATTTCATTAATCTCTAAAGAAATGTCATCCGGTGTGCATGCCTTTCAGTGCAGAACAGACAAGCAGCATGATAAAATTATAGCATCGCCAGACTGCAGACTTATAAAAGAGAAACTTCATTTTAAGCAGGGGTGGTCATGTTTAGCCACAATAGCATGCTTACACGAGGTTGCTGTAGAGCTAGGAAGGAGACAGTGATTTCTGTGCACCAAATCAGCAACAAAGACAGGAGAGCCCCAGCTCTGTGATATAGTTGCAGGACAATTTTCTGCTCCCACAGGAATTAGAAGAATGATTTCTCTGGGAAAAAAAGGACAAGGGAGTTTCCAGGCAGCCCCAACTCTGCCTTTCATTCAACAAACTTGAGGCTCACAGAATCAGCCTTGGGCACCTGCTAATAACAAAATGAATTGAGACTAAAAACTGCTACCCTGAAGTCGGTAGGAAACGCCATTGTTTTTCCTAGTGCAGTTTACCCTGGTTGGACCTCTGTCAAAGTGGACATGCTGGGTCCTCTAACTTCCCACAGACTATGGGAGGACTAGACAGGGTTCACCATCTCCCACAACCAACATTTACCAACACTTCTGACTACATTTTTAATGATTTCACCTTGACTTGATATGATTGTCAGATGAGCTGGCAATTTTTTAGTATCAATATTAAAATACAAGCTGAAATAACATCAGTGCTTCATCATCCTTAGCTAAAAGAGCATGGGTTCCTGCACATACCACTTTTTATGTCAAGTACATTTCACAGGACTTTCATGAAGTCCATAGGTCTTGATTCAGATCAAGTGCTTCAGGGGCATCCCTCTTAGCTACATAAATCCTACAGCTTTCCTTTTATTAAGTAGTATAGGAGGGAAATGGAAGAGCAATTTATGGTAATCTTTGATATGTTTTTTAAACAAGAATCACAGGACCATTTGTGTCATCCTTTGTAGCTGGGCAGCAGAGTAACATCAAATGTAGCATGCCAGGGGCAAACATCCCAAGAAGGTGCACTGCGTGCACATGGTCAGCTCCTGTACTGGCGCTTGTGGCCAAGAACCTTGAGGAGGATAGAGCAGTTTCTACCTTTTTTCACTCAAAATGAGAAGCAAAAGTAGCAGTGGTGCAGACTTCTGCCTGCAAACCCCTGCCTGAATTCCCACTGAATTCCCAGATCAGGGCCACCTTTGGTAAAGATTGATCTGGCCTGGCAAGGATTTAAAAATTAGAAAAAAGAATTAGAAATTCTGGCCTGAACTGTCATAATGGAGGTGGAAAATATGCTCTTAACAGGCACCTGTGTGGGTTTTCTTAGCTGCAAGCAGTAGATGCACACTAGTACCATGACAATCTTGCTGACTCCAGCAGGTGTCATTTGTGATGCTGGCATCAAGAGAATGTAAACCAGAGGAAAGCTCCCCTAAAGTGACAGCTGAAAGCATTTTCTTATAATCTACATTTGTCCCTTGCCTTGTCTGCAGGAGTTAACCTGGCCCAAGGCTTGTCAGCACGACGGTCGTAATCCGGAGATTCCGTGACCTCCACGTACTCATTAAATCGAAGGATTCTTCTTGCTTGAAGTTCAGCCACTGTAGGCCTCAGACTGAGCTGTAAGCGGGAGGCAGAAAATAGTATGCTTAATAAGATGAAATAAAATAAAAGAGGAGGGTATGATGTAATCTCAAGAGAACTTTAATGGTATTTCTAAATAGGGTCACTTTCAGGTGTCTAAAAAAAGGCACCATCCTGGGAGTGCTGCGCAGGAATGGGGAGGCAGCATAACCTGATTTCTTCAATTATAAAAATAGTCTTTGTCGGGCAGGTCACAGAGAATCATGACAGTTATCCCTGGAATATTAATTGTGACTTTGCAACTGTCACTGCATTTACCCCACTAGGCCATTTGCATTAATGATTATACAGTGTTAAAACTATAATACCGAAAATAAGCAAGATTTGGGAGTATCTGCCTTAAAAAACCCTGGTTTTGACTATCTAGGGGTCATAATGATGCCAAATTGTTTCAGTCACCTCAAACAATATTCACTTTAATTAACTAAGGACAATCATATTAAGGAAACTGTATTTTTGTGGAGAAGGGCAGACCAGGGATACTTACGAAAACTACCCCCCTCCTCTCCCAGAACAGATCCGTAACTGCTCCATTTCCAGGGACAATGAGCATGATCCCACTTGCAGAAGCTAAGACCACTGAGGTGGTTAGAAGAGCAGTGAAGGGATTTCATAAGGCTCACATTGTTTTGCTGCCCTCTCTGCTACTCTAGGGAAGAGTGGATCTACAGGTGTGGCTGCCCCTGATCATATGTGACAGGGGTGGTCACGCTAGATAGGAGACATGTCACTTATGTCCCCTGCTTACACACACAAATATGGCCAGACTTGGTATGCTTCTCCAGGTGTGGGGAGCTGTACGGGATGGAGTTTCCCCCAACATGGACTGGGTTTGTACTGCTTTTTAAGCAGATTTCAAATCTGGGAGAATGACTGATGGACATTTGCAGCAACGTCTATACATTGATTTTTAGATTCTCATAAAACAAAATTCCATGTACAAAAATACACAATACAGAAAAGCACATCATCACCTTTCTACTGAGTCTACGTTTTATTTCTTTTTTGGCTTCCTGTTCCTCTTCTTCATTCTTCTCTGTTTTCAGAAGAGATAAAAAGGAGTGAATATTTAAGTATTATAACTGCACATACTGTATTTCTCTTTGTTGAAAGCTTCACAACTCCAAGTCCTTGCTCATGTTTCCTCATATTTCTGGAAGGTGCCGCATGTGTTGTCTGCTTTTTTGGCTTTTGTATGCTCTCATTCTTTTCCCTATCCGCATTTCCCCTGATTCTGTAGACATCTCAAGTCAACTGTGGGTCATGAGCACAGCAAAGAGAAGGTGCCTGTCATTTCCTTTCTGTGTACCAGCAAGCAAGTACCCTAAAAGAGTTGCCTGATGTTTCAATTACTTATTCTGTCACTAAAAACACTGTTGCTTTTACTTCCAACATGCCACCTATTGATATTAGAGTAAGAGTGTAATTTATAAATGCCAAGCAAAAAGCTTGCTCTGAGTATTTGAATCATCCAAGTGTCTTCTGCTACAGGACATGAATCAATGACTTTTTTTCACTGTCATTTGTTAGTGCAAATTGGTTTTATTATTTTAATCTTTTTTCTGGTTTTATAATGGTGGCAATATGCACTGAAGACCTCTTGGTTAAAGGCCACTGGCTGGACCAAATGAACGAGTACAGCAGAAAACTACACATGCATTTTCTGAATGTAATTGGGCATGTGAATGAAACTATTTGCTTTTAACAAATTTTGTTCCAACCAAACTTGATTTCTTGAGTGCCAGTGAAAAGCGCACTTACAAAGACATGTTCATGTGGGCTCAGCATGCTTTTAAATTGATGTACAGTTTGAAGAACAGCATTTGCCTTTTCAGTCCACCTCTGATGGTTGTATACAAATTTTTGTGGCTGAAATATCTCACCTAGAGAAATCCAGAAAATTCTGAACCTGTTTTATTCATGGTTGGGGATTACAGTCTCTGCATTACAGTTCAAGGCAAACTATAAATTTAAAGGAATTGATTTGTTCTGGATACAGCCAACCAGTATGGATGAAAAAGGAGTTTAAAATCCTGGTATAGTTGTATTTTCCCTGTTTCCTACGGCCAGCCTGCTGTGTTAGTATGGCCACAGAGGAGTTTCTGTATAATGACTTACACACCGGAGGCAATGCTGCAACAGGACACCTCATGGTACTTGCAGATAGCCTTTGCTTACTCAAACACTTTCATGTAAGAAGAATATCAGGGAAAGGAGGAGACGACCAATTATAAAAATAAAAAAGAAGAAATATTCAGTAGGAAAAAGGCAATGCTTGCCCAAGACCAGCTCTGTGAGAAGACTCCAACACCAATGTCAGGTTTTCAAGAGCAAGGTGCAATCGCACAGGCTTGCTGCCAGGATTAGGTTGAATCTCATGCTGATGGTGACGTTAATGAGATACTGAAACGTGGATGTAATTTATGGTTTATTAATTGCTTTTCTCTTAAATGGATAAGAAATGGATAGCCTGTTTCCATAGAGAAACTGTAAATGGACTCAAACTGAAGAATGGAGAGTTGTAAGTTAATCTACATTTAAATTTTTTAAATTAATGTATAGATCAATAAATAAGCTGGGTGTATTTAAGGACTTATAACTTTAAAGGGTAACTCTTCTCATAATATTCTCACTGAAACAAATCAAAAGGTCTCTAGCTGTTTTAGGACAGATAAATCATCTGTAGGCATTTAAACACCCTGTCTTTGCAATCAATAGACACAGTAGCTGAGGTAATTAAACACAAACTATTACTTTGGAGTTCCATTCACCTGGGAATCATCTGACATAAAAAAATTTTGTCCCTCTATGAATGGAATTGCTTAAGCCCTACCTCAGACACTCTCCAGTAGCAGATATAGCAGGAAAAAACCCAACTGAATATACACATCACTCTACTCCCCTTTTCTTAATTTAGTTTGTAAAATATGCTGTGCATTATTCATATCCTGACATTTCTTTGCTATCTTATCCATGGTGTCTCCTAAGAAGCAGCAATAAGATGCTTCATTTAAGAAACAGGGGCTCATGCTGTTTAATGCATACCTTAAGGAAGAACTGCCAACAGCATGGCCACCTGAAATTTCACACCACAATTTCTCTGTGTTTTGGGGGAGAATAAAATACCTTAAAAAACTTGCTCTAGACATTTAGGAAGGTTGAAGGTTAGCTGCCTATCCCAAGCTGTGAAGCTACATCCCTGTGGGTAGCAGATGACTGTGCACCAGGATGGCTGGACGAGGGAAAATCCCCCAAAAAGGGCAATCATATTAGTGACTGGGCAGAGGGTCCAGGCACCTCTTGGAGCAGGCCATTGAGGAGGGCTGGCAGTCCATCTTTTGGAGGACAATACCAACAGGAGGCACCAGGAGCTTTCTTAAATCCTGGGCAAAGCAGGAGGGGATCAAACCCATGGGGAACAGATAGTCTTCTGCATGAGAGGTCAGGGGATAGGATGTGTTTTATACATTCAGGTTGGTTTACTTCCAGGAATAAAACTCAAGAGCTAAAGGAAATGGACTGAAATGTGGGAGCTGCTGCTAATACACCGAACCTGCTGTTTGGCACATGGGCCCCTGTCTCTGGCACTGACTTGTACTTAAAGCATCAATTTCCCACCTCCAGCCTGCTGGGCACAGGGATGCTACAGCTTGCTTTAAGCCTGGTGCTACAGAAACACTGCTTCGATACAAATTCCTATGAACAGTAAAAACTACAGTGTGCTTTTGGTCTTTTAAGGTAAAAGTTTTGAAAGTTGCAGTAGGGAATTAAGAAGATGTGTGGTGCTAAAAATAATGGGTCTGGTGCTCCTGGTTCCAGTAGGTGTTGTGGAAAATTCCAGCCAGAGGGCCAAGATTGGCTGCAGGTATGAACTGACTCACTTGGCCAAACATTAATGTACAGGTACACACTTATGACTGCTTTCCACCTTAAAAGCAGATCTAATCTGTGTGATGTGGAGAGAGAAAATACAAACACAGTGTTCTCAGCTGCGAGTCCCCTCCTCAGATGTCCTGCTGCTGCCCTGCTGGCAAAGGACCAGCCCAGCGAGCGCCCTTTGCTTGCAGAAGTCTCTGATTAGATCCCAGCAAAACTATGGCTTCCCTCCTTCCCTGCCTGCAGCTCCTCAGAGGTCAGACTGCGATTTTACTCCTAACTGAAACAATTTTGTTTAGCATCACTTATTGTGGCTGTCAAGTTAAATAATCCACCAGTCAAAGCCAAACAAGCAGCTTCCCTGGCATCTATAGATTATTGCTCCTACAACTTTGACCATATGAAATCTGGTCACCTTCTGTTCTGTGGGACATTCATTTTGTAGCAGAAGGGGAAAAAAGAAGAGGCAAATTGCACTGCCTGAGGACTGCTCCGTTCTTGACTAAAAAGTACTCCTGGACTATAAAATCGAACTTTCCATTGTGTCCCTATGGGATTAGCTATGTTTAGACTTCTCTGTGGGCTTGCTAAGGAAAGAGAAAGAAAAGACAAACAAAGCATTTGCTTCTTGCAGTGCTCTGAAATGCAAAAAGCAGTTTCTCTTTCCTGGTTTTACAAGCAAAGATAACCATTAATATTCCTTAACAAGTGTCAAGAGCTAAACCTCTACAAAACCATTACTGGCAGGCATGCAGGTGCACTGTACAAGAAGTTCACTGTCCCTTACAAATACAAGAAAAAAAATACAGTTATCTTAATCTGAAATTCCTGGAAGACAAAAAATTTTCTTTGCCATAATGCAATACTATAAATATGGCTGGTTCAAAGCCAGTACACAAGAAGCCTGCCTTTATAAAAAACACAGGGCTTTATGTATTCCTTCAAGTGGACTCTTGAGTTATCGGAACTTTGTTCTAGTGTGGGAAGTCTCAGAAGTCTGGATAGTTTTATCCAAACAGTTTTTATACAAATCCGCCTGCAATGTCCTGTGATCGTACTTGGAAACAGGATTTTCAGTAACTGGTTTATCTGGAAATATTATCAAAACAAAGCTTCTTGCAAAACAGACTTCCTCACTAACTGGAAATATGAAGAGAAAAAAATACGGATTTTTTTCTGAACCTCTTAGAAGATTAGGGCTGAAATTAATCTTGAAGTAAACATTTGGACCTTTACCACTTAATGTAACCTCAAAGTCCGATAAATATTACTCAAAACAATACATCCCCTTAGCTGCAGTTTACATACGTGCAATAATATAACTCCTTCTCCCCATCCACTGCTTAAAAAACAGAGGAAGGAAACTTTATGAAAGAAATCCCAACTTACTCACAAAAGCTGACTACACCAACAAAGGCATTTAAGACATGTAAACATTTTCAAATGATCCACAGGAAGGGACTGCAATAATTTTGATGCAAAGTACGAGCGCCTTAGGGCTTAGAGAGAACTTGCACCCTAAAAGGACTCTGAGTCAGACTGTCATCACAAACCCTGACTTGCTTTGGTTTTTACAGATCACTTTCAACTTGAAATATTTTAGATCTCAGTGATGAGCAAAAAGCAGTTTTGGATTCTCCATATGCTCGCCAGGGTCTCTGTGATTTTCTGTGATTTACAGTTCTGCTTCCCAGCCTTTATTTTTCACTCTCCCTGGCCTCTTTAAGATACCCCCCAGCAGCAGCAGGGGAGGATGGCAGGAGGCACTGAGTGCAAAGCCTGGGGCACTGCCAAAAGCTTAAAGTAAACAAGCTGAAACAGGAGAGGAAATCTATTAACTGCTTTCCAGTCTTGAGCTACTTATTGCAAAATCAGTGAATGGAATAAACAATGGCAAAACAGATTTAAAATATATTGCAGGTTCGCTGCTGGGTTCGTTATCTTGAGATAAGCAAGAGAGAAAGGGTAACAAGGAAGCCCAGCTCAGTGGCCATATCCTGGCCCACCAAAGATGTTTTGGAATTACCTTTCTCACACAGTACAGCATGAGCAGTTGGTCATATGTAAAAAAGGTTCTTATTTCAAATTTTATCTTTACTTATCTATGCAATCTATAGGTTCAGAAATCAGAGTTTTAGAAATTCTATTCACGTCACGTACTGGACAGGAGTCCCCTGATGCCTCTCCTGTGCAAGCATGAACTGCAGCTTCCCTTTTCACTAAGGCATGGCACTATTCGGCATTCGAGAGCTCGGGCAACAGGAGTTAGATTTTATTAGCATTTTATTATCAGAATGGTTGGCTGAAAGCAAATAATTGCCCTCTCCCTGATTTGCTGGCCTGAGCAAGTGACAGAGTCATCAATCCATGGATGCGGTCAGGTAATCAGCCCATTTTCTTTCCTTCCCTTCCCACTGGCATGCTACACACCTGGGATGACACCAGGGTTGCACAGATGAGCTCCAAATTTCTGAACAATTGCTGGAAATAACAGCATTATACCAAGCCTTTCATCAGGTGTGTGAAGTTCTCATGCCTTAAGAGTTTTTTGTTTGCTACTTGTCAGATTTTTGATTTATTGCTACGAAGTGCCTTTTCTTCATTTATTTCTTCTACTTAACCATCAAGTTCTAGCTATGTCTGCAAGATGAACACAGGGCTAGATGGAGCTGGGCACAGCAACAGTTACACTGTGTGTTGAGGTATAACATCTGTGCTATGGAAAGATTCATAAAAACAATGCCTGTTCTGGAGAGTTTGCCAGCCAAAGAACAAAAGCAACGTAAGTAAATGGCAGAATAGGTATAAAGAGTAAACATCCAATGTACTTCACTCCTCTGTGCTTGACTATTTGAATTACAGATTTTCTTCCAGCAGGGATATGAGGAAGGATTTAATCACTGGGAAGATGTTCAGTGAGAATCTCATGCAGGTTTCACTACAGAAGACATTTATGTCAGAAGTGAGTATGAAGGCCAGAATGCTGAAGTAGTTGGCATATACCTACTGACTTTCTGCTTTCTACACTTTGCCTTTTCTCTTTCTACTCCTCCTTCCAACCTCTGCCCTCACATCCCACCTTCACCTCCTACAGTTTTTCCCTCCTCCTCCTCATAAAAATGAGCTGTGAGGTTAACCAGCCTAGAACTACTTCTAAAGGGTATCCAAGTCATTCTTGGTCTTTGGGACCAGCTTCAAGAAGTAGGATTGTGACAAGCAAAATTTGGCACATATGAATATATTGCAATTTTCACAGCTACAATTACGGGTTAGTGTATAAATCAAGTGTTGACACAGTATTTTCTAGAACATAATTTCTCTCCAGTTATGGCTCTAATACTGGAGCAACAGTCGTGGGCTTCCATATGAACCCAACATATGCTCCCTTTGTCAGTAAATACGATATGAAACCTGAGTGAAATACTTACGTTTCAGGATATTTCTTTGCTCTAGCTCTTCAGTTGTGGGCCTCTGGCTAAGTCTCCTGTGAGAACAAAGTGACTGATTTAAAACCAGATCTAAATGACACATTAGAATTTTTAATACAGCTTAAAAGGTGTAATTTCCAGAAGTAATTTCCAGGCAATTACAATAACTGCTCATGTAACCAGAGTGGCCATTTGTTTTAAAAGACATAGTGTTGCCATTTGAACACATGAAAAACAGATACTTGAATAATATTACAGAAGTTGTACCAGCAAATTTTAAGTCCTTACAGGCATAATTTTATGAAAGAAGTCAGAAACCTTTTTTGTTCCCAAGCACCATCATTATAATCAGTTGTGCAATTGTTAGATTATTCTCAGATATTCTGAACGAATTTTGATATTTTTGATATTTTGAGGTCTTATAAAAGTTTTTTAAAAAAGTAAAACCAGCGAAATCCGTAAGTTGTTCATTCCTCACTAATTTGTATGTACAATACAACTGGGAGCTTTAACTGAAACTTAATTTTATTTAGTTATCTATATATAACAACTGCCATTACCAAAAACTGCGAACTGACATATTAAGTTTCTGATTTGTACCGGGAAGGACGTGGTTGATGTTGTCTCCGTGTTTACTAAACAAGTCCACTTGTTCACCTGAGAAGAATTTCAGCAGTAAAACTTATTTTGCAGATGTGTTCAAGACAGATGTCTCTCTGTCCAGCAACACTCACATGGTTCACTATGGACTATCTTCAGCCTCATGACACTCATCCAATTCAAATCACACTGGGACTTTCAGATGTGTCCCAGAGGACTGGAAGGTTTACCACAGGTTACCAGCCCCAGCTGTAGGAAATTCCAGGTGGGGCCTGACTCAACCCTGACTGAGCTGTGGGAACAGATTTTCCACCACACCTCCAAGCTGCCAGGTGCTGACCACCACGCCAGGAATTTTTAAGGAACTGGCATCAAACTTGGTTGTGATTGTGGGTATGAGCACAGCCCTGACACACACAGGTATTGTCTCCTGCCACCAAAGCAGTGCTGCGTGTGGGGCATTCCAGCTCTCCAGCAGAACCCACAAAGCAGATTCTGCAGTTCTGGCCCCCAAGGGAGGACTGACAAGCAGAATGTGATCACCGGAGCTGGGATTTATTCAGGAAAGTGGTGATAGCAACCACACATCTTTATTAGCAGAAGAAAAATGACCCTTGGGCTTTACACAGCAGATGCATCACTGTTAGAGTTAAGTATTGAAAGAGCTGCCTTGGCCAGACACCCCATGCACAGAGCAACTCGGCTCATCTTCTGGGTGCTGGTGCAGGGCTGCTCTGGGCTGGAGCAGTACCGACTGCACTACCCTACTGCATCTGGAAATCTCCAACAAACACAGGACGTCCTCCAAATCTGGACAGCATTCCTGAGCCAAACAGAAACAAGGACAGGTCTAGCAAAATACACACATGCTGTGGTCTATTCTCAGAGACTACGAGAGTGAAAAGAAACCTGAACATTATTTTTTAAAAGCCTGTAAAAGGCAAGTGAATTTTTTTAATGCAATGCTCTCAAGTCCAGACAGAGAAAGTAACATATATCCCATAGCAGTTTAACAGATTGAGAAAGACTCAGAGGTGGGCACAGTAAAACACTAAACACTGACTGGCAAAGTCAGCCTCCTTCAACTTCTTTTGCTGGAACCAGCACATGAATAATGAAGGAACTGGAGAGCCAGAGGAGGAGGAGGAGGGTCAGAAGGGACAAACATGCACAGGCATGCTCTGTGTGTCAGGAACTATGGCTTTGCCTGAGTATACAAGTGGAAGTTCTGATAATAAATTTGAGAAAGAACCTGAACCATGGCTTTGGTTATTGTGGACTCATTCTTACCCTCTTCCTCTTCTTTCCTTTTTAAACCAAAGTACTCAAAACCCCAAAAGCTCTCTCATTTTGTTTCTTGCAGGACAAAAACGTATTACTGACAGTTTAAAGTTTTGTGAGAAATAAAAACACCATTTTCCAGACAGTTGTACCACAGAGATCCTGCAGCGCATATTGGGCTGCATTTAAAACACAAACCCAGTGTTCTCAACTCTCTTCCTCCACCTCCACCCAGTGAAACCACATTTACCCTGCGACTGATACCTCACTAGCTTCGTTCCAATCTGATGTCTGATTTCCTGCCTCTCCTCTTCAGACGTGCGCTGTAAGATGTTTTTGTCTTCTAACTCTTTCTTGGACGGTCTGTTGCCAAGTTTGATAGCAAGAGTATCCCTACGACGAATTTTACTTGCCAGAGAGCCTGAGGAAAGGAGGAGTAGGGTAGATTCAGTTCATTGATGCTCAGGTTACAGACACAAACTCTGAGTAAGAACTTTAATACCTCCCCAAAGCAACCTTGTCCCCACATGCAGGAGAGGAATTTTAATTAACATCAAAAGAAAAAATTTAGCTCAGTTCAGGAAAATAAAAAGCTAAAAGGCTTGAAGGAAAAACTCACCAGCCAAATTGATACAAACATCACTTGTCATCTGTGAAGCGATAGGATAAAAATGACAAATCTAGACTAAAATGTCTTTGAAGTCTAATGCATTACAGGTTGGCTTATATATCTACTTAGTATATTTAGTAACCTGCTGCTCTTTTTCTTCAGCCTTAAATGGTTTAGTCTCATTCTATCACAATTTACCTCATTCTTACAATATTTTTATCAATCAATTACCACTTAGTTCTTTTATAGTGCTTTCCATCTCTAAGTTATTTGTAAATGAAAAACAAAAAATACAGCTTAGAAAAGTGCTCTGAGTGCTTGTAAAGTAACCTAGGCAGGAAACCCCAGACACTGAAGCAATCTGTTCTCCATAAAACTGACACAGTAGGGTCTTGCAGCCTGGTCAGCATTAGCTTCAGCCAGTGTGGAAGGAAGGGTTTTTTTCTCAGCCTTTATAGTAATTCCCTTGTGTCTTGACATTCTGACCAAGGTGGACTACATATGCCCTAGACCGGCAGATTTTCACTGTATGAAGCAGTTTGGGATGGCCACAGGATCCCAGCTCACTTCTCCTAAGACACCATGCTGCTGTGAGAATACATGAACTTTTGGTTTCTATCACTTTGGGGCGTATTCAAACCCAACACAGAACTGCAGAAGACTTCAGCATCTTGGGCTACCTGGCACTTCACCTTCTTCTGCCCCAGTGGCCAAGATGAAAAAAACCCATTTGTTTTCCCTCATCCCATTTTGGTACACCGGGCCTTGGTGTTCAGGCCTTCTTTGCTGAGCACAGCGAAGCAGCTCCTCCAGAAAAGCTGTGAGCAAGGCTCCCAAACCATGGCTTGATGCTGATTTCACACTGACATAAGGCCACCCTAGAGGAAGTAGAAGGAGGGCTGCCCTCCTTCTGCTCCTGACAGCCGGCTGCAGCCACCTTCTTTGCCCAAGGAAAGGAGCAGCCTTTGGGTGAGCTGGGTCAGGGAACCACCAATTCCATTGAAAATCAGCCCAACAACAGCTGCCACTGCAAAAATAAACATGAGCTCTAGCCTAAAGGAAGAACAACTGGGAGCAGGGATTAGGCAGAGTGGGGGCAGGACAACCCCTCCAGCATAGCAGGGCTTCTGCCCAATTAGGGTGATGATAGAGGCATGACCCCAGATGAAATTTCAAAGCTGTAAAACTTAGATGTAATCTCCTGTGATCTGCTCTCTCTGCTAAGGTTGCTCCAATGCTTAAAACATCCTGATCAAAGAGGAACAAGTGACTTTCAGACAGTGAAGCTGCTGACTGATGGGCTTCCTCTGTCATCCACCACACCTGTAACTCCCGCAAGGAACTCATGACATGGGCACGCCAAATCAATGGCTTGTGATGCCCTAACGTGGACACCTTGTTCCACCACACCCTCATGCCCTTCTGAATCTGTTCCTCCCACTTCTACTCTCATCCGTGCTGTGCTGGATCTGCTCTCATCCAGACACAGGCCCCAGCAGGTTTCTGATCATAATTGCTTGGGGGGAGCACGACACTCATTTCTCAGTAGTGACAAAATACTAAATCCCCTAAAACCATTCACTGCAGCCATTCCTCTCTTTACCTCACACTAGCATGGGTCAGGTGTGCTCACATAACGCAATCTGCGAAAGGTAGCCTGCAGTTTCTGGCCAGGGCACTTACTTTCAGGACTTGCATTCTCGTCATCATCATCATCATCATCATCTGTGTACAGGATCGGCCCATCCGAGTCCGAGTCACTGCCATGGCTCTCTCTGCTACTTTCACTCTCAGGAGCCGCAGCAGTATCAGAAGCCTCCTCCACTAGTTCAGAGAATGCCTGATCTGGAGCCTCCCCTTCTTGGTCTTCTTTGGTAGGCAAGCTGTTTATTCAAGAGCAGATAGGGTGTCACATTAATGCAAGCAGAACAGAACACAAATGAGAGGCAGATTGAATAAGCAAGTGTGAAAATAAAAGTTCTGTTAATCAAACTAATTCCTTTCTAAAAAACATACATATATAAAACATTTATAACATATGCAGATATGTGTATCTATGTATGTGTGCTAGGAAAAAGGATGCAAACAATCTGGAATGATGTGCTGAAAAGACTGCGTTAAGACAAATCCTAACTGTCTTTTATTTCTTGTGGCATGAGAGCGAGAGAGAAAACTTCATAAAGTTGTGGGTGAGAGGAGCAAGTTGGAGAGCAGATGGGAGTACAAAGTCTCCTGCTCTAGAAGCCTAACCCTATTTTATTGTAAATACAGTTTCACTGCAGTAGAGTTCCAAATGTTCATGCTCATTACTGATGAACATGGGGATCAGCAGCAGATTGCCCTTTGCCTGGGGAAAATTTTTATGTAAAGGAAGGATAGAGCTGGGAGAGATGCAGCACTGGAATGTAGAGCTGGCAACAGATGTACCAGCAAGAATTTAAAGGAAGGCCTCTAGGCTACCGGCATCTAGACAAAACACTATTGGATTTATATAAAAAATGCCGATTTTTGTGACAGGGAAAAGACAAATTAATAAGCCAGTTTCATTTTTCTGCCAAGTATTTTGCTTAAAAACGTAATTAAGACTTTTCTCTTGACCAGTTTTTACAATACCCAAGATTTAGACAAGCTACTAGGCAGTGACAGACCAAACACCTACTAATTGGAGTCTGAAACCCTAATTTTCAAGTGTTCAAGTAAATTCAATTATTGAATTGAGAACTTTAGCAATGAGATATTGAATGACATCTACAGAAAAAAAAATGAAAACTCCTTTATAATTGGCATCATTTCTTGTTTGCCTTTATGAGAGATAAATAAAAGCGTCATCACTGCGCTGAACTGCTGACCACAGTGTCAGCCACACAATAAAGTAAGAGACACATCATGAGCAAGGACCTTCTGGAAAAACACGCAGGTGAATGGATCAAAGGCACTGTGAAGGAACAAACTGTGCTGGGCTGCAACACAAACTGTTCCCAGTCAGCAGAAGAAACAGAAGAGATCCCCACATACCCACAGCGTCCCGTGCAAAGAACTGTGGCTTCCTCGGCTGTGGGCTTACCACTGCCCCGAGACAGCCATTGTGTCTTACCTTTCTGTGTCCTCTCCAGTGGCACCTGGAGCGCTGCCTGGGGCTCCACCGCTCAGACTCTCGTCTGTGCCACGCTCAGTCTGGAGAAGAGGCTTTGTGTCCGAGCCGGGGCTGCGTGGCCCTGCCACAGAGCCGTGGGACACATCCTGGGTACCTGAGGAGCCAGCAGGCTGACTGGCTGCAGCAGGAAAAGGAGGTGGGAGTGGAGGGGGAGGAGGGGCAGCACTGGGAGGAGGGGACACAACAAGCTTGCTCGACTGGTCTGTGTCCTCCATGTCAAAAATTACTATGGAAGGTTGCTCAGGCTTGGGTTTTTCTGCCTTTGCGTCCGAACTGTCGGCTGTCGCACCTGAGGAGGAAGAAGTAGCCCCATCTGGTGCTGTTCGTGGGGCTGACTGTTTCCCAGGCTTTTTCTTGCCCCTGGGAGTCCCTGATGTGCCCGATTTGCTGGAAGTCTCCTTAGAGGTTTTGGGATGAGATGATGTAGACGAAGGAGATGGTGATGAAGAAGACTTGGAGACTGGTGGTTTTTTTGCATGAGAGGAACCAGCTAAAACAAAAGAAAAGGCATTTTACAGTCTTGCAATGATACGATTTTTGCATCATTATTTTCTGCATGGACTGACTTGTACCGCTCTTTAAAAATGAAAAAAATACACCTGGTATGTCTACAGTCCTTCATGTAAATGCTTGAGATGAGCAAATATTGCAGTTCCAATTTCACCTTTGTGGTGGAGACACTGAAATGATGAATACTTGCCCAAGAACAGCAGAGAGGACCAACCTTACAAATGGGTAAGAGTTTGTTTTCAGCATTCTGCATTGGCCCATTACACCTTGCCTGGACATCATCTAGGAAGTCCACTACTAATTCCAAACATGCGTAGTGTTCCAGTTAAAAAAAAAAACCAAGCCAAAAACCTCCCTGGCAGAGCAAACTGCTTGACCTTTCCTTCTACATGAATTTTTGTTCTCATCACTGTGAAAACTCTGTGATTTTCCTTATACTTTTCAATGAACATCTGAGGACAATTATTGAGTATTAGTCAATTACCTTTCACAATCTTATTGCAACTGGTGGCCTCTTCCTTAATGACAAACCACAGAGGGACAGCCAAACAAAATGTACTTTCCAGTCCAGCTGGGTACGTCCATAAAAGACAGGCAGAAACCACTGCTGTCACTCTGTACAAATGACCCGCAGAAGGGAGGAGGCACTGAAGGCCTCCTGTATGTACTGGAGGTGTGTCTTACCAGTCACCAACATGGGCAGTCTTGAAAATGTAGGCAAACAAGGTCTTTTCGGTAGCTGTACAGCTGGGCAGTGATGCTGCCGTTTAACCCCATGATACTCACCATCCTGTGGCATATATGGATAATGCCCAAGTTCACTAGAGATTTCAGCTAGCCTGCACGCCCATGTGCATTCCAGCCACATTGCTGATTGCTGTGTTGACGCACCCATCGCCTGAGCTGGGACCTTCAGACTTCTGACTTTTATTTAAAAAGCAATAAAAATGACAACCATCTAATGGTTCAGTCCTTTTCATCAAAATGCATCCAACTCAAACACTTCGGATGGAGTAGAAACTCATTAACTTCCAGAGAACAAATGAAAGTTACACAGCAGCCTTCTGGCTAAGCGTACTGAGTAAAACAGAAAGCTGTAACAGAAATCTGCTGAAAGGCCTACTTTACTTATAAGCAGTTAAATAAAAACAAATCCCCAGCAGATTAGGAGAGAATCAAAGTGCAGATACTGACCACAGTAAGTTCACAATATAAAAACAGTTTTCACAGTGAGAATGTTCTCAGTCTCAAAGAAGATGGAAACTAATTCAAAAGACACATTTTACCATTCTCTTCTGTAGCTGAGTGTTATGGTTTGTAAACATTTAAAGTGCTGTGAAGCTTTCAGTACATCTGAAAAAATCCATAGAAACGTCAGGCAAATCACTGTTCCTCTCTGTGCTCCAAAGTGACTGTAAACGGCACTGTCCTGAATCTACTGATACTGCACTAGTCTTCCCATGTCAGGTACAAATCACTCCATTTACAAGCAAAACATAAAGGAGCAGAAAATTGGCACAGGCAGATAATTTCAGTAGAAATAGATGGTGATTCCAACCTGCGTATTATATAACAGAAACCTTACTGAGTAGGTGGATGGTAGAAAGAAAAGGCTCTGGTTCTGATCCACTTCAGTGCAGGCTGGAGGTCAACAGAGCCAGTTACACGCTTACACTTAAGAACAGCAGCATAATACAAATATATGGCCAGGCAACTGTGGCTGGGAAAATGTCAAAAGATGTTTCCACTGTAAAAATCCTTACAATTATTCTCAGAACCTTTCTGGACCTGCAATTAGATACAGAAATGTAAAAGATTTCTCCCCCAGAAAACCCCGCTGTGAATCCACATAGGTCAAAAGTGCTACTGTTGTTGTTTTTGACTGGGCTGGCTGACAAATTTCTGTCATGCCTATTTTCAGAAGAAGATTTGAATTTTGATTAAATTAAAAATGTAATGGCTGTTGTTTGCCTTTTGGCATACATCCATGCCTACATTCAAGTCCCATTCTCCCAGTTCCACTATTTCAGTATGGAAGTCTGCTGTGTTGCCCTCAGGAGAGCCATGGCTCCATTGTTACTCATATTCCTCTCCTCCTTCATGGGACTTGATCACTGGCTGCATCGTGTGTTCACTTTCATGGGGATCTGACAAACCTCTTGTACTAATACTGCTCCAAATCAGCTCTACTTATTAAGTACTGCTCCACTTTGAACAAACATAATGTATTTTTAATGCTGAAAGAAAATACCAGTAGAATAAGGGATGAATGGTTATATTTTACACCTCTATGGTCTCAAGCATTGCATGACATTTCATCAAGGCTAGTAGAATACAAATCTGGAACCTGAATGTATTTTAAAAAGTCAGATTCCTGACAGCTTGTTACCAAACACTGGTATAAACATTTCTTTATGTGATGGATTGTTTTATTTCTGAAAAGGTTATAAGGTTCCTTCACCTAGGAAGAGCTGAGTTTTCCAGCTGAATGTGAAATACAAGCAGCAAATTCTGGATTTTCAAAATGTTTATTCTTGTAGCTGTCTGATGTAGTAGGGACAGTTAATACCAAGTTAATGGATATTTTATGTCAAAGTTATTATAGTAACTCTAGAAGTCTTGCAATGTTTTCAAACAGTCCTCTTCTGTATGCTTCAAATACAAAATGTGCCAAAATGTACAAGCTGTGAAGAGGCATTACTTGCAGAGAAAACTGGAGGGGCTGGAGGGCTTTCAAACACAGAGATTGAAAACACAAGGCTTGTGTAAGTTTGCCAATACATATATGGAGCCCATTCATCAACCACTTGTGTTCAAATTATATCTGGATGTTTTAATTTTGGTTGTTGTCTACACTGCAACCATTCAAACTCAAGACCAGTCCCTTAAGAGCATCCACCTCCAGTCCTTAGTCTTGCATCACTTCTGAATTTTGGTTTAACAGTGTGGTGATAAACATGTGCTATGTGACTGATGATTGACATTTTCCATGTCCAATATGTACTTAGAATCACAGCACATAAGGGAATCCTGGTAATTTCTAATGGTCGTATTTTTTTTTTTTAACTAAACCAATTCCTATTCAACTGTCTTTTAAGATGTCTTCATGGTTTTATCCTTAACCTCTTTGTGATCTTGTAACATTGTCAAATTAATTGGAATAGTTGATATTTCCAGTAGAAAGTTACAGTAATACAGACGTAGTTTTACTTAGGTACAATTCATGCTTGGTTTCAGGAGTCACCTTCTTCCCTGCTGATTCTTGAGCAGTTCTCTGGGTCATTTTGTTGCCAACCCTCACAACCGAACTGGGAATTCAATGTGCTCGGTGTTGCAGGTAAGTTTGTTCAACAGTGAGGCATCTGTGTGCTGCCCGGGGCGTTTGGGCAGCAGCAGCAGAGCTCAGCAGAGGCTCTCTCCAAACACCCACGGCATTCTCTTTAAGCAACGCTGCTAGGTCCCGAGGCACGAGTTACCCTAGGAGCAAGCCAAGCACCCCCATGCACATGCACCCACCGCAACTGCGCTGCAGGGGCACTACTCACCAGCTTCCCGATTTGCACTGGCCCCTGTTGGCTTGGGCGGCGGGAGAGGAGGCTGCTTAGCAGGAGCCTTTCCCTTTTTTTTAGCGTGAGGTGCTTCGTTACCCTTATGGCTGGTGGTGGTGGAAGCAGCAATGGCATTTTTTGGTGGTAGCGGAGCTTTTTTAGGTTTAGGCTTAGGCTTAGGTAGTGGTGGAGCATGGGATGTCGGTATTTCTGGGCAGGGATCAGTGCTCTCTATGGATAAGAAAGTGAACAGAAGCCAACTGACACAGACATACAGCACGTAATTTCAACAGCAAGCCTCACAACAGTGACTACTCCTGCTGCTTGAGCTCTTGGGAATCAGGAGAGACTTCATCTTCTGCCTCTTAATGAAGTATTACCTCAGGAGAAAATTACTGTTCATCTCAATTCAAAACCTTCTCATGGAAAATATTTACCTGGAACTTCTCTCAGACACATCTGTTCTAGACCTTCAAGGATCAGCCTTTACATTCAGTATCCCAAACTAGAGTGCTGGCTTCAAACTAAACAAGGGAATCCTATTTACTTCTCTAACAAATCTCCCACCCACCCCAAGATCAATAGGCTAAAAACTCAGATTCATGTGAATCTGAATCTGAACAGAGCCATTCTCTCAGCCACGGGCTCAAACACGGCTACACAGCTGAAATTTTCCCTTGAAGCAACCCATTCTTCTAAGCTGCACATTGCTTGCTCTTAGCAGCTTTATTTTGGGTAACTTCCTCAGGGTATTTCTACTCTTCAGAAACAAATGAAGCTATATAAGATAGGATATAATTTGGCATGGAAATTCTCTTCCCTCCTGCAAGTTCTCTAGGTATTTTTACACAAGAGCACTTTCAAGAGTCAGGAGTTCATTAGTCAGCAGGAATTTGGGCTTTATCCACATTGTGCTGTGCAGTAAGAATGGCTCTGTAGAGTGGAAAAGGTAGCACTGAGGACCCAATATCCACAATCTACATCTCACGAGACTTGACTTTGGACTGTTTTCAGGCTAGTTCTGTAGATTGCATGACCAGTGGTGGTGTGAGTACAAGTTCCTGAGTGCATCTTTTGGCTTAGTTTCATGCAAAAGAAACCTGGTTTGTGTGTAGCCTGCAAACCAAAGAAGGGTAAGTGGGGATGACCAGGAAATCAATTTCAAAAGGGCATGCCTAATGCCAGCTGTAATGTTAATGTAGGTGAGCCATTTACAGTCAACATACAATTTTACAACATAATCAGTACTGTTGTAAAACTTCGTGTTCCCAGGTGGGAAGAGCTAAAGCTCCCAGATGGGAATCTTCATCTATTCAATTACACCAATTCTGTGCCCATTTGGTCTCAAGATAGCCTTCCCAAACCTTTCTGAAAAAGGGTATTATAGAAGCAAGAGCTTTCCATCAGAATCATATAGGTTTCGTTTGCATGTTACTAAAAACTATGACTGGGGAAGAAAGAAGACAAACAAATACTGCAAATACAGTCTCTTATATCACTCAAGAGAAAACCACTTCATTTCTTGCAGGACGCTCCTCTTAGAGCCTCACGCTTAACTCACATTAAATGGACATTCTCATCTCTCTCCCATGTAAAAGATTCCCAAGAGATAAGCAACACATTTTAACCGTAAGATTAGTAGATGAAAAACAAATATTGTGTTAGACAACAAAGACATTCTTCCTCTCAGAAACAAAGCCTTTCCAACTTCTAGCTTAAGGCTTGTTAACACAAACCTAATGCATCACCTGCAGTTATTAAAAGCAACATGCACACACGTGTCTCTTCATGAACAGAAGGAATTAACATCAACTGCCCAGTGTCTTCCTCCTTTATTTCCAGCCTATTAAAGTCTATTATGCTTTTGCTTAAGCTTTGAAAGAACCATCTCATAAAAACCTTTTACACTTTTCAAACAGATTCTTTTGAGCACAGATTCTTGTACTGTCTGTTTTCCATGGAAAGACTTTGGATGGAAAAAGAAACAGGACTATTTGTTACATATTGACCTCCTCTTTTACAGCAAAAATATCTCCCTGTGAAATTCTACCGACCTTCATTCAAAGCTGAAATGCTGACACAATTCTGAAAAAGCAGGACATTTTAAAGTTTGAAGACCATTAATAACAAACATGGCAGGAGAAGATATGATTTTGTATTTTGAAGATCCTGAATACATGATGATCAGAAATAATTATAAGTGTAAACAATTCTTTGTGATACATTTTAATTTAAGATCTATAATGCTAAAAGTTTATTTACTAATATGAAAAAAATTAAAACTTGTTTACTTATACACCATTACTGTGTTTTATTTCCAGTCATTAGTAGAGAAAATGTTAAATACAGAGCAGATAACCTAGAAAAAGCAATACACCATTCACCATATTCTAAAGTCTACAATCAAGCCACCCTAAAATATGCAAGTGATTAAATAAAGTGTATCAGAATTTATCTTCTGAATCAGGAAAAAAGGTACAAAATAGAACAAAATATAAAGCTAAAGGTTTATTTAGTTGCAAATAAACACATCCTAGTGACAATCAAATGCTAATTTTCGATTTTTCTTTAGACAAATAACTAAAAGCTATAAATAAAAACCAAAATTGGAGCAGTTCATTCACATCAAAATTCTTGCCTGCAGACTTCAATTGTGATTAAAATTGGCAATTAATACAGCATTTATTTTAAGAGAAATGCCTTGCTATCACTGGGATCCTATCTTTGTCTAAGACAGCTCTTTTCATACTGTTCTGTCCCTCATACCAAAGACTGGCAGACTCCTGCACAGCTGCACCCTACTTGCTCAGATTAGCTACACCTCTCATCCAGTCTTGATTGCCCCTTGATTATGTCCACGCCCTTTCCTTGGCCTTTACCCGTGAACCTTCTTTTTACTCACAGCCAGGAGGAAACCTGTGGTGAAGATTATTGCCTTTGACCATATCGTTCCTCCTGGCATCTTAGTAGTTTTGTTGCTTTTATCTTTGTTAGCTTCATTTTTTTATCTCTCTGTCGCTCTGATTTTGCCCAAAGTATGGTTTCTCATTTACCTGAGGTAGAGATTTCCAGTTCCTACCTGGCCAGTCCATTACATCAGCTTTTGACAGTGACAAGCCAGGTTTTGAAGCAGATGCTTTTCATTGCTTTTCCTCTGTTGACCCTCAGGTTTTGTGAACGTTCACTGACTGTCCTCCCTCAAACTCCCCTCTGCTGTGATGGCAAAGCTGACAGTGTTTAGGCTGCCAGTGTTGTGCTTGTTCTCCTGGTCTGGTTTCCTCTTGTTTTCCAGTGCCTTATCATAGTGTCCTTTCTTTTACTGCAAGTCATTGGAAAATTCTGGTGGTTTTCTGCATCTATGTAAGATGCTATAATAAATGTCTGGTATATACAGTAATGCTGCAGCAATACAAATAACTAATAACTGCAACAGTGGCTTGATCTTGAGCAGTGACAGGGATGGTCTGATGTCTGTAAATGGCTACAGATATAATTACGTTGTAATTGTACCTCCCTAACATGATTCTGCTTCAACATGGACCCTTGGTCTTCATGCCTGCTCTTTCTTTTGCCAAAACAAAGAGGAATCTGAATCAGCTCAGACCCATCTATTTGTTCAAACCAATCCCCCAGGTACCTCAGTACCAGCTGCAACACATTTTTATTGCTGTTGTTTTTCTTAATTTAGACATCTGTTCATCAAGAACTGACCTTTGTTAAAAGGTCTCCAAAACACATCAGATACAAATATTTTTTATCCACTGCTGCCTTGATGGAAATATCTGCTGTAAAAGCAATTTGCCTATAAATTACTTCTTTAATGGGAAGCAAATCTTGGTATCTCATTAAGCATTTGGATCAATAATATGTTTATGTTTAGAATAAATTTTCCAAAGGCCAGATTTGAAAGCTTACTTTCAAATCAGATTTTCTTGTTCCCAGAAATTGTGACTGGGGCCAGACTCTTAACTAAGCTCTATTCTCATGTAGAGACCTAAATGATGGTCAGGGTTACAAAGTACTCAGTATACAACAGCTCTTGTGGGAACTCACCTAGTCTGAAAGACTTTCAGAGAGATGCCAGTGTACCACATGCACTAGAAAATTAGATTAATTATTTTGCAAACTAGAAGTGGGACCTTTTGCAAACTCTGGACCAAATGGACCTATGAAAATCCTGGGCATACTTTCAGAAGCTAGGTTGTAAAACACAAGAATTTTTTTCCTTTTGTGAACTTCTAAGGAACAGAAGGCCAGAGCTTTTCTACCTGAGGACTTTGTCTTACAGCACTGGTATTTTTGTTTGTACAGCTAGAGCAGTGTCATGGAGCTACCTCACAAAAACCCAGCTGTGCTGCAGCACAAATATATGATTTCCATCAACTGCAAAGCACCCTCCTCCCAGAAGATGAACACAACTCAGTGGAGCAGCACTATGTAAAATGGAAGTTGGAAGTAACATATTTTTGTTGTCTTATGCAGGATGACTCCCTGAAAAATGAAACTCTTACGGAGTTTTGCAGATCATGAGTTTTCAGACTATGCAGAGAGATGTGTTTTGATTAATCAAAATCCAGGAAGCTGTCAGTCAGGAACATGGGGCACAGGACAAAACAAGGTGTCTTTCGTCACTTTTTTGGACTCACTGATTGCGCTGATGCAGGTGGTCATCTCAGACAAATCCTTTCATAAACTTCAGATTTAACCAGCTCCATTTTTTGTTCCTGCTATTACTAGTAAAATTCTGTTCAAGAAAAGACCCATTCTAATTGTTAGAAAGCTTCCTTTAATTTCCACTCTAATTGTGTTTCAAGCCCCTGTTTATTCCTTTCTACTTGTGCCAGTATTGTCCTTTAGCCATGCTCTCTCCTGGCTATACACCAACTTGTATATTCATCAAACGCACTCGCGCTCTCTCGGGCTCCGTTTTGCTAGACTGAACCAGGACAGCTGTCTCAATGCTGTTTGCAGCTCTCTCTGCAGTTTTGAATTCATCTTTCTTGAAGACGGATAAGCAGATCGGCATGTCTGCAAACTTCTAGATCTTACCGACTGTAATTTCAACTGCACCATGTGCAAGAGCTCTTGTAACAGAGACAGTGTAGAGAACAGAGGAGGGGAGAAAGACACAGGTGTAATATCTCACCTAAAGCAATCACGTTCAGGTATTTTGTGCTAGTTTCAAAACAAAAAAGGGGAAAAACCCAACTGACTATCATTTTACATTGTTAACTGCACAATCTTTGTGTGACAAGTCATCTGCAGAAAAAAAGAGAGAATGCCTAAAACATATTCACTGTCAGCTGATCTATGAGAATCTTGGAAGTGAAGGCATGTAAGCTTCTACATTCTCTTATATTTTCTGTAAAGATATGCTCAAATAATTGGACAGCGAGTTTATTAAAATAATGTACACAATCTTAATTCTGGAGCCACATTAGGATGTCTTTCCTATAAAAGAAAAAACCAAAACAAACCAGCTTTACAAGTCAGGAGCTTTCTTCAGACGTCCAAGTTTTGTGGGTGAAAGCCCGTGCCTCTCTCGTCACCCTACCAGCATGAGCCAGCCCTGCTGACTTAGCGGACAGGCTCTGGCCAAATAACAGCTTTATCTAGAGTAGCTTTCCTTTTAAGAAGACTTGCCATTCAGCCTCATTTACATAGTTCAGGTGAGGAATCCAAGATGTACTATTCTTAGAAAAACTGGTTTTAGCCAGCAAATAACTCAGCTGGAGTGAGAGATTCCTAGGGAGTCAGGCAAAAAAGCCCACAACCTTTTATGTATGCTGCTCATGTCAATGTTGTACAGAGCTCAGGAGTGCAGGAAGCCAGCTAGGCACACAGAGGGACAAAAGTCTGCCTCATTTCTCACAGCGACTGGTGTGCAGGTTCAGTCTTCTCAGACAAAGCAGACTCTTGTCTGAGACCATGGAAGATGAGGGTTACTACCTTATATTCAAGCAGGTTTTGTTCTGCTTTGGGGAAATAAAGGAAAGACCCCTGAGAAAAGGAACTTAGAAAATTTGACTCTGAAGAACATTCCCCAGTAGACAAACTAAAGCATTAGAGAGCAATGATGCATAAGAGCAGAGCTGGTGCCTTCAACCTTGTTTTCTTTGGTTACCCATAAAAAAAAGAAGAGATTAAATTTAATGGCAGATTTTAGGAGAGCAGACAAAATATAGAGGAAAGAACCTGTAAACCCAACCTGTAAACCCTAAGACCTGGAACCTTTGCCAGCTCTCATATGAGAGTTAGCCCGTAGGGAAAAAAATATGCATATGTAGCCCAGTAATTCATTCGGAAACAGGACTAAAAATTGTTTCCTTCACTCATGAGGAAATCTGGGAGGATCAATCTCCTATAAATGGCCCAGTAACATTCCAGAAGCTTATGCTCCATATCACCCACAGCACCTGTAACAGAGCTCTGACTTTCTGCAATGCAATTATTTATCAAAGCAGCATCTAACACACCTGAGTGATGGTATGCAAAACAAAACTTCTTACTATTTTTTTCCAGGCAGTATCTTGCTGATGGTTACTGAGCCTTTCACTTCTTCAAGCCCAAGCTAACTGTGAAATGTGGAACCATCTGCCAGAATCATTGAAAGATTTAGCTTACTATGCCAAAAATGTTTACTAACTGAACGCAGATACAAATTCTGAGAACTCCTGGGATCCCGTTTGTGATGCTCATACCCCACCTGGAAGCTGGAGCTCTGGGCACTGCTGGGGATACTGCAGACCAGTGCCATGGCTCAGGATCCCATGCACAGTGGTAGAATTCAGTCTGCTGCCCAGACAGCCAGGGTGTTCTTTGATATTGCTGCCTGACTACTTGCTGCTCTGTACCCCTTCCTTGCAAAGCTCACAGAAAACAGCTGTAGTTTAGCTCTTTATTTTCTGCAAAAGATGCTAGTGACTTTCCTTAGTCAAAACAAAAGAATTCAGAAGTCAACCCAGTACAAACACAACATGAATAAACGATCTCAGAAAAAGATTTCTCAACAACAAAGCTTTATCTATCAATTACCTACTTTATGTAAAACTGTCACTCATTTCTTATCATACTGCCATAAAGGAGAAATTTTCTTTTAAACACCCTGCTTGTATGACTGTCATCATTACTACAAATAGTAACAGTTACAGTATTAAATTGCCAAAGAGAATTTTGCACCAAACACAAAAGACACCTCTGAGCAGACAGGCAGCAGATGGGTACACAGCTTATGGAACTACCTGGTAGCAAGGGGAACAGCTTTCAGGGGTTGTATTCTTCACTTGCTTCTGCTTTACTCATTTTTATATGAACGACAGAGCCTATTGTTTGCCCTGCTGATACTGTATTTCCACAACTTATGTTGAAAAAGCTTTTCTCCTTTAACTTCTTTTAACTCCTAACATATTCCACATTTTACAACATGTTGCTGCCAACTCTCACCATATTATCACAACGTGCCTGTATCACCTGTTCTTTGTAAGCTTCTGGCTCCACCAGACACCATATTTATATGAGAAGGCCATTTTCAAGACCCAGTTGAACAAGAGGGCACATAAAGACCACCATCATTTTGTAAGAACATTTTAAAATAACCTCATAACTTTAACAGGGCTGAGATGCATTTTTGGAACACTTTGATTCAGCAGGAGCTGGAACTGCAGCACACCATGCTACTAAGCAGCAGGAATTAGAATCCTGTCTTTGGGTCTTATAAATATGGAAAGGGTATATATCTTCCTTTGAGATTTACACCTAAGAGTTTGTGACTTTAGAAGTGTCACATTAGTCTCACTAAAGATGAACTCCCTGCAGCCATTACTGTTGATTGTCAGCTAGTATTCAATTCACCTCAGTTCTCATGATGGAGGGCTGTCATCTGAAGCACCAGCACGTTTTATGGCCTTAGCAGAAAACAGTGAGCTAAGTATTCCTGCTTCAGCTCTGATTTTGATGCTCTGTGAGCATTAGCAAACATCCACTCTGCAGCTGTTAATGCCTCATTCTGCCAGTGGGTGTGGGTGCAATGCAAACCTATTGCATCTGCCATAAAAAAGTCACCCAGGATGAATCTGTCAGGTGAGACCCATCTGTGAGATGCTGTGGGCCTTACTCTTCCACTGAGTTCAGCAGGCTGGCTCACCTTCTTGCTCAGTGTGCTAGAAATAAAGAATGACTGAAGCATATTCACAATGACTGAGGGTGGCTTGTACTGGGTTTACACAGTTAACGCTGTTTCTGATGTGTGGAATTATCTTTAACACCTTTGTGGGGAGAATATTCTCTGCAATAAATCTATCTCATTCTGTTTCAAGGGACTCAAGATGTTTCCTCACAGAAGAACTTCCTGTTTAGATGCAGGAAGAAAGTATACTTGAAGGGTTTTGCCTCTTCTGGATGCTCATATTGAGATTCTATCAAGCCTACAATACCATTTTGCTCATTTTTTGTTTTCCTTCTCCTTCCTCCATATATTCTTAATTTTCTGGGAGGGACTGGAGTGACAGCTACACTTTCTTTTGTACCGAGTTACAGCAATCACTTTTAATTCTTCCCTATAAGGTCAGAACAATATATAGGGAGTGCAGAGTCTAATAAGGTATTTGAAATAGATATTGAACTTTTCCTGCTTCACTGGAGTTCTACATTCTACAAAGTCAGCTAGAGGGGATTTCAACATGGTTGGAAATGTGTATTTCTAAAATAAACTGTACCTTAGGAAAACTTCCAAGTCTTGACAGTTCTGAAATGCTGTATTTAGTGATGCACAAAATGAAAGTTAAACTGAACCATTTAAAAGGAGTTTTCCATGGCTTTTATAACTCTTTTCCCCTGACCCAATACACATCTGGTTCTAGTTGGCACCAAAAGATAGATGTATTTAAATGTCATGACAAAGGCTAATCTTGTATTTCTGCCTTGTTGGGAGACAGGAAGTACTAGAAATCTCGTAAGATTCTCCTTGGATATCTAGCCACTTTTTTCATAGTCAAGTGATTTACGTAGGTCAGAGGAGAATTCAAATTTTTGTGTCAGCTGAACTGACCCTCTTAACCTCCAGAGGCTCATTCATCACTAGGTAGAGTTTAATAGAAAACATTGGAAAACATTGGAAAGGCTGTTCAGTCCTGACTCCATGGCGTCAGCCAGCCATGAAGGTCTTGATCTTTTGTATCTTCGCTCTTTCTGCTAGGAAAATCCAATAAATGAAATAGTATTTAAGAACACTTTTAGACAGGGAAGAGAAGTGGTGCATTATTCAAGATGGTAGAGAAAAAAAAACAAAGTCGGTTCAAACCCTGTGATTCCACACTAATCTTCACACTTCCTTTAGGAGTCAAACTCTTGTTACCTAAATGGATCGGGGTAAAGGTAACAAAATTAACATGGACCTTGGGACTACAAAATATTTAGCAGTATTTACTACAATTCTTCTATAGAAACCCCGATAGTTATAAAGTGCATTTTCCATAAATAGCCTGGTTTCTGTTTGCAATACTTATATAGCCCTATATATGATATACAGTGAATGTTTCTGAAGAGTTGAACTGCAAGTGTTTAAGATTCCATGAAAACCAATTGGAATGAGTTGCTGAAGTTACTTTCAAAATGACAGATGGTTTTCAAGTGACTTAAACACTTTTGAACATTCAACCCACGAGCCACTTCTACAATGACACTGCAAGGTGATGCATATGCACTTATGTGATGCATATGTTCTTTCGTAAGAGGAAAACCTGACGCCAAAGCTTGCCCATGGCTACAAGGCTCACAGTGAATTTAGAAACTGACCCTCCCTGCACACATTGCCACACTCAGACCATGCTTCTGTTTATGACCTTACAATACGCACAGGAAAAGGCATGCACGAGTGACAGAATACTGGTGTTTCACATTTCTTATCTTCTCACAGGTTCTGCGGGGACCCTCGTGGCAGTACAGAACTCACAGCATGCATAGGTGCTAGTGGAAGAACATGTTTAGATTCAAGGTAGACAAAAAACAATCTGTGAAGAATACACTCGTTTACCTTTCTGATCTTCTTTTTTTCCTTCTGATGCTGATGCTTTCTCTGATAAAGTGCCATTATTTCCACTAGCTTTTACCACATTTTCTTCCTGTATGGTTTCCTCACCAATGGCTACAGTGTGTCCATTTGAAGTTTCAAAATTTACAGTTACATCACCATCTGAAATGAATATTAAAAAGTTACTGCCAAGTTTAACTACTTAGCACCTACTTACAACACACAGCATCCCTCTGCTTTCAGGTTTCTGTGGAAGAAAAGCAGAAAGACTTACTGAAACGTGAAACATCAGGCTGCAGATCTGCTCTGGAAAGTAACTCTGTAAATAAACTCTATTGGCTTTCACTTTCTTTGGGTGGACACTGCTGTGGCAGTGGGCTTGGAAGTCCATGTTGGTTTCCAGGTACAGCTTCATGTCTGTTCATGAGCATCCTGTTGTCTTATCCCTGCATCTTGGTTTACACAGCAAAGAAATGTGTGCGTGGAGCACAACAAAGCCACATTGTGTTCCAACATATCCCAAAAATGGGCAACAAGGGGGGCAGAGTTGCAGGACTCCTGTGGTGCACTCCCAGTAGGTAAATTCAGACAGAAGTTCTCAGAATGTATGTGCCCATTTAATTAATAAAAATAGGTCACAAAGACATTATCCAGTCTTAAGAACCGAGGTGAAGTCTTCCTGTATCACATATCATTCAATTCTGGAAGTCAAATTCTTTCTCAGCTCTGATGATACTTTACTCATTTACCTAGACTATCTCACTTTAAAGGGTTTTTTAATCCTGAAAAAAGCTTCTCTTCCCTATTTGTCTCTATAGTCCTGAAAAGTGTTACTCTTGCTGGCTTACAGCTTTCTCTGTTCCATGCATTTTAAAGTTGATGCTGATTTTCTTCTCTGGTAATTTCTTTCTGCAGGATTCTCTTGCTGTCAATCCAAAAAATAAGCAAATCTACATGGCATCTCTTTTGATTTCTCCCATTGATTCTTCACTAACTGGCAATTCCACTTCTCTTCCTTGGTTTGTGCTATCAGACCTGGATGTTTGGCACTTCCCTGGTTTCAACACAATTATATGCAGCCACTGTCCTACCCTTGGGTGCTCCCACTAAGGTGATTGTTTCATTGTCTTCCACACACTAACATCAACTTGATTTGTAAAAAATGCGTTCTGCCCTCCTAAGCTTGTCTAGTTTACTACAGCTGACACTTCCACTTACCTTCCTGCAACATTCAGTTTCTCCAGCTTCTCTCTTCGGGAGGTTCTGAAATCCTCTTTGTCCTCTCCGCCTCCACATGTGACACTGCCACCTCCTATTCATGTCTTGCTTCTGCAAACACTTCCTGCCTCCAAGTGGCACCTGCCACTTTCCACTTCATTGTTCTTCACCCCGTGTGAAACACTGTCACTTCTTCACATTCCTTACCTCTCACATTTCAAAACTCCGTGTAATTTCCTCTTTTAGCTTTCATCTCCATAGCTTCTAACTACCTGCACAGTCCTCAGCTTTCCTACCGCTCCATTTTTAGCACCTTCAAACTCATTCTTTCAAAATGTCCTTAAAATTTACAATTTTCATAAAAAATGAAGCACAATGTGATGAAGGTAACTCACACCAGATTGATACGGGAGGAAGAAGAGAAAATCATTCATGTTTATATCCTTTTCTCACTTTGCTCAATCCCTGTAAGGAATCCAAAATCCCATCCCCTCTTAAGGATGGAAGAGAGGGTCAAGGACACTAATGACCAAAATATTCATACTTTTATCATAAATGATAATATTTATGTTCAGACTGTAAGGAACCTGAGAAGTTAACACATTTCATTAACTGTCCCAACTGTAAATGCAATTTACAGCCTTCAAAGGACAAGATCACACAGGTCCCCAGTAAAGCACATGGCAAAACCCACAACGAAATCACAGGTGGACAAACCCGAGGTATGGAGAGTTTACATATCTTGTTTTAAGACAAAGACAGTGGCAGACACAAGTGCAGAAGCCAGCTGTGCTGAATGTCAGTCTGATAATTAGCCAAACTCTGTACGAAGTGATGTCACACATCAACAAACAAGCCCTTCACTTCTAAATATCTGTGTGTATGATACAAATCATACACACTGATACTTTCCTGATTCTTCAGATCAGACAGAAAACCACAATTTCTAGGAGAAAATTATTTTTGGAAAACGCGGAGTTCTTAGACTCCTTGATAAAATGACAAATGGTTTGATTTTAAGCTACAGAAAATTGTTTTACTTGCTTGACTTTTATTTGATATAGATTTATAGAAGATTAAGAATATTAGAGAGAATACCACTAGAAACATAATCGCATGTAACACAGAGGCATTAACCTTGGCTTACTCATGCTTCTCCAAATGCAAATTCTGGCTAATGCCGCTTACTAAACCTTCCACCATTTTGAAACAATTGATTTTTTCCCCACAGTTTTATGCTGGTGCCATTTGTGATTGCGGCCTGTGTGATAGTGGTGGGATCCATACGATCCCAGCACTGGTACTTTTTGATACCTGAAAGGTATTATATTGATTTTTGGGTTCCAAAGCCCCTAATTTGTCAGCCAACATTTCTCATTTATACTCTAGTGGCTTTAGACCAGCAGAAATTGACTCAAAAATAGATTTATCACTAATTCAAAAAAATTCTGGAAAACAACAGGTAGGAACCACAGAAGTCAAATTATTTACAGGGAGCATTAAACTACTTCAAGATATGACCAGAAGGCAGTTGGGGCACCTACGACAGAAGCAGTTACAGAGCACAAATCTCTTGACTCAACTCCAGTTGTCAGCTAGCCCAAATTACCTTTTACACTTCTCAGTTTGTCTGCTCATACTTATTTATACTACACGGAAACAATGCAACAGTGGCTTTATCATACATGTTTAGTGCTTAGTAGCTAAATTCTAGTTAATGTGTTATCACCTTGCTCAGGCATTTCCTTCAGCACTCCCCTTCTTATCAGCTCCTCTCTGCTTTGTCTTGTCGAAATCTTCCTTTCCAACACTAAAGAAAAAGCACAGTTAAGAATAGATTTATTCTCGTACTGCTGATGCTTGTGAAAAAAAGGTAGAGAATGATTTTTAGAGAGAGAAATCTTGTTTCCTCTGATTCTGCAGGAGAAGTGGTAAGGGTTTTCATGGACAGTCTCTGAAAACATTGTCCCACAATTTCAGGCGCAGAAAGTGGGGACTCATATGATCCAATATCTTCAGCTGAGCAAGTCTCCTTGAGGCTTCTTTTATGGTCAGAGGGAAAAGGTACTTTCAGGGTGAAACTGAACCCATCCTAGCATAGGCATTTAACATGTAAAAGTACCTCTTTCCCACTGACTAGACAGACTAGCTCAGCTGGAGATACCTCCACCTGCTTTGTAGAAGTTTTCAGTAGGAAGAGACGAATCCTGCTCAGAGCAAGCAACTCAGAGTAGGCGTTGTGACATGCAAACTGTTTAAAGGAAAAAAACAAAAAAACAAAAACAACCTTTAACAGAAGCCAGAAAGTTGTGTTCTAAAAGGAAGTAACATCCTCATCAATCGATGCTGGTTTGGCTTTCATGGAAAAAAATGCGGCATCCTGTTTTTAAGTAAAAAAACCCCACCATACACAAAACCCCCAAGACTGTGATATGAAGCATTCTAGTAATTGTATTTATTTCCCATGGGAAAAATGCTGAATAGTTTTATAGGGAAAAGCATTTACAGATGTCAAAATAGAATACCTCCACACTGCATCCCATCCCCAAACGAATGCAATGATCTGGGAGATTATTGTAATGATCCATAGGACCACTGTGCATAGTCCACAGAATGTGAGCATCACTTGTAAAATCCAATCTCCACTGTTAGGAAAAGGTAGTCTTCCATCCTGATTCTGTTTACACACAGGCATCAAAATCCATGTGATGCTTAGACCTCAAGATGAGGGCTTGTGGTAAAGCTTCAGCTGTGCTGGATGTCATCCTATTAATGCTTTGGGATAGAGCTATTTATCTCATCAACTAATTCAAACACTCTCTAGGGTCAGTCTAATTGCTGTATGCAGATTGATAATACCTCTTGCAGTTTTAACCTCCCTTGTGCCAGCCCAATTGGAGTGAATCAGCCATACCGTGGAGTGACAGGCTCTTGTGAAGGCACAGAGAGAGGCAGTCTGGCCCTTCTGAGAAAGCTGCCCTTCATGCATACCAAAACATCTTTCCCAGCAGGTAGTCTCTGCCAGGGAAGGCGACGGTTGAACAAAATGACAGAATTTGGGTTTCAGCTGGAAGGGAGCTTCAACTCTGTCATTCCAGCCCTCTGCCATGGGCAGGGACACCTTCCAGCAGCCCAGGTTGCTCAGAGCCATCCAACCCAGTCTTGAATGCCTATAGCAATGGGGCATCTGCAACAAATCTGAGCAACCTGTTCAGTGCCTCACCACCCTCAAACTAAAGAATTTCTTCCTAATCCAGACCTGCCCTCCTCCAGTTTAAAGCCACTCCCCCTTGTTCTATCATTACACGCTCTTGTAAAAAGTCCCTCAGATTCTGCACTTCCCAAATTCACAGTACCGGGCTTATTTCTCGCACTGCAAAGCGCAGGGATTCAACAACTGCTCAGCATAGGATGCATTTCCCCATCAAAATAGCAGCAACTCCTGGCAGAAGAGCTGGAAGCAGCGAACACTTTGAGCAGCCCAGTTCAAGCTACTCAAGCCTGTGAGATCAAGAGCTCACAAATGCAAACAGTACTGGCTCAAGAACATGTAAGCTGCCATTACGTCTGTGTCTATACAGTCAGGTACTTGGTGGGATTTGTCCATTAAAGGTCAAACCTCTACGGCATTCAAATCACATTTGACAATACAAAGGAGCCCATGAGTGTGGCTGCAGACTCCCAACATCAGTCTTTTCCTAGGGGAAAGTGTGGTAGTCAGAACTCTGATCAAAGTTAGACTGCCTTGCGTCCCACACCTAAACTACTCACAATCTCTTCTGGTTTCTCCCCCTTATTTTTTAAAATATGTGCCTTGCAACTGTGTGTCACACATTGACACAGGAGCACGCCCCAGTCCTGCCGAGCTTTTCATGTAGGGGAGCACTTGGTCTCACAAAGACTGTTTTAAAAGGGATGGGGGTCACAAAGGCAGAGGACTATGTGGGCAGGCACGGAGGGAGTGTCTTGGTCTTTCCACAAAGCAGGTGCATTCAAGCAGAGTGGAATCTCTTCGACACAGCCCTGAAGGATGAATACTTTATGCACACACTTTATACTTGTTTTGTTGCTGGCAATATAAATATTATTATTATTTAGGCATTACAAATATTGTTTAATTCCCACTTTTTTTTCTCTCCGCTTCCTTTTTGCATCTGTTTTCTTGGGGACAGTGAAATGAGATGATCTCTCATAAATCTGTGGGACAATCCAATGCCACTTGAAAACAATAATGCTTTTTCCATCAAGCTTAAGAACATTGAATCAGACCTACCCCCATCAATGTCTCTCTGTAGTTTTCAGGATGAAACTTTCTCTAGTTTTTTCAGTTCTACAACATTGAATTAACAACTGTATGGAATTAATTGTCATGGGAAATGCCAATTGTCATTAGAAGACATGAACCCCTTACACTTCTACTAAGAAACCTCAAAGCATTTTATAAATTACACAGGTTTCATAACATCCTTGAGACATAACTATCTCCATTTTACAGATTAGAAAATTTGTGAACAGATAAGAAGCTTAAGCCCCAGTTCTCCATCTTCTAAAATGCTAGCCACGAGTGGTGTTTTTATTTAAACTGATTAAGCTCAATTAATTCAGCTTGAAAAGATAATTTAAATATTATTTGGCCCATGAAAAGAAATCAAGCTAGTATTCACTACTAGTATCATAATTTTAATTCCTACAAAGAAACAGGCAGAATCTTAATTTAAATTAATGTGGCAAAAATACGTCCCCTTGTATAACAGGAACGAGTAGCCTGTCAACTTAGGAACTTATACTGGGTGCTATTTAGTCAGTGTGGACTCATCATTACAATTTATGGTTTATTGCAGACTTTAGACTACGCAATATATTTCACATTTACACACTCACGTATTTTGTACCATCTGGTCACCCAGCACCATCATTTAAACATCTCCCGACTTCTGAATGCTTGACTTTGTAACTCTATCATTTCAGGAGGGCTTACTGAAACATAACAGTAGTCAAAAGTAATTATCTCAGCTGACTGGTTTGAGACTCTTAAAAATTGGTGTACTTAGGCTGAGTGACCAGCTGATGCTATCACTACAAATCTTTTCTGCAATAGGCATATATAATAATGTATATATATCTATATATGTGAATATATAGATATATCTCAACATGTCTGTCATATATATTCTATATAGATATATATGTGTATATATAAAAGTGTGAATATATATAACATATCAACATGAACACCAATATATTGTTTTTAACTTTTAGCAACAATAAAATGGAAAGAACAATTTCTCCACCAGTACATGTGTGTATTGAGATTGATTAGAAAGAGATCAGTCCTGACTGTGAGGGTGACTGGTTATCAGCCCTTGCCTGTGGAAGAAGGCTGAGGTGAGGCAGGCAGGCAGTCTCCAGTCTCATGCTCCAGAATAATCAGAAAATCCCAGGTTGAAATCCTTCCCCTACTGCAGCCAAAAGCAGAGCTTGCCCTGACTTCAGGTGTAACCATCAGAAAGGATGTGAATTTACTGTACTGTAAGCAGCCCTCATTTGCTCAAGTAAATCTTATTCCCCTTCACAAACATTTGTTTTTTGCCCAATACAAATAATAGTGGCACTAATAACAGGAAGAGTTTACCTCAAAAAGCAGTTTCTTTCTCTCCTTCCCCACCCTCTCAAAAGAGACTGCTTGGTGATGCTCAGCAGCTACAAACCTTAGGCAGTCTTAAAACCCTTTCTCTGACTTGAAGAGTGTTGTGAGATTCTGGATATTCTCCAGTATTTAGTTTTGTTCTAAGAGAAGCTTGAGAGATTATTAATTTTTCTCTGACCTAGTAAGAGCTAAAATTGCCTTCTGGTTCCTCTCTGTATATACTTTTACAGGGAAGCTTTGCAGTGGCATCTACTTTGTGCCAAGACACAAAATGCTGCCTTTTCCTTTGTAGAAAAACATAGCAGGGGAGAGAAACCCTTGAGATTATGCCATTTTCAGTTTGTTTTTACTTGATTTTGGAAGCCCTCTAGGCAAAAAGCATACAGCCAGTGACCAAAGAACAGACTTTCTGAGACAGAGCGTGGAAAATATGTTGCTAAAGGAAAAAATTCCAACTATCATTCCCACATCGGCACAGATATTAACATCTAACATCTAAACATCCATCCTTTTTTGATGTTTGTGGTATTTGCTGTTTATAAACATCTTCCAGTTGCTCCTAAGACAAAAAGCACTCCATGGTACATGTCCTGGCAAGGCTGTGGCAAGAACCTATTTCAAAAAGCCTGCTGAAAACGCAGAGAAGGCAGTGAGAGTTCCTTCCAACAGCCCACATGCTGTCTTAGAAGAAACCCTTTCTTCAGCTGCACAAGGATTTAGCACGTTGTAGCCCTGTTAAGAGAGCAGGCCATAAATGAGGATCATCGTGCTCTCTCCCATGGTCCCAGGCCAGGAAATGCGCTTCCTGCACGTAAGAGGGACACACACACACAGCCCCCACTTGGAAATGTAAATACATCACTGACTGAGTAGTGTGAGGAAGAGGATATCCTGTAGGATTTTTATTTTGAATGGATGTCTTCCCATTTCCTTCTCAAGTGAGATAAGCAAGTTTCTCTGCCATGTCAGCAAGCATGCAACAAGGGGCAATATGCCACATAAATGTATCTTCCCAGTCTCCATTGGTCCTAGGTCTATTTCCTCAAGAAATTCAGGGAATACTATTTTTATTCATCCCTGAAATTACCATCTAGGGCAGGATGAATGCAATTCAAACTACTTCTCCATTCAAATTTCAGCCTCACATGAAGCACAAACACAAACATAAGTGATCCCATGCACAGTTTAATAGCAAATGAGTATCTTGAGGGACCACATCATAAACAAGACCAGCAAATTTAATAGAAGTGAATATCTAAGGTGGCACTTTTGAATATGTTGACCTTAGTTTCTTTGTGCTTCATTTCCTTGTTTCATAAAAGAAATGCAAACACATGCTCTGCCTTGGTGTTACAACAATTGATGTGTCATGCTGGTAAGACTGGATTCAGGCCCTCAAAAGAAAAACAGTACATATGAAAATAATACACAAAATACTATATTTAACATCAATTTACCAGCTATTCCTTTTTTAGAATAACTGAAAAATTATACATGCATTATTATTTAATGGAATAACAATTTAACATGTTAATAGGTTGTGAAAGTTTAGAGAATCTCTGTATACACAGCTTATGAATGGTCATTACTCTGAAGAACTCATTGCATATAAAATCACATACCTGTCCAGGAGAAGTTGCAGAACATTCAGGAGTCATTAGCTAGAAATAACCTTGCTTTAGCAATATGATATAAGTACTGGGAAAGCTGAAGGAAAAGGGAAACAAAGGAGATAAAAGACTGAGGGGACTTTTTTTATTGCAGTAGTATAAGAAATTGTGGGGGGTTTGTTGCAGGATATGTGGGAAAATTTAAAATAAAAAAGAAAAAAGGAGAGAAAGAAGGACGTGAAGATCTCAGAAATCTGTTTGAAATTTCAGCTGGCATCTGTAGTGATGAAGACACCAGAGAAAATGGCTTCTTCTTGCCTTTTGTGTAAATAAAATTTGTTTCAGAAGTTTCACTGTGAAACCCTAGAGCTCCTCGCTGTAACTGTCAGGGGTTGCTATGGGTTTGGAATGTCACGCAGTACACTCAGAGTTCAGGAGAGCCTACTGAGAACATCTGAGGAGACTAGTGCTGGTTTTATTGCCTACAGCCTTGGAAGACAGCACACAGAGGGCTTGCACTGTGGCAATGAATCTGAAGAGCTCACAGAAGATCACTGGACTCTAATTAGACTCAAGTTTAGGAAAGCACAACATCAAATGTTTGAATCCCAAAGAAGTTTGGGATTTTTGTAGAGAAAGTTTGGCTAGAGCAGTGACACAAAGACACACATATAGGCACTCTATTCATATTTCAGTTTCCTGAACGTGGATGTCTACAGCCATGTCAGATGCCCCAAGTTTTTGGAGATGCCTGCATAGGGATGACAAATATGATATCAAACCTTCTGTGAGAGCAGCCAGGACACCCCAGAGCATCTCAGGTGACCCAAAACAACTATGTCTGGCTAGCTAAATCCCAGTCTTCAATATTCCTCTTTTTCAGACAGAATATAATTCAATCATGGCATTTTATTTCAGTCCATCCTTCCAGCCTTGCCAACGGGGAAGTGAAGGGGCAGAGCAGCCTCTATGAAGGCAGGGCTTGCAGAGGTGATCCTTGTGCTTCTGCTGGGCATGGCTACATCTGCTTCTCCCCAGTTTGTGTTCCCATGAAGGCAAGCTTTGTTTCATAATCCAAGTCACTGACTATCAGGAGGTCATAGAGATTTTCCAATATATTGGAGGGTATGTATAAGTAAATAAATCAGCTGCGTATTTTTGGTG
Source organism: Origma solitaria (assembly GCA_013397895.1). Lineage (NCBI taxonomy): Eukaryota > Metazoa > Chordata > Aves > Passeriformes > Acanthizidae > Origma > Origma solitaria. The sequence continues at coordinate 2,453,339 of VZRL01003661.1, read as the reverse complement.
AGAGGTTCAAGGCAGAAGCTGAAGAAGGTTATGTCTTTCCTTGCCAAGGATCAAACTATTCTTCTGTATGTCAAACACTGTGCCTAAATAATCCCTGCCACCTAACAAACTCAAAGAGTTTTTCAAATATTACCCTGCAAGACCATCACAGTGTTTCCTACTGTTTTCCACCAAAGGGCCACAGACGTACCTGCTGATGTTTCTCTGAATTTGTCACTGGTCTTCTTCTTCCGCCATTTCCAAGGTTTAAAGATTTTGCCAATGTTGGAGAGTTTGCCCTTCCTCTTGAAAGGGGGAGTTTGGGATCCTGGGGCTGGGCCATCTGAGTTAGCAATTGAAGCCTTGTCCAAACCATCAACTGTATAAAGAAAAGAAGTAAAGGTAACTGAAGGATGGAAAACAAAATAGTACCCAACAGCAAAACTCTCCCACTATCGGTTGCAACAGGCTGTGTGTGCATCCCCATGGATTTTTTCTGCTCCAGAAGGCAGCCAAGGGGCATCTGACCTCAGCCCATGGTCAGCAGCCAGTCCCCACCCCAGCCTGCCCTGGGCTTCACTGCATCTCAGCACCTCAACAGCAGCTGCCCAGAACTTGCTTCTTGTGATGCTCATCTGGCACATCTGCACAGTCCAGTGGTTTTCTATCACAACAGGAGAATTTCATTCCCATATGTTTGGATGACTTTTTCCCTTTCTTTGGTAAAGTTGAGTAACTAGCTATCATCACACAGAAAACAAAACTCTTGCAGCAATGCAAAAACACAAACTATTTCTTTAGGGTAAAATTAATCCTTTCTTAAACAAACTCTAAAGATAACTGTTCTGGCAGTGGAATGGGAACAGGTCTGTTTGATATCCCTGGTAATCAGTCATTCACAGCACAGCCTGCCATGAGCCAGGCTTCTGATTAACAAAGCCTATTTAACAATAAGCTTTTGAACTGGAGCCAAAATTTAAAGAAGTATTTATTTTCAGCAAAAACATATTGAGTGATGTAAAAACCAATATTTAGCATCAATGGCTGTAACTTCAAGTTTTGTGAACCAAATTAAGACCCATCCCACAACAGAGCATACAGTTAAAATAGATTACCTTGAAACATCTACTATTATTTATTTCTATTTAAGAATTAAGGTTTCTTAAAGACTTCCATTTGTAGTCTTGCAAACACTTCCAATACGCTGAATTTTACTCATGTGAGCAATGAAGTAACTACAATTACTCAGAGACATAAAATTAATCACAGGCTTAACTGTTTGTGGCATATAGGCTCTGTAATTGCTTTCATTCATCTAAACATTCTAATTATAACCAATCTGGAACAGAGTTGATGCCACTGAAAAGTAGTAATGATAATCATAGATCATTAAATCAAAAATGCTATTCAAAGAAAGAAATATCAATGTCCCAAATTTACAGATGGAAAATACGAGGCACAAAATTGTTAAGTGCTTAATTTTATGTTTGTCAAATGGCTTCCTGAATCCTGGTCCTGTGTCCTAGCTGCTAAAAAGACACATATTCAGCCACATAACATGATGGTGCAATCTTATTATTCTGTTTCCCAGACAAATGGCATTTAATGAGTCCTATATTTGTCCTAGGCTTTAGATTGATCCAGGATGCTAAGAAAAATAAAAAATCTTTTCTGTGAGAAAGCTGACATAATGCAAACAGAGTCCAAGAAACTTCATTTCCGATGTTTTGAAATAAAGTACTGGTAAGAAAGATTCATTGTATAACTTCATGGAAGTCTATGAAGTTAAAACTAGAGATAAATTAGGAAGAAAATGATAGCATTTAAATAAAAAAATCTGAGCAAGTCATGCCATAAAATTCAATATATTCTGTATTGCCTGAGAGATAGAAAACACCACCAGGATAAATCTCTGTTATTCAGATGCATCAGAGTTTCAAGCTTTAATCTGTTTGCTTTGTGTATTTTCTGATCCATAACATGGAGATAAGATGGAAGGCAGGCATGCAAATGGACTTTAAATGTAAAAAGCAAAGATTTTGGATAGGACTTGACCATGTCTACCCCTTGTAGGAATACAAAATCCCAACTTCCTCACCTGCATGCCCCAGAGAACAAAGTGGACCTTTGAAATATTTAAAAATGAGACTCCCTTAAAATGAAGCAGCTGCCCCCCAACACCCCCAGAGAAGCCAGGTGAGAGGTGGGGGATGAGAAGACCATCAAAGGTAGCGAGCAGCTCTGCAGAAACAGAGAGGCACAGAGCAGCAGAAAGAGCCCTGCAGGGGTGCCTTGCCTGAAATTAGGGATTGCACTTTCGTCCAGGCTTATGGATACTGCCTATGGAGTGCAGTCCCCAACAGAATACAGAAGCCTCTGCTGCAAACTGTGGATCTAGGGGAGAATTACATTTACTTGGAGGGTACTTACAGAGACAAGAGAGCAAAATTTACCTTTGCAATTCCAGCTGACATAAAAAGGGATGAGGGCCACAATTTGCAGGCAGGAAAAGCCAGGTAAGAGGTAAGGAAAACATCACCAGGAGGGGCATAGTGCAGCACTGGACAGGTCCTGGGAGGTTTTGAAGGCTCAGCCACGCAAACCTCCAAAGCTCCTTCTGGGGCTGACCTCACCGACTGTCAAGAAGAATCCTGCTCTGAGTAACCTCCTGAGGTCCCTCCCAATTGACATTCCCATGGTGCAAAGGAATGCGGAAACACAGGGTTCCTCTGTGAAATCAGCACTAGTAAACCCAAGTGAAGTGGTGAAGAAAAGAGACCAGGATCTGCTGGCTGCAGAGCTCTGACCGGGGACAGGAGCCAGGCATTATCTCACTGGCAGAAGCAGTCTATCAGCTCAGTGGAGTGAGAGGCTTCCCACCCCTGAGGCAGCAGGACAAAACCCATGTTCCTGTCTCCAGTGGCTCAGAAAGGTTTGGCTGCTGGTGTGAAGAGCCTGCATCCTGGTGATAGGCAGCATGGTCTTATAAACAGGAGAATACCCATCTTTTCAAATCCTCCTGAGTCATGGAGTCCAATCTATTGCAGGAGACCACTTTCACAAAAACCTCAGCTAGATTTTTTCCTACTTTGCCTACCAGTATAAATGGATGAGGATTAGGGCTCCAACAGCTCCCCACAGAGAAATACAGATTTGCATCGGTCCCTGTTCTGCCTTCTGCTGAAAACTTGTAACTCTGAAATAGTGCCATTCATCCTAGCTACAGCAGTCTGTCTGCTTCAACTGAGCCAATACATGAAATTCATGGACAATAATTCTATTTAGGAAGATTGAAACTTTTGAAAACAGATATCAACATTAATTCCTTCTGACAATAAAAGACAAGGAGTTGGAGCTGATTTATTAAGTGAGTTCAACAAGTGTTCACAGTTGGGAATTTACTAATCCATGGACCTTGTACCAACTCCCTCATTTGAAACATGTATCTGAAAAGAAGGAATAAGCATAGTGAGATATCACAGACTAAATTTAGAAATAATCTAAGTTAAAGTAATATGCCTAGGTAAAAGAATTTATTTATACTCAAAAGCACATATATTAGATGTACACATAAATATTTATAAGCACATTTTACCAATTAATAAACTATTTAGAAAAAACCCCACAATTTCAGCAATGACATTTCAGAGCATTTATGGGAAGATCTTTACAAAAGTTGTCACTCCTCTTCTTTGAAACACTCAGCAGGAAACTTATGTTTTAGTTATACACTATTTGCTTTATAGGTCATGTACTACATAACAAAGCAGTGTGTTTTTCACCTCGGAGAACTTATCTACCATCTATTAATCATTATAAACATACATATTCACTGAGAGGAAAAGAAACAGCTTCCTGAGGTTTAGAGGAGCTTGCTGACTTTTGTTACTCTATCATTTGTACATACAGTGTCTTGAAGTCCTGCCTTCTTCCCACCATCTTCAAAAAGCCACTGAGTCACTTCATTGCCTTCAGTAAATGTTATTATTAAGTTTGACAAGAGGACTTTTGACTCTACTACCTGCACAGTTTATTGTGACCATCTTCCAGTCCCTCGCCCTAAGTGAAGATTTTTCAGCTGCAGGATCAGCTGTGTATGCAAGGAGGACAAGAAGTGAGGATATGAATCCTGCACATTGATGTCACATGATGAGGAGATCTTGCTGCAAAAGGCCAACAGCAAGGCTGACAGAGACACTGCAAAGCCAAATCATGCCCCAGGGGCTGTGAAGTAGATGAAAGATGAAAAAAGGACAGCCTCTCCTTAAGACTGTGGGCAGCCAGAGAAGATTAGATCAGTCTGTAGATGACCCTGACTTTCCTATATATGGTTAGAGATGGAAATGCCTGAACATGCCTTATCCCAGGAAGGCTACTTGCAATAAGCTGTGCTGATTTCTGTAGCTGCTGAGGAGACACTGCTGTGAATGATCTCCAGAGAAGCAGGCATGCAAAATCCTCACCATTTTTCCGGGCCATGGTACACTTCAGCACTAAGATGTCAGCACTGGCACACACCAACACTTTCTTCAGATAAGAGCTTACAACTGAATTTACAAAAGCAAAATGCAACAAAAGAACGATCCATCAGATCATCATTTCAAGCAAGTCTAGTATCAATTCCTGTGAAGTAAACAGTTGTGTTTCTGCTGGTTCCAGGCCTTTTGATCTGGAATGCAGCAAGACCATTCTTAAAAAACTTTGACTTAAATTCATGATCAAAAAAAGAGGACCATATTTATGACATTAGACATTCTGTATTTTTGCTTCAGTGTATTTTTTCTCTTGGCAGTGAAAGTGAAAAGCCAGTAGAAGAACCTAACCTCCACTCCCCTCACCAGCGCCCTTCTACACAACTGATCTCCTTCTGCTGGAGCACTGGTGTATATATATTTAGGGGATTCTGTCTCACATCAGGGCTGTTAAGTACAAGATGGTACCACCAGAGCATCAAGTTCTCTTCTTTCCCCACCATGCTGCTCCTTTCATGGTGCAATCCCTTTTCCCACCCACATCATCCGAGGCTCACCCACCTGCACTGCAGCTGTGCTCAGGATCCTTGTCAAACAGCAAGGTTAAGAGTGGCAAGACAAAGGAAAAGTCCTCCTCCTATCACTAGACAACACAACTGTCCTAGGTTACATGGAACGTGTAACTAAAAGTGTGTATTCTATTACCATCTCCATAAGCTGTTAAAACAGGTGGGGCAGTGTTCTTTGTGTTCAGCATGACCCAGCCCTGATAACACCATTGGGGGGCTGTCTCTGTTAATGGGCCATCAAGGTCGCTGGGAGTGACTCACAGGATTACATCAGCCCATTGTGAGATGCCCCACCCAGGGGGGACGAACTGAATATTCCTACCTGCATATAAGTGAGAGATGCTGTAACATGGGAGGGCCTTTTCCACTGAATTCCCAGAGGAGAAGAGCTCAAGAGCCACCGCTGGACCTCCAGAGACCGACGAGATCTTTCTACAGGATCACCACTTCAACAAGACTATGTCCATCACTCCAACGGGACTGCAGCCACCATCTTTAACTGGACTGCCAGCACCACCCTAACAGGGTAGCAGGCTGTATTCTAATTTTATCTGTCTAAAACGTTGTTTCTGTCTTATTGCCTTGCTCTAAATATTAGTGTAAAACTGCTATTCCTTCTCCCATATTTTTGTCTAAAAGCCCCCTTAATTCCAAAGTTGTAATAATTCGGAGGGGAAGGGGGTCACATTATCCATTCTGAGGGAGGCTCCCACCTTCCTTAGCAAGACACCTGTCTTTCAAACCAAGACAACAACCAAGAGGGAAAACGGCACAGAATCAAGTGCCCCACTGATAAAAAGGCACTAACATAGCACTGGTGCCTAATACTTTTACTGGCATTGGTTCTCTTGTAGTATGGCCATGGTATCACTCTTAAAGTGTGTGAGGAAAACCTTTACACCCTGTCAGAATACAGGTGACTCAGGGTATTGCCACATGAGTGAATTGAGAAATGCAGCAGAACCATGAATGAATTAAGAAATGCAGCAGAAGATGCCTTGGCCCCAGTTCAAAGTTACCTTATATGTGGGTTTGGATACAATTCCTGTGTTTATTAACTATCACTTAGCTAGTACAGTTATTTTTTCTCTTCCAATCACTGCACCCTGCTGCCTTGCAGGGATGTGCTGCAAAAGTCATCTTGGTTTATTAAGATTTCAAAACCTCTCCTGAGAGCAGTATGATTTTCTATACCACCTTGCCAGAGGGCACAGAGTTAGAAATCATGGTTTTTATGCCAGCATGTTTTTGCAGCTGCCTGTTACCTGCAATTAGCAGTAAGTCATCAACTTGCCATAGAATATGATAACGTGTTTATTCCTCGAGCTTACTGGCAAACTTCAAGACACCGCATGGCAAAAGGTTTGACGTAGCCATTAAAAATCAGAAGTAATTCTGACACTAAAAATGGCATTTTCAGTAAGTATCTCAAATTATGGTTCTTCTTGACCAGAACCAGAGGGAAAAATAGGTACTTTTCTTTCTCACATTTTTGTTTTGTGGTTTGTGGGTTGTTTTGGAGGATTTTTTGTTTGTTTTGTTTTTTGTTTGGGTTTTTTGTTTGTGTGGGTTTTTTTTGTTTGTTTGTTTTTTTTTTTAAATCTACTTGGAAGGGGAAAAAACGCAGCTAATCCCTGGTGGATAAACTGGCAAATGGGAGAGATATCATCTACCTCCAGGCAGCACAATGAATTGGCATCTGCATGCTTTTGCCTTGCCATACATCTGGAGTTTAACTTTGGGGAAACTCTGTCATGAGCTAATTGATTTGATTGTGGTTTAATTAAATGAAAGGAAAAAGCTCAAGGTCAAATGTAGGCAGCAGAATGGTAGTTTCCAGATGGAACTGCCAATATTACCAAGTGTTAATTGGCAATGAGCTAAACAGGCTGGGTGGTGGCTATTTCATAGGGATGCTGGCTGCTGCCCTGAAACAGCCAGAGGGAATCTTCCTAGGATAACCACAGCAGCAATGCAGACGACTGCCTGAATACCTCCAGGTTTCTACATGGATACAGACACAAATGCCTTTTGAGTTGCTGGAGTCACACTTGAATCAGCAGTGCCACAGTCCAGAAAGGGCTTCAAGTCTGAACCCTGCAACTCCCATCACTCCACAAGGAAAATGTTACCTTGCTGCAGAAAATCAAACACTGCAAGCATGGAAAATTCAGCTCAAAAGGCCATATTCTGTTCTGCCTGTGATGAGCCCCTACCCAAACTCTGCAAAAAGCACAGGTACTGCTACACAGGTACTTCAAAAACAAAGAGGGAAGCCTCTGCTTCCCTGAAAGTCATAGCATGGATGCTCAGGGCTCCACATTTCAGACAAAGAGCCACGTGGCTCAGAGGAATGATCAGGCACACTGTTCTCTTCGGTAGTGTGCAGAGAAGGAATACGACCAGAGTCACAAACAATGATGTATTTATTATTCTAGTTCTCACTTTCTTACCTGTACACCTGGGATTAACTGGCTGAGGGCCTGGAAAAGCTTATTTAGCTATCTGTCTCTTAGGCAGAATGCCCTAATCCTGCAAGACACTGATCCCCAGCAAGCAAGGAGCTGCATTCAGCACTGCAGTTAGACCTCTACAATCACACCACCTCTCTTCTCAGCTGTTTCCTATGTCAAAAAACATCAGCGATTCTCTTAAGGTCTGAAAAACATAAGATCTAACCTGTGCTTGCAATATGACCACAAATGTGCTTGTAAATTAATTATTTACATTTTGGCAACATGCAGTCCTTAATAGAACAGCTACAGAACTTCCTCCTCCTCTTCAATAAAATGTTTAACTTCTATACTTCTAGCTTCCTAGAGAAGGAGTAAGCGAACACTCAGCCATCCTGTTATACAGGTTTGAAAGCAATCTGGCCAAAAATCTTCTCCTCTCCGACCCTAGACACAGCTGGCTCCAACCAGAAGGAAAGGGGTCGGATTAATGCGGGCTGCTTATTTCTTTTTCCTCAACCCCAATACAAAAAGCAGCAAATGGAAAGTTTCCAGACAGTTATATTTTTCAGATATATGAAACATCTTATCAAAGGTCAAAGCAACACCTCCACAAAAACAGGGGAAAAAAATTCAGGCACAACAACAGAGATGTGGGAGGACAGAAAAAACAACAGCAGTGTAACAGCAGAGTACATAAAAGAGCAATCAAATTACTCTGAATAACTCAGCTGTTAATTGAAAATTAATGCTTCTCGTGAATGAATATTATGGGACAAATCTCCTCAGAGTATACTCCTATGACAGTATATACTTCTATTTATAGTTCAAATTTTAAAATATTTTTTAAGAATTTTTTAATTTCCCCTAGAAGTAAGCTGCATGTAGTCATCTTATTGAATTCTGTATTTATATTTTTAAAACATCACATCTGAAAACCAAAACTGCAAAACTGGAAATACTTCCTTACTGACTTTTCTTGGCATAGCCTTAATATGGGGGAGAAAAGTAACTGTAATGAGTTTACAACAAATATTTTTAGCTGCAGGCAAATAGTAAATCTTCCCAGCAGATACTGGCTAGAAGTGTGAAAATAAACTGAAGCAAGCACGTGGCACTTCTCTTACGTGGTGATAAACAGGAATTTAAAGAAACCATCTTTGCTGTAGCTAACAGGTGTGCTGTACTGATGCTGAGATAAAACTGGGTGAGGAGTGTCACAGGGAAGCCTTTGGCCCTGCTTTTCACTTCCCCAGCTACTCTCCATCTGCCCCAAACAGGTCAGGAGCCCCTGGATGGCTGATCTTAGCAGCAGCAGCACCTGCTGAGGCAAAGGGAGGTGGGGAAAGATCCCCAATGCCAGCTCACTGACAGGAAAGGAATCTGGGAAAAAGAAACCTGAAACATGCAAGGCAAAGGCAATGCTTGTTATCTGGTGCAATCTCTGCCAAGCATCCCCTGTGCCATCAGCCCGCTCGCTCCCAGGCAGGTCTAGATGGTTATCTGTGACCTTCTTAGGAGCCTGTTTGCCTTCAGAGAGTGAACCAGCACACCCTCAGACGGCCCTAGCTACTCACTGTCCACTCAGAGTCAAAAACCTAGCAAAACAGTCAAAGCATGGCCAAAGTAACCCAGGGCTGTTTCTGGCTCCTCTGGAGGTGCACATCATCCCAAAGGAGGGATTCACTCTGCTAACAACTCACCTCCTCTGCATCACTGCCTAAAGGACTCAGCTGCTGATCTCTCTCTGACGCCCTTCAGCCATCCCTCTGATATACCTGGAAGGAAAGAGGCATTTCCCTGCAGATCTCAGGCTATGTCCCCAGAAGCCATCACCACTGCCAGTTGGAGGCAGCATGCAGGCACAGCTTTACAGAGATGCTATCTGCACAAGTGCCTTCCAGTCATCTCAGCCTGTGTTTTCACATCTCCAAAAAAGAAACATTAGCTGAACCACCAAGCATGCTGGTGGCCTTTTGTAAGGCTGCACGTTATCTCTGCACTAAGACAAAACAAAAATTGCTTCTAAAACCCAGGAAAAAAAGCTAAAACTTCCTATGACTTAGCTGGAGAGAGTACTACTGAGCTGGGGCAGGAACAGAACAGGAGTGAAGGGGCAAGAAGTCTGTGAAGGGAGGGAAGACTTCTGCCAGGAAGTGATCACCTGAGCTCACTGCCAGCAGGTGCCAGAGATGCTCTGACACCTTCAACACATCCAGCGCTGAAGCAATGACTGAAGTGCTGACATCATCAGCTGTTTTCTTCTTCACCATGAAAAAGGCGGGGAACACACTCCAACTCATTTCAGACCACCCATTGCTCTTGCTAAACACAACTCTGTATGAATATTAGATGTGTTTTCCCCTTTATTATTACTATCTTTAACCAACTCTTTCACAATTAACATGTTTATGTAGCTGAAAAAGCAGGTTTGGTTTTGTGGACTCCCATCCCAATGCTTCCCCGCTCTTAAGTACTATGACAAGGAGTTCCTGATCTACAGATAACAGAACATTTACATACCCAAAACCTTAGGAGCAATTTGATCAGTCATGTAATTAAAACCCCGGGACAGGACAGCCCAGAGCTCACTGTGCTGCCTTTCGAGAGCAACACTTTCTTCTATACTGGCACCACTTCAACACCTTTTTTTCTAGTACAGGAAACAGCATATTGCACTTGTCCAAATGTGTGTACGTCAACCTCAAAGCAAACAGTCTCTTTTTATGACCTTACTGGTCTCAGAACCCTGCCAGGGAGGTCAAGGACACTTTTAAACCCAACCAGCAAATTTCTGATTGTTGCTGTCATTGCAAATGTTTGTACAGGCTTTTAGCTCTGCTGTCTTTGTAGAGAAAACTGTGTTTATTTTTAAGTTCAGTTTTTAGCTGCCTTTAAAATGTTTGTCTTTGTTGCTAGATACCAGCTTGAATAAACAATAATAGTAAAACTACAAAATGCTCAGAACAACCTACTAATTATTAAACACAGCTCTGCTTAATCAAAATACCAATTTGCCAACTCTAAAACCACAGCCTGTAAAAATCATTCATATGATTCTGTATGCATAATATCATAATCCTGAATACAGTCTAAGTCATCTTCTCTGTTATGAGGAAATGGGAGTTGCCAAGTTGCAGCTTTTTTTCTGCATCATGTTTCATCACCCTCTTCAACCCCAGCCACATAGCAAACAGCTGTTTTACTCCCTGTATCTTGTTCTTTACTAGGGCCAAGGTGGGGAAAATCAGGCACAAGCTGACATATTTTTCAGCCCAGCTGCCCAAACTCAGACACTTAGGGGCATGCTCACGTGAAAGGACAGGTCTGTGCAAACCGTGATGGGATTTAGTCTTACTTTAAAAGGCAGCATGACCCCTTTCCTACACAATCAAGAAACAGTAATTCCATCAAGCAAGGTGATGGTGCTGTAAACCACTACAGTAAAACCCAGTGAACTGTAGTATCATCTTCATGAAGGTTTGAGGCTGTATCCATCCATATTTTTTACTTCAGTTTTTCCATGGAAAACAGTTTTTCCAGTGTTTATGGAAGTGAGGCATTGGTAATAAAAAAATTGTAGTTGGAACAAGCTACAAATGAGAAAGCTGCTGCCCTTCAGCTCATGGCACTGGGATGCTGGGCTGGAGCCTGCCCTGGTCACGGTGTGCCCCGGGGGGCAGGTGCTTGTCACTTGTGGAGCTAGGGCTAGAAACCACTATCCCACGGCCCTGAGGGAGAGCCAGCAGCACTCTCCTTCCAAGTCCAGGCACCAGGCCAGGACTAACCAGAGCATCAAGCACTCCTGGGAGGGAAATGGGCTAAAGAAAGGGGCTTGTTGAAGCATCAGATGGGGAGACGTCATCATGTTGTCAAAGAAGGTACTGAGAATATGCTTTGCTCCCCCAGCAGATTCTTCCCTTAGGGGAAAACAACTACTCTGTAAGAGCACCATCAACGTGGCAGATACATAATTGATACCTTCATTTCCCCACTTGCTTGTTCATGATGCATTTGAGGCCTTCGCTCCTCCTTGGCTCTCTGTTAATAATGAATGACTGCATTATCACGATGCTTAAAGGAGGGCTGGCCACAGATCAGAACCTCTTTGTTCTGAAGAGTGGTACAGGCAGACACCAGAAAGACCATTCTCGCTTCAGCTCCAAGTATAAAATGAAAGACAATAGCTTGAACAACAGATTTCTCATTTTCATTGACACCTGCTCAGCTGTTGCATTTAAAAATTTTTTTTAGCTATCCACAAGTCCCTTTTGCACAGCATGTCCCTTTCTAACTTCCTCTCTCATTCAGACACTGGCATTTTAAGCAATCATAAAATATACCTTTGCTGTCTGTAGGCTAAAACAAAGAACTTGAACTTTTATCTGCGAGTTTAAACCGAACTGCTTTAGAGGGAGCTGGCATCCCTTGAACTGGAAAACAATGATCAACGGAAAAAATACCCGACCCCAGCTCCTCCCCACCAGTGCATCCCAGCACTGTACTACCACATGGCCTAACAATAGTCATTCAGTACTTAGCTTCAGCACACCTATTAGGGTTTCAAAGGGCATCAGAGGAAATGCCTCTGCCTGGCGGGGGGACCTGAGCCCACGCAGTTACTCCAGCATGCAATACCACCTTGCTGTCCAGGAAAATCATTAATTTTTCCAAGTGGAGTTAGGAGTTAACAGTCATCGTAGCCCAATGAGACATTTTAAGCCTTCCAGTTACCATTAAGATGCAGTCAGGCTGATTGTGAATCAGATAATATATTGATTTATTTACTTTGTACAAAATGCAATACAGAAAACAAGAATAATTTAGTCTATTTTGCCAGATGACAAAGGTCACTCCCACTGCATGGAATGACACACTTTCCTGTATTTTGTATTTTCTTTAGGACTGTCTTTAAACCTTTAAAAATCTAATTTTCATTAAAAAAAAAAAATCCTTATTTATTTAGAGGTAAACCAGGCTACATGACCCTTGAATAATTACAAGCCAGAATACAAAACACTGACATGAATTACTTAAAAAACCAAATGAAACTGAAGCCATTCTTGCAATTATCAGGTTTCCTTAATTTTATGACTACAAGTGCCACGACCTTGTTGATTCAGATGAACTGAACACAAAAGCTTTAGTATTTAGCCATGTGCTTAAGAGTGCCTTAATAAGAACTTGATTAAAATAAAAGAGGTGGTGCAAAAAAACCCAAATAAAACTGGCAAGCCCTGGACCTATTGCTAGCAACTCCAAGCAGCACTGAAAATTCAAAATCCTTGCAAGTTAAGTATGTACAGCATCAGTCTTCACCAAATTCATCTTTGGCATTATTTAAGCTCTATAAAACCTTCTTTTTTAAACTACTACCAAATGTTTTCCTAGAGAGGGAACATTATGTGACGGAGTGCTTGCCTGTTTCCAGCGGTCCCTGGGAAAGCAAGCCATCTCTTAGGAAAGCCCACAGGAATACTTCAGAAATTCCTGCTTGCAGTTTCTGCCTGACCCTACTGTTTCTCATCCTGGGCTTTCTGCAACTCACCCAGCAGCTGATGCACCCAACAAGGGCAGAGAACGGGCTGTTTATCTGCTTAGTAAATAATGGATCAACACATGGGCAAAGGAACGAGCAAACACTGTTTCCACTGCTGGTACTTCCACAGGGTCACTCCCCCAGGCCTTGCCCAGAGGTGAGCCTGAGAGTCAGGGCTTGCTTGGGTCCCTGCTCTTCCCAGCCGGCAGCCCCCAAAAGAGCATCGCTGCAGGGATCCAGGGAGGAAAAGGAAAGCAGAGCTCTCACAGATGATGGATGATCTTTTCCCCATGCCCGTGGGCGCACAGGGAACGCTGGAGCCCTGGAATGGCAAGCAGGAGTCAAACCCAGTCCCTGAGCCCCTCTGTAAGGCGCAATATCCTCACAGCCACCACCCAGGGCTACTCTGACTGCATGGTTTGAAACCTGTTGAGCTCCAATCTCAACTGAAGGAGCAGAGGGCCTTCCTGCAATCCCTGGCAATTCACCTCCCTCAGAAAATACCTCCTGAAAAATTCTATGCCATACTGAACAAAACTGCCTTGCATCTCCACCTCCAGCAAAAAATGCTTTGTATAAGCACAGGTATTGAAATGGAAAAAGTAATAATTATTCTTTAAAAGAGCACCTTCAAGCAGCTTACAAATAAATGATGGCAACTGTGTTGAGCTTAGTAAGAGGTTGTGACATTTTGGAAATGAAAAGAAGTGATAAAGAGTTCAGTCATTTTTCTTGCCTTGAAAAAGGTTTACAATTTCCCTTAAATCTCCCTCCCACTCTTGCTAACATTCAAGTACTTGGCACACATAGTCAACATTTTTAGACCCTGCACTCACTTTTCACCATAGCTGGATGCTGAACTTTGGGAGAGAGTGGTAATTTTCACCCCAGGAGAGACCCAAAAAGGGACTGGTGCATTACACCACACAGGTCCTTGCTGTGGGCAAGCACTGTGTTTCACCATTGTCTTTCTTGCTGTGCTTACATGAGCTATGGTAGATCAGGGGAAAATCTGGAATCGTGATGGAACATATATAAGCCACGACGAGCAAAACAGAAGGTTTCTGTATTTAGGAGGACATTTTCTGTACTTCAATACAAACAAACAATGCAAGGAATACAGGTAAGCACAATAGCACAGCCTGACCCAGGTTTAAAAAAATGCTAGAAAAGCACCACTAACCTTCACTGAATATTTTCTTGTTCTAGAAGGATGAAATTAAACTCAATCAAGTGTTAACTGGGTTTTTTGTTTTGTTTTTTTTTTTTTAATTTCTGTATAGGATCATGAATAACATACTAGACTGAAAAGCACAGGAATGCAAGATGTTTCTAACTCAGAGGTTTTTTGACAAACCTGATGACATTTCATGCATTTATGAATAGTGGTCACTGAGAACCAGTTTGGTAGGAATTTTAACTTACACCAAAATGCTTTAGTTTCATGTTTGTGAACATGTACATGGCCAAGAGAGCTGTATGCAGCTTTGGCATTTTAAAGGCTGCCTTTAGTTTTTTGGACAGGCATCAGCGTGAGGAGGAGCAGACTGGCCAGCTGTTGACTCCCTGTAAATCAGCCCTCACCAAATCAGCTCAGGAATGCATGAGCAGCCAACTAAAGAAAAGGGTCCATGGATTGTGTCAAGGTCCCAGGGAAAACATGATCCTGTTTCTGGTAACACCAGCTCTGAAAAGGATGAAGAACCTTCAGATGTGACCTCAAAGCTTCCAATCCAAACAGCTCCATCACCAACACCGCCTTCCCACTTCAGTCAGCCTCTATGCAACTCTAAATTTCTGTCTTTTAAATCAGTTGGGAATCAAAGGTTTGAGTGGACTTTTAATTATCTTTCATCCCAACACAGACTTTTAGAGTATAATTGAATTTTGTGGGAAATTTAGCTTTGAGGAGAGAAAAAAACTACAAGCAAAAGAAAAGGATTACTATAGCACACACACTTTCTTCACACTCAGAGAAAGACAAAAGACTGTATTTGCTTTATTTGCTCATGCACTAGGAATACCATGGTTTATCACTAATACTGCACACTTTTATGCAGCCCAGTGCTGCAGCAAGGGCCAGTGTAAGGACAGATGCCAGTGGCTAGGAAAGCTCCCTGGCAGGGGTGTGGAGCTCATGGGGGTGCGCAGTTCCCTTCCCAGCAGAGGCAGCACTCCAGGCTCAGCACCTGCTCCCCAGGGAGGAAACTGAGCACAGAAAAACACAAATACAAAATATGAAGTGGCTCTTGTCATTTGTGCAGAGGAAATTGCCTCATTACTAAATAGTCTGGAATCCATGGCCTTACACGCTGGCTTTCAGAAAGGACCTTTGACTCCACATAATATTTTAATAAATCCACCTATTTCACAACTGAAACAAGCCAGAGCTTAAAACCAGAGCTAAATGTAGAGTGCTAGAATACTGTCCTTGGTGTGCTTTGGTCAAGCTGTTGGAAAGAATGTAATCTCAGTTTTATATGAAGTCACAGTACTTTTCAGGGCTATATCTGGATGTTGTTTTTATAAGTACAAAACTCTTTTGGTAGGAAAAGGTAATTGGTGAAAATGCTGGAAGAACTACAACTATAAACATTATGTAGGCTTTTGTGCAAGCAGAAGCTCTCATCACTAATTTCACTGACATGCACTAAATGCAAGTGGCTCTCTTTTCAGGCAAATACAGAAACTCCGGAGGAAATGCAGGGCTGTATCCACAAAACCGAAGGATCCAATTTACATCTTATGGCACCCACTCAGAGCTGGGGAGGCCCAGAGCAAATCCCTGCTATTGAAAGGACTCTTAACCTACCACATATCCTAAACCTGCCTTATTCTTCTACCGGGGACCTCTGGAGAGTGTTGCTCTCTCTCCCGCCTTCTCTCATGTGCCCTTCCTCCAACTGCAAACAATTGCTACCACGAGACCTCTGGCTTCTCTATTTTAACAGACACAACAAATATTTTGAAAAATTGTCACAGAGATCTTGAAAACTGTGCTAGGGAAAATTTACAACAAAATATACCATAAACCCTGGTCTGATGCTAAAAACTTTGGCAGGTATATGTGACACCACACATATGTGTATCACTCAATGGGACGTCAGCCATAATTCCTGGGTTAGAAAAGAGTGCTCCTGCAAATGTGTCAGAAAAAGAGCCATCAATGTGATACCAAAAATAAATGTATTGAGATAGGCAACCATTAGTTTTTCTCACCAAACCTCACAGTAAGCTGCCACGCTAAAGAGGGCTAGTGGGAGTCCTCATAAAAGACTTTTCACTTCACTACTCATCTCCTTGAAGCATTATCTCTTGCATCACCTCAGCATTATCCCAGTTTCCCTCCCTTCTCTCTCACCTCAAACACAGTCCTTTTTTTCCACCCTTCAAGAAGGACATTTTTGGTCTCAAAACTTTTGCTATCACTCTGTACGCTAAAAAATAATTTTTAAAAAAAGAGCACAAAAAATGGTAGGTGCAAAGATTGAATTAGAATTACAAAGAAATACACAAAGTAAGACAAAAAAAACCTCTCCACATTTGCAAGTTTTCCCTGCATTGACATCTGGACATGTAAATAATCACTCAAATCAGAAAGAATGGGCTCCATGCTGGTATTTTTTTAATGAGACTGAAGTGCCTGCTATTTGCTTTTAGGAAATGGCTAATTTAATTAGCAGTGCTGTATCTGTTCTTCCTTTTATCTCCACTGAGTCTTACGTGGAATTTACTGCATAAAGAATAAAAAAATCAAAACCGAAGGAAGGAAACCTCTGGGCCTATATACACAGAGGATGCATCAATTCTTAGGGGGTTAAGAAAAACTCTCCTGTGCCACCAGACACCTCCCTGATGACAAAAAGACACAGGTCTCAGTTCTGCCCTGCTGCTATATTCAGGCCCTCAGGGAAAAAAAACAGGTTGCCAAATATGCTAACCAGTAGCATTCCCATCCAGGTCTTGCCAGGGTGTAATGATGTTATCTGCTAAACCACAGGCAGGCAGGGGCTGAGGAGCCTGCTCCCCTGCAAAAGCTAAAGAAAGAATTAACCACAGCAGTGGGATGACTTGCCAGCTGTCTTCAGATGATTCCTTCACCACACTGAACTCACCTAACAAATGATTTTAATTGGGTTTTTTTCTGTTCATCTCACCTTCTGGAGATGTTTCCTGCAATGTTTCTCTTCTGTGGTTGAGGAGACCCTAAATGTAATGTAGGATGAGGTACAGAAAGACAGAGAGATGTTTTCTCTACAAACGGATCCCCAAGGACAGGTGGTAGAAAGGCAAAAGCACAAAGATCCATGGCATGACTTCAATCATTTGTGCTCCCTTGGTCCATGGTCTATGGCTTTCAGGCCTGACATGCTCCATCTGCAGCAAGGGGGGCATAACAATATTTAATTATCAAACAAGACCCATCTTCAGGACTGATTAATGTTCATGGAAGAATTCAGAGTTGGGAGACATGAACCCTTCCAGATCATGCCAAAGTGATTACCTGGGGCCTTTATTCTTACATGGTATCAGATCTTGCTGATATTGCACTGAAGCAGCTGGGAAAGGCTTGTCCCTCATTAGGGCTGAGCTACAGCCAGTGCAGCCATTTCCAAACAAATAATCGGTCTGTGCAATAGATACAGTGTGCAGCAATAGACATCAAATGTTATGTCCAGCTTCTCCAACTAACTAGAGAAACCTGCAAAGTCCCAAGCTTTTGTTAATGGTTTAAAATGTATTGAAAAGAATGCTCAGCTTTTGCATACTTTCTGGCAGCCTAACTCTATTCTCAAAGTTTTCTAATCATTCATGGATGTCAGCTAGAAAGGTACATTCTTTTTTCCTCTTCTTCTCCTTCAAAAATACATAATCCTAGAGATCCAATACTGACATTAAATACCTTTTTTTTCCTTCAACACATTTTTTATTATGCACTTCAAACTAAGATACAGAGTTTTCAGGTGCATTAAATGTTTCAGAAACACACTGTTCATCTTGCTGGATCTGGCTAAAATATGCTCTCCTCCTCCCCTGCCTCCGGTAGCCATGGGAAAATTAAATCAGTAGGACGAGAAGTGCTGGAGGCAGTTAAGAGAGAGGTGTTGCTGTAAGTGTACAAGATACTTGTTTTTTCAGTTTCAGGTTTCTGAGAATTCCCCCAGGCTTTTCCAATACAAACTTTCTTCCTCTTTTCAGAATCATGTTCTCTCTGTAACATGACACAGTTACATGACAGTATTGTCCAACAAAAAGCTTTAAAAGCCGAGTGACGGTCAGGTAATTTCTGCAATGCTTTGTAGTTAATACCTCTCTCTTTTTCTTGCTGGTTCATGTTTTGCTACTCTCTCACTACTTTCTCTTCCAACTAAACTCTACACTATTTCTGCTTGGTCTTTGTCCAGCTCTCGAGGAGCTGGTTTTATCCACAGTCTTAGTTGTCTACTGTTCACTCCCTTGGGCAGACACCATCTCTGTTATGTCTTTCTTCAATACCCTCTTTCTAAGTTTCAAAGCAGCAATATTCGAGTAAGAATAAACAACAGCATTGTTTTTCCAAGAAATCAAATCTAGTGTCCTCTCATAAGAGTGAGACTAGCCGTCCAAAACTTTCCTCCAAGAATTCAAGCACAGGAACTACTCCGCAATCACTGGAATTGTTTTAAACCATGTATGGATTTTTAGCACTAATTATTAATACCAATATTCTCCCTTTTTTAAATCAATCACTTGAATAATTCACGAGAGTAGGAGAATCACGCACGGTGGTATAATGTGTAAGGCAGGAAAACCACTACACCCTTCTCCACATCAACATAAAAGAGGCCAGATTTGCAGTGCTCTAGAACACTGCTTCACATTTTCAGAACAAGAATATTCTTAGCATTTGTGCCAAAACCAACACTTCCTTCCCCTCAGAAATGCAATAAATCTATAAAACTCCAAGAAACAAACCAGTAATCTTCAGACACACTGAATGAATTTACAGGGAAGGAAATGCACAGCCAGTTCTGAATTATTAACAATTAAATAAATTATAGCACATTATAAATGCATAATTTAAACACATCTAATTTCTTGGCAATTAACTGTTTGGGATTTTTTTCTCTACATAAAGATAGCTACTATCTAAAAATCATTTCCCACCAGCTTAGAGCAACTTTAAGTCATAACGTGACTCAAATTACTGGACTGTATCCCACTAAATCTCTTTCATAAGCATGCAATGAAAGTATCATTTCTTTGTTGACTCATCCAGGATTTTGGAGGAGAAAAAGGGAGGGGAAAAAAAGCCCACGGAGATTAGCTTTCATTCTTGGTGACTTTCTATTGCTTATTATGACATAAATGCTTCAGGTAAGTTGATCTCTGGGGGTTTTAAGTAAAGAGAACAACTGGGAGAAGAGTCACAAACTGGACCCTCCAATACTACTCACATCACACCAAATTTTTAACTGAGGAAGCTGCTGCTGTTGAGTGCACTTCACTTGTTTGGTGCCCAAGCACTAGAAATCTCTCTGTGTCCCATCAACAGCAGAGGTGAGAGATGTACAAAGCCACTCTGAGGTTCTTCAGGGCCTCATGGGCAAACACTGGCTGGGAGGATGTATCCTGCGCATCTCTCACTCCCTACAGGATCTGCAGCTGGGGCTCTTCCGTGAGCTATTACTCCAGACATCCATTGAACAACATGTACACACTGATATGGTTAACTGGGACACAGCAGCAGAGGCTGCAGACTGCTGAGGATGCAGACATGGATGGATGCTGGCACTTGGCTCTGCCTTCCCAGCTCCTGCTTTGAGAGGAAGGATCGCTGCTGCGCCCAACTGCAGCAGGTGGAGCTGAATGCAAAGCCTGGCTCTGAGAGTCACAGAATGTTTTGGGTTGAAAGGGACCTTAGAGATTACCTAATTCAAAACCCTCTGCCATGGGCAGGGAATGTTTCACATTCTGGCTCCCACTGCTGTCATTTGTTTCCTCAAAACACCATCCTCTTCAGTGACAGGCTGCCCTCCCATGAGGTTTCCCGGGCATTCAGACCAAATTTCACTCACGGCAAGTGCTATTTTACTTAGTTCATCTGACTGCCAAACAGAAGTTGGGATCCAAATCACTTTCCTTCCATTGCCTGCACTTGCTCTACAGCCATGCAGGCAGAAGGCATGAAGAGCTAGCCCTGTCTTTCTCCTCAGCAGAAAGGGTCAAGTGAAACCAAAATAATTTTAGTGTGCATCAACAATGTCACAAACCCCAGAAATAAAACCAGGGGTGACAAATCCCCAGTCAAATGTTCACTTTCTGAGCTGAAGCTTCCAGCAATAAAGTTCTTAAGCTTGAAAAAGAGTCCCTACGTGTCTCTAAGTCTTGTCAGAAAAGTTTTAAGTTGAAAGTGTAAATTATGATAGCAGTGAAAACATTAGGTTTCATGGTATATCACAGTTATTCTAATTGTGCAAATTGCTAAGTTAGCTAAAATCAATATATATTAGATATTGTCTGCATTTTTTGTGTATTATCTCTACACCACAAACTACACAATCTGTTTGCACAGATCATGCAATAGCCCAGGCTTTAAAGCTCAACCAGTATCTTAAAACCTCTGGACCATTCTTGGACTTTTACTGGGCAACACATTAAAACATTCTGATTCATAAAATACAAAAAGCATTAAATAACACTGAAACGATGATGGTGCATATACCTGATGATGATTTACTGATGATTTGGGCAGATGGTCAGAGTGAAGACATCTTGAAACACTAATTAAAACAAGCACATTCTCAGGGGTGAGGAAGGCAGGCTGATCTTTGGGAACAGAACTGGTTTCGCTCATACGGTTTCAGATGTTAGGACAGCTGTACATCACAGCCTAACTCTGCTTGGCAAAACATTCCAATTCATAGGAAACAATGCTGGAATCACGGAAGAAAAAGGCAACACAGCCCTTATCTTTTGACATAAAACTTCATTTTCACAAAGCTGTCATTGACACAGATTTGGTATTAACACTCTGATCTGTCAACTAAGTATTATCAAAGTTTCATAGACGTGTTATATTGTAATATTATTATAGTAGATTCTCATTCTACTTGTATGTGACCTGACAGCATACCCTAGACTCCCATACCATGATGGAGCAACCATAGATCATCATTTCTCCCTAGCTTTTTCCCACTTAAACTGATTATCACTGTTGTAAAAACCAGCAAGAGAACAAAAAGGTAAATAAGACTTTCCCTTTGGACAGAGACTTTATTGCCAAGTGACCAAAACAATCAAGTCAGGGACAGAAGAAATAAATATTCCTACGCAGAGACCTTGTATCAAGCCTTGCAAGGAACTCAAGTCTTAAATCAAACTTCCTAATAATGAGCTGCCATGTAATTAACAGAGGTAATTTCATGGTCTTTGCTAGTCCAAACCACTATGTGGACTACAAAGCAAGGTTAAATTGATTCATAGACTGTAATATTAAACCCAGGAAAAAAACCCCAAACCCAGAAGAGAGGACACCCAGCACTGTTACTCATGTGATTCTGGTCAAACACAGTTAGAAGAAAAAATAGTCCATCTTCATACCCTGCATCACCTGGATGTTCATGGTGATCTTCCTACCTAGCTCCTACTGAATCATTTCATAAGACACGACAGGAAATGGCACACTCCAGACCCCACCGTAATTTTACATTTGCCCAAAAATACACTTGACAGCACAGGGGTTGTAGAGCTCATGTCTGGTGGGGATATAAATTACTCAGTGTCACTCTCTGATTTTGTTTGAGGGCACAAAGAAAGCTAACAAAAACCATGCCTCATCATCTGCCTACTTTCCCTGCTGATGGTTTGTAGCCACAGCTTCTTCTGGCTAGGCAGAGGCACCACCAGCCAGCCTCACTCTCTGGGATCTGCAGGGGGCAAAACAGACCAGAGCTACTGCTGCCTGTAATCAGAGTAATTTTATCATCACTAGCAAACTACCTCCTTTTCTCCTGTGCCTAGCACTGGCCCTACTCGAAAGTAAATCCTTTCATATCAGAAGAACAGGATCAGGAATCTGCCTTGTGCCAGCTAGAGAAGACAATGCATGGACAGTTCAGAAATCACTTCTCCATATGAGATTGAATGGCAGCTGTTTGGGGTATTTCTGTATATCAGAAATATTTTTCTAGCCACTGTTACAATTTTAATACAATGGGCAGAAGTAAGTCCTGGGAGCAGGCTGTTTGCTGAAGTATTTTAAAAAATCCATCAGTGATTGACCCAAGGCATTAACAACACTCAGCACTGTATTTTTTTAAAACAATTCAGTGAAAAACTTATACCAGCGTTGATTCAGAAGTATTTTCCTGCAACACTACATTTTTTAAATGTCAAAAAGTATCAGTGCCCAAAATGAATAAACAAGAATTTTAAGGAAAAACATATAAAGAAATATATAAATGTAAAGTCTTTTCTGTTTTTATTAGGCTGGACTGTGATATGGTGCAAACACCGATGAGGATTTGAGAGCTCTTTGGTTTCCTCCTGGCTATCTTAGGTGCTGTCCTGCTTCCTTGAGATAAGTTTTCCCATTTAAATCAAGGAGTAATATAAAAAGGACTGGAAAGCATTTTGAAAGCTGTAACAGAAAACACCACCTAACGACAAGGCCATATTACTCAGGAGCAGCAAGAAAGCCAAGGAAGAGGATCTAGGAAGGAAGGACAGCTGATCCAAGGGGTGGCTGGGATCCAGCAGCGTGGGATCAGTTGTCAGTGGGGCTTAGCACAGGGGGCTCAGCAGGAAACAAGATCTTCCATGAGCTTCTCATCTGAGGGAAGTATCGGGGTGGTCATCCGAGCAGCCAACCCCCACACAAACACAGGCTCTGCCCCCTGCCGAGGAGCTCTCCTTCTCCCCATGGCAGATGAGGAAGCTGATGATTAACGCTGCGAACAGGTGATTACTGGATACCAAACATCAGCACATGAAGATATCTCAGCCAGCACGCCTGACATGAAAGGTCACATACCCTGGCAGCTAAACGAGGAGAAATCCCGGTCAACCATGAGGCGGCCGCAGAGGGAGAAGAGGTGAGGTCTGGGACCTGTTGAGCACCACACCTTTGTTCTCACACACATATGGTCCCTGTGGCGCGCCTTGGTGCCCTGTGTCCTTACGAGACCCATGCTCTCGGCCGTGCCCAGGGTGCAGCTCAGGTCGCAGCTTCCTCTGCAGTGAGCCATGGCTGCAGCCGAGGAGCTGTGGCCGCAGGGGCACTGCTCTGCTCGGGCAGATCACAGGGTATGCGGCAGCACGCACACTTTATATTCCATAAACGTGCTAGACTTAGAAGTGCACACCATTTTTTTTCTATAAATAGTGATTCATTCCACACGCTTACATTCAGACCCTCACCAACAGCAGAAATCAGAATCACGGTGTTGGGAGCATGATCAGACCTATGCTTCCAGCAGTTGCCACTGCTTTTCATATTTCAGCTCGAGAAACACAAGCACCAACTTTTTAAAAGAGATCTTGCAGTTCCCATTAGTAGCAGGTAATTCCATGGCTACCCATTCTATCTGAAAACATGGGCTTTTTACACTTTTGACTAGGTATCCAAAATATCCACTCAATCAGCCTGAAGTCTGAGGAAGATTACATACTTAATTAACCCAAATTCTGCAGTTGTCACAACTGCAGTCCCACCTGACAACACTGGTAGGGTGAAGAAAGAGCGCCCCAAAAAGCCAAAAAGCTTTGGATAGAAATTTAGCAGCAAATGAAAACAGTACACCTTTACATTGTACTTATAATTGTTTCATAACTTACAAAAACATCGGGGGAGAGGGGGGAAGAAATTAACAGGATTCCCAACATAGTCTTATGATGGTTCAGTCTGAAAGTCCCAAACCAACTTAAATCTTAGGAAAAAAATTACAGAAGATGAGGCTCTCTGCCCAGAATGTCCCTTGTGGCTTTGGACAAGTAATTTGGGACTTCACAGCAAATGGAACTCACCATTTCAGCTCAACAGTTCTGCTTTCCACTCTTTCAAGTGCAGCAAAACCTGAAATGACTAGCTGACAGGTGTGTTGGGAGTAGTTCACTGCACCTGCAAGTGCTTTGAAATGCCTTCCTGTAAAGTGCAATGAGTTTCAAAGTTCTTCCACTTTTGAAAGGAAAAATAGCCAGAGAAGAAAAATCAATTTCCTTTTTAAACCCCTTAAGAATTATTACTCTGAGGGCTATGCATGTTCAGAATCAAAGTGGACTGAGTCAGAATGAGAATTTAAGTCTGTGGCTGAGCATCTCCATGTCCAACTCCTCAGGAACAGGAGGGCTTGCTCCACAACAGTGCCCTCAGTAATGCTCACAAGCAGCTACTAATGCAGAGCACTACTGGAATAACTTCTCTCACTAGACAAGTCCTGGAGTTGCTCTATGGATAACCAATTTGTTTGTTTACCAACACCTAGAAGTGCTGAAACAAATATTAGTTTTCCATTTCATTTCAGGATTACAGCAAGGCTGCCCAATTAGCACGATTACAATTCCTCCGCATAGACACAGGTGAAGTTGCTGTTTCCTTGTCCATGAACAGGAAATCCCATAAAGCCAAGAGAGATGAAAAGGAGCAGTCTGAGAAACATGTTCACTTCTGACCTATGAGAATCATTTCACCGAGTGCCAAGGTCAACAAACAACAAGATCCTACCAGTGACTGCTTTCATCTCATGGGGGGAGCTGGGTGGGAAATGGTTTTCCTGCGCTGTTGAAGTACATTTTCATGCCCTTGAAAAAAACTGTGGGTCTGTAAAAGGATGAAACGTAAGCCACACAGTTTGTGCTCTGTTTCTGCAAAACGTATGCGACTAGAGGAACTCCCCCCCAGGCCAGAGCAGGCAGCCCCGCAGAGAGTACGTACTTGGCGCAGGAGGTCGGCACAGGGATCTGACCCCAGTCTTCAGCTGGCCCCGATGAGCACCCTGATCGGGGGCCAAGAGTTTCCCAGGAGCTTCCTTCTGCAACTTGTCCTTCCCCTCCGCAGATCCTCTGCTTGTGCTCCACACTCCATGCTGAGCTGCCTGACTTATACCTAGGAACACTAATAAGGTCGGTTTTTACTGGAAATTTTATTCTTGACAAAGCATTGCTACTCAAGAACAACACAAATCTTCTGCCACCTAACTAGCTCTGCTTTGAAATGTTACCTTCCCAATATGCTGATCGTGTCTCTGCTGTTTGTTTCTCTGTGCTATGGCTGATACTGAACTAACAAAGAACAAATCCAAGAGGGGAAAAAAGACAAACTGGAAAAAGTGCACAGCTCTGCTGCCCTTTGATAAGCTGTAGATCAGAAAGTAGAAGTGATAGCTTTTGCACATGATGGCTGATAACCCCCAAAAGCACTGAACTCTAGCCAGTAAACTGGGAGAGGGCATGTTAATCAAGTCCTGCCAGGCGTGGGAAAATCAGAAAAGAGGAAGGAAAATGAACAAGGACAATATGTGCTCCTCCTTATCCACACATCTATACTGTCTTCCCAAGCTCCTGTTGCGATTGATGTCTGTTCACATTTTCTAGCCATGGCAAATAACAAACAAGCTTTAAAAAAATTAGCTAAATGACTGGAAAGCTGTAACCTAGGAGAAGGAGCAAAAGCTGTCTATGGACACCGATCAGGCAACCTAAGACCTGTTTTGCTGCCCATCTACCACTCATAGTTATGGGAGGTGATTAAAACCCTGATCCCCCTATCCAAAACCCTTCAACACCCACCCACATGCAGCTGATGGAAAACTCTAGCAAGATGGTATTGCTAAAGAAAGCTCTAATGGAGTACAAAAATCTGATTTTTCCTCTCTTTATAGGCATGCTAATCCATCTGGTACAAGTCTACATTTGCCCAGTTGAGATAGACTTTTGAATTTTATGATTAGGCCTCAGTCCTGCCCTTAACCCAATGGAAAAATGACACTACAACCCTGATCTGTACAAGTACTTCAACATATATTTCTCTTTCCAAGAGTAAAACCTTTAATTTAAAGGAAATCTTAAAAAGAGGCCAACCCTGCAGGACACTAGTTGAGGTCCATCCTGAGTATTGCATTACACATGTATTTTACCTCTTCTAACACTCTGTGACTTACAGGAAAAGTCTTTTACTTTAGTTTGCTACCTCAAACCACATTCACTTTACCAGTCCACCCGAGGCCCCCACAGTGATTTACTAGCGGTGCCCTCCCCTGCACAGAGCCAACTCTGTGCCCTGCAGGGCACA
The DNA here is from genome assembly GCA_013397895.1 of Origma solitaria. Lineage (NCBI taxonomy): Eukaryota > Metazoa > Chordata > Aves > Passeriformes > Acanthizidae > Origma > Origma solitaria. The sequence continues at coordinate 2,427,057 of VZRL01003661.1, read as the reverse complement.
GCAGGGATTGTAGGGCAGGGGCTGAGCCCTCCAGGCTGGCATGGCTGGGGGAAAAGGGAGCAAACAAGCAAGCAACTCCTCACAGCTGCTTTTGTGTGGCTCGCTGGTGATCTGAATGCACTATTGATTCCGCAGCACTAAAACAGATTTGTAGCCCCTGCGTGTGCAAGACAGATATCTCCTTCAACTCTAATCTCTAGCAGCTGTCAAAGACTTAAATGGCTTGTAGCTGGCTGGCACGCCAAAATCAATGAAGATTTTAGGCCTGCTTGCCTAAAGGGCAACTCATAGAACAGGAACCAATGGAAATCATTCTCCTGCCCTGACCACAGCTGGACCGGGCATCCCAAACTTCACAACGTATTAAGTGTCCAGACCACGTCAGTAAAATGGACTAGAGAAAAGAAATGAGTGCATCCCCAAGAAACTATGCCACCCAGAAACCCACTTGCCCCTATGGTTTCTTGCTGAGGATGTACCCTCCCAACAATCTCAACAGGGCCGAAAGTGCAGCGGGATTACTCTTCCGTGAGACCTCCCAGAGGCACTACCACTGTCTCATCACAAACTGCAGTGCTCTTAAAATGAAAATAACTAAAATTTAATTGGCAATATTTAGGCAGCACCATCGTAACTTACATCTTCAGATGCCTCTTACTGCTCCTGACTGAAAATTCTGGTTTCAACTAGGAAAGAATTCAACTTTTTTTCTTTGAGGTAAAACTAGAAATTCAGCCCAATTATCGTCCATTATCATCCAGCCAAGCGAACACAGTCACCACAGTTATCCTCCATCAAGATACGGGCCTCCCCAAGGCAAAATGCTCTCACAATAGACTTTTGCACTTAAGAGTTTGGTCACTTTTTTTTGTACAGGAAGCTTAACAAAAATTTTTAACCACTCCATCTGTTTCCTTACATCTGTTTCCCGATGCCTACCTTGAAACAATCCTAAGACACTGGCTGCTGGGTGAAACCTTCAACAGGATGGTGACATTTATTGGAAATGGTCCAATTTCTCTTTCATGCAATGTTTGACAAGTGAGAAAATCATCCAAGGTTTTGACAAGGATGGTGTGACTAGGAATATAATGGAGTTCATCTGAAAATTATGTGTTAATATTAAAATTATTCTCTGAAACAGCTATGAAGGAAAAATAAAAGGGGAAAAGAGAAAGTTTGTTGCACTGTCTCCTATTTGACAAAACATTCCCACATTAACAGCAATAAGCTAATTAAGGATAAAGTTCAGCCTTCAGCATTAAAGTCCCCAACAGGATTTTTTTTTTTTTTAAATGGTTGTAAAGGAAACGGGCATTGAGGAAAAACAGGCATACAGGAATTTCACAGGAAACTTCAAACTTCGCTGAAGTTAATTTAGATTCTACATCCTATTATTGTGGGAAGAGACCCACGCTGTTTTTCAGTAACTAAAACACACCGGGTTATCCCAACATGCCTCCAAACAACATTCCCAAGTAGCTCGTACCATCTCCAAAAAGTTGCAAACAGCCAGGACGGCTTTACTGGGGCGGTGGGGGGGGACACCACACACACACACCGAAACAGTTCTACTCACACGCTATTTATTTATTTTCAACAGTCGGCTTACACATAAAATGTCCTGGAGCTAAAAGCAACCAGCTGGGCGGGTTCCTAGCCGCGCTCCTGGGCCAAGTGCCAGAGCGCCTTTCCTTTCCTTTCCCGTCCCTACGAAGGGGAAGCCTTCCTACTTATTTATTTAATAACGGGGAAAGAAGGAGCCCCGAGCCCCGGGGGAGGCGGGAGGCACGGCGGAGCCTCTCGCCCCCGGGGCCGCCGAGCGGGGCAGGGCAGCGCAGCGCGGAG